>SJYW01040128.1:805768-832821 GCA_006410735.1 Raphicerus campestris
CTGAAACTCCAGTACTTTGGCCACCTCATGTGAAGAGTTGACTCACTGGAAAAGACTGATGCTGGGAGGGATTGGGGGCAGGAGGAGAAGGGGACGACAGAGGATGAGATGGCTGGATGGCATCACTGACTCAATGGACATGAGTTTGAGTGAACTCCAGGAGTTGGTGATGGACAGGGAGGCCTGGCGTGCTGTGATTCATGGGGTCGCAAAGAGTCCGACACGACTGAGCGACTGAACTGAACTGAACTGAACTGAACTGAACTGGAGCAGAGACACAGGAGCAAAGCGAGAGCAGCAGCTAATTGCTTTAACTAGCAACTGCTACCTCTGCCATTTACCATAGAGCCTCTTTTCTGTTCAGACAGCCCAGTGGTTTTTACCATATGTGTCTCTCTCCTCATGGAAACATTACTGAAGGCTGAACTGGACAGAGCTGATGCATCCTTCTGTGTACGGAACAAAAGGGAAAGAATGGTTACTTACAGTGATAGGAGAGAAGAAAAAAAAGTTTGCTTAAACACAAAAAGGTAGGAAAAAGAGAGGAATGGAAAATCCAAAAATACGGCAACAATATATGAATATTTAGAAGACTGTGTGATATAAACAAAAGTGAAAAAAATGTTATAACTATTATGTGAGTCTAAGTGGTATTCATATGAAAATTGTTTTAATTTTCACTGTCACTAAATTTTTGAGACATAATGCCTAATTGCAAAAGTCTTTCTCATTAGAGATAAAAAGGACCTGGAAAAGAATTCCAGAGAGGATATATTTAAATAGTTAATGATCTGGTAACCAGGATTTTGACATATAGCATAAAAAGAGATTTAGTTGATACCTGAGGCTGGAGATGGTAGATGGGTGTTTATTTCTTAGATTTATCCTTAAAGTGCATGAAGAGTTATTATGGGAGATTGCTGTTCTATATTTCTTTTGACAATATTACAGGAGGAAATGGGATTAAACCCATGTGATTTATGTAGGTGTCAGGAAAACAGAAGAGACTAGGCAAGGTAGTTAGAACATTTCCATTATTGGCAATCGTGGGCTGACTACATTCTCTATAATTATTACACATATGACAACATTCAGTGACAGGAGTCTGCATAAATGAAATTTCCAGTCCCCTTTTTGGCTCTATAACATAATTGTTTTGAGGGTGTCTCCTTATCAAATATGTCTGCTAAATTAGGTCACCAAGAATCAACTGTCCTTCATGGTTCTAAACATAGAAATTTCTGAATGAATCAAATAAGTGATGTCTCTTTTAAAGTCATCATATTTGGAGTTGATAAATTGCATCTAAACCTGTTCCTGGATGAATCATTTCTAGTACCAACACTGTCTCTTGTAGCCCTCCTGAAAAAAATGCCAAATTTGGTTCAGATGTCGACACTCATCATATCAAGAGGGTATGAAAAAGTGATTTACATAATGAGGTGGAGGATAACAGGGAAGGATTCCCAAGCTAGTCTGAGAATGGCTTCAGAGAGGGAGGGGAGACTGATGGGCATTTTTTCTTGCAGGNCATTTAAGAGGGTATGAAAAAGTTATTTACATAATGAGGTGGAGGATAGCAGGGAAGGATTCTCAAGCTAGTCTGAGAATGGCTTCAGAGAGGGAGGGGAGACTGATGGGCATTTTCTCTTGCGGGGCAGGGGTTTAGGGTGTAACATAGGGCTAGGATTCCCACCCATGGGGAGGCAGGATGTGCAGTGCGTGCTAGGCATGTCTCCCCAGCTCTCCTGTAGCTGGGTCTCCCTTTATGATGCTGAGTTTGCACTTTCCTCAGAATGCCAAGCTTTCTATTCCTCTCTTTGCTTTTCCTTTCTCTTACTGATGAGCAGGCAAGTGCAGTTCCCTAAATATTTCCAAAGAGCTCTTTCCACATTTATAAGATCCTGTGAAAAACTATTGAAGAAACACTTTAATTTTCAGTGATTTTTAAACTTAAACAATAGCCCTATCTGACTGTGGGGTCCTTTGTTGCTCTAAGCTTCAGATAACTCTACCAATTCTATGATGCACGACAAGTGGCTGCCTCTGTGTGTGAGAGCATGTCACAGAGGCACCTTGCTATGGGAAATCTGAGTAAAGTAACTTATATTTGATACTAGGTATTGCTTCCAGAAGAAACATTGTCAAAATCTTCCAGAGGTCCAATAATCATTAGAATCTGTGTCACCTTCAGAAATAGCTGAATCCAAAATGCCTATGATGGCTGCACTCTTAACTCAAATGACAATATTGACTGAGATTTGTATGTGCAATTTCCTCTCAGATGTCTGGGTAAATGAACTTTTTTTTTTTTTTGCCAGTATTGGCTCTAAGAAATTATAGCAATGTTGATTCTTCACAGTTTACTGACTAGCTGATATTGAAACTACTCTCTCTTGTGATGAATGTTGACTAGTCTCTTCCTATACAGCTTATTTGAAAGGATTGGTGGCAAATTTAAAGATATTATACTTGTTTATCACAATTCAAGAGAAGCAGATGGAGAACAGTGTAGTATTTGCATGTATCATAACAATGGTTTAGGGGAATTGACTGGACATGGGAGGAGAAGGGGACGACAGAGGATAAGGTAGCTGGATGGCATCACCGCTGCGATGGACATGAGTTCAAGTAAGCTCCGGGAGTTGGTGATGGACAGGGGGGCTTGGTGTGGTGCAGTCCATGGGTTCACAGAGAGTCAGACAACTGAGCGACTGAACTAAAGTTTTTTATTGCTGGCAGGTAATTCTCTATGATGAATAAATAAAATCTTCCAATATCTAATGTGTTCTTTTACATTTATCTAATACTATATTTTCTTTTGTGTTTCTTGTCACATGTAATTGAGTCATGATAGATTACATTTGGCATTTTGGTTCCACTTGCCATGTTTTGCTGCTTTGGGTATAGAATAAAAAGTAGCCACTAGTCCTTTGTTACATAAACCTCTGTAAAACACCATTCTGCTGACAAACTTATTAGTCATTGTGTGAGGGAAAAGTTATATTTCCATGTTTGACATGCAAAAGTAAATCAGCACTTTCCTAAATGCCAGCCATGTTCCAAGTATAAAATGTAAGATAATGAAATTCATGCTGGAGACATTAGAATGATCATAGATGTATACACACAGACACATGGATGTGCGCACGTGCACACACACACACACACACACACACACACACACACACACACACACACCATTACACAAAAGCACTAAACTGGGGAAAAGTTGTTTGAACTATGAAAATAATGATGTTAGTAAAACTCAGGAATCCTAGGAAAAAACACTTTATGTTGATGTTTCATGAATTATCAGTGAAACAAATTCAATGAATCAGGAAAAAAATATTTGATGTATATTTAAGTTTAAAAAATCTTTACCCTTTCGGTTGCATCATAATCATCAGATGGCACGCTCGACATTTCTAGGTACCATTTGTCAAAATGAGGAAATGTGCTCTTGTATGGGTCTGAAAATCTTCCTGTGATGAGCCTGTGAGTGGTACGGAGGTTTTTCAACATCTCCCAATGTGGGTAGGCTGCAGGATCACATTATTTTCTCAGTTGAAACAATTCATGCAAATAATGTGCTTGTTTGGTCTATTTCTGGAACATCATTTAGAAATGCACCACATGGAGTGAAATCTCTTTCCCCAAATCAAGGAAAGATACAAACCAAAAAAAAAAAAAAAAAAAACTATTTAAGGTTAAAGAACACAATATGCCTGGAAACTGTCCCAGAATAAAGACTTGATGAAATGTCACAGGGGCTCAGATGGTAGACTGTAGCTATAAGGATGGACACCAATCATAGTAAAGAATTCAAGATTCATCTCTCTATATGAATTTTTTGGAAGTGAGGGTATTTTATGACTTATGTGTGTGTGCATAGTAAGTCTCTTTAGTCGTGTCCAACTCTTTGTGACCCTATGGACTGCAGCCCTCCAGGCTCCTCTGTCCTTGGGATTCTTCAGGTAAGAAAACTAGAGTGGGTTGCCATTTCCTCTTCCAATGCATGAAAGTGAAAAGAAGTGAAGTCGCTCAGTTGTGTCTGATGTCTGACTCTTAGCGATCCCATGGACTGCAGCTTACCAGGCTCCTCCATCCATGGGATTTTCCAGGCAAGAGTACTGGAGTGGGGTGCCATTGCCTGTCATGTTAACCATGAGCAGCTGAGAAAGATGTGAGGATTCACTGTGATAATGTGCATTTGAAAGTGTCTAGCAATACCTTACCCACTCCAGTGTTCTTGCCTAGAGAATCCTTGGGATGGGGGAGCCTGGTAGGCTGCCGTCTGTGGGGTCGCACAGAGTCAGACATGACTGAAGCGACTTAGCAGTAGCAGCAGCAGCAGCAATACCTTATATATTGTTAATGTTCACTACTCAATTATCTTTCTTTCTGTGAAGACCATGTGAATTTTGTGAAGATCATGTGAATTTTGTCTTTTATTTATATAATGTATTTTGAGTGATCAATCATACTTTCATTCTTTGCAATAAGCTCATTTTGTCACGTATATAAATCATTTTATATATTGCTGGATATGACATTTTGGTGAAGATATTTGTGGCATATTCATAGAGATATTTGTCTGAAGTGTTGTTGGTATGTGTTTGATTTTGGAATCAGAGAAATATTGGTCTCATAGATTAAGCTGAGAAGTATTTTCTCTCTGGTGTATTTTGGAAGAATTTGTGAAGAATTATATTAATTCTTCTTTAACCATTTGGTAGTATATAACAGGAAAGCTATATAAACTTAGGCTTTTCTTTGTTAGCTTTTTGGATTATTAATAAAAATTAATTTTAAAAGTCTATTGGGTTTTATATTTCTTATTGAGTCAGTTTCTGTAGCTTATGTTTTTCTGAGAATTTATTCATTAGACCTAAGTGATCTAATTAATATGTTTAAATACAATTGTTCATAGCATTCTCCTACAGATATTTTTATTTCTCTAAGGTTAATAGAAACATCCTCTCCTTCAGTCTTTGTTTTCGTAATTTGAGTCTTCTACCTCTTTTTGTTGTTGTTGTTGTTAGTCTAGCTAAAGTTATCACTTTTTCAGGTCATTTCAAAGAAACAACGTTTTGTTGTTGTTGATTTTCCCTATTATTTTCCTATTGCCTATTTCACCTACTTCCTCCAGACTTTAATCCTTTCCATCTGTTAACTTTAGGTTTAGTTTGTCCTTCTTTCTCTAATTTCTTAAGTTGGATGCTTAGGTTACTAATTTAAGAACTGTTTCTTTTCTTTTTTAGTGTAGATGTTTATAGCTATTACATTTTCTCTAATTACTACTTTAGCTACATCCCTTTACTTTGATATGTTGTATTTTTGTTTCATTCATCTTAAAGTATTTTCCATTTCTCTTCTAATTTATTGTTTACTCTTATAAGGTGAGAGCTCAATGGTAATGAGGAGGAATAGTAGTAATTTCCTAATCTCATCCCCTCCTAAGCCCCAAATTCTGCCCTTACAATATCAAATTCCTTTAACCTCTCATATTTATTCCTTTGTGCATTTTGTGCACTGTGTATCTTAATTTCACCTCCCAGAAGCAGTTCTCCTGTTGCCCCATGAAAAAGATTATTTTTATTATTTATTTAGTTTTGGGGCTGCCCTAGTAGCTCAGCAAGGTAAAGAATTCACATACCAATGCAGTAGACATGGGTTCTATCCCTGGGTTGGGAATATCCCCTGGAGAAGGAAATGGCAACTACTCCAATATTCTTGCCTGGAAAATTCCATGGAGAGCAGAGCCACACAGGCTATAGTCCAGTACAGTTAAAAAAAAAAAACAACTTCATTTTTTGAATGTTAGTTTTAATTCAGCTTTTTCAGTCTCCTCTTTCATTTTCATTAAGAGGCCCTGTAGTTCCTCTTCACTTTCTGCCATAAGGTTGGTGTCATCTGTATATCTGAGGTTATCGATGTTTCTCCCACCAATCTTGATTCTAGCTTGTGCTTCATCCAACCTGTCATTTCTCATGATATACTCTGCATAGAAGTTAGATAATCAGAGTGATAATATAAAGTCTTGACATACTCCTTTCTCAATTTTGAACCAGTTCATTGTTCCATATGTTTCTTCTTGACCTGCATACAGGTTTATCAGAAGGCAGGTAAGATGGTCTGGTACACTATCTCTTGAAAAATTTTCTATAGTTTGTTGTGATCCATACAGTCAAAGGCTTTGGCATAGTCAATGAAGCAGAAGCAGATTTTTTTTTCAGGAATTCCCTTGTCTTTTCTATGATCCAATGAATGTTAACAATTTGATCCCTGGCTCCTCTGCCTTTTCTAAATCTAGCTTGAACATCTGGAAGTTCTCGGTTCATGTACTGTTGAAGCCTGGCTTGGAGAATTTTTAGCATTACTTTGCTAGCATGTGAAATGAGTGTAATTGTGTGGCAGTTTGAACGCTGGCATTGCCCATCTTTGGGATGGAAATGAGAAACTGACCTTTTCCAGTCCTGTGGCCACTGTTGAGTTTTCCAAATTTGCTGGCTTACTGAGTGCAGTACTTTAACAGCAGCATCTTTTAGTATATAATTTTACTATATATTAATTTACTATATATTTTGCTTATCTACACATGTACACATTTATAACTAGTAATGTATCCGTGATTTATGTGCTAAGTCACTTTAGTTGTGTCTGAGTCTTTGTGACCCTACGGACCATAGCCTCCTCTCTCCATGGAATTCTCTAGGCAAGAATACTGGAGTGGGTTGACATGCCCTCCCTGAGGGGATATTCACACCCCAGGGATCTAACCCATATCTCTTTTGTCTCCTGCATTGGCAGGCAGGCTCTTTCCCACCAGCACCACCTGGGAAGCACATATACAAATCTGCACAATACAGTTTGTGTACATGTTCATATATCTTATCATACTGACTTACAGTTGACTTTCTTTCTATAGATTTCATGTTTTCCTTTATTCTTAGTATAGTCCCTGGACCTCAGAAATCAATTAATGTTATATAGGAATGGATTAATGATAGAATAGTATCAGTGAATGTTGATGCTTAAATATTTCAACATTCTAGTAGATATGGATAAATTCTTCAGTTCTTTGAAACAGAGCACTAGTATTAACTCTTGTTCAACTTCACTGCCAAATATAACTTACCAAAGTAAAATTTCATGACCTGGTTATTTCTTTCCTACTCTCTGTGATTTTTATTCTTCACAATGATTTCTCTCAGGACTAGAAGGATTTAACCTGGATATGAATAATCAATCTGATTTCCTTATTGGGCCCAGTGTTCGGGTTTTAACATTGCTATGAGATTGGGAAAGCAGAGAACCTGGATTGAATTGTAAATCAGCTCACCTGTAAATCAGTAGAGCTTGCTGTTTCGGAATTTTCCCTGTGTTATATTCTTTCTTTGTCACTTAAAAAACTTCTTACATGCAAGCAAATTTTATACTGTTTTATAATTTCAGATATGTTTAATAATTTTATTTAGATATGATTACAGTTAGTTCTAAGTAACTGATGTTCTGTTTGTTTTTATAATCAGAATATATTTATCATCAGAACTCCTTTATCTGGATTAGGCTTTGCCTTCTTGAAAGGAATACTTTGTTATGAATGGATGTCATTTGGATTAAGTTCAGGACTGAGTTGTTTTCACAAAATTACCTCCATTTTGGCTGACATCCCAGGAGTATTGGCATACTATAATGACGTTGTTGTACATGAGCTATCCATATTTTTTCATGATCAACAATTCTGGCATCAATTTAAATGTCTTCAACAACATCCTGTTACCCTTATCTTACAGAAGAAGCATTTTAGAGCTTCCAAAAAGTATTTTTTTTCTATGTTCTTCCACTGAAAATTTAATAGTCTAATATATAAACCATTTTTTTTTCTATCATCAACTCACGGGAGTGGATTTTCTCCTACTTTATCTTTTATGTTTATTTAATTTGTTCTTTCTGGCTGTAATTTTTAAAAGGCAAACCTTATCATTCATTTTCCTCATGTATACATGGCATTCAAATCCTGNTTTTTTTTTTTCTATCATCAACTCACGGGAGTGGATTTTCTCCTACTTTATCTTTTATGTTTATTTAATTTGTTCTTTCTGGCTGTAATTTTTAAAAGGCAAACCTTATCATTCATTTTCCTCATGTATACATGGCATTCAAATCCTGAAGCCACAGTTACCATTAGCAACCCCACCCAATTTTTAAGACTTTCATTGAGTAACCCATAAAACGTTTGATGTCTTGATATCAATCACATCCCCTGAATCACACAATTCAAGACCTCTTCTTTTAAAGAACTTCTCTCATAGTTTTATGAAAACAATTAAAAGAAAGAGAATATCACAGATTGTCAAAGGCATCCCAAATTTTAAGTTACATGAAAGTCATATGAGCGATTTTCTGGAAAAAATTGACATCTGAAGCCTATCCCCAGAATTTTTTTTTTCTGAAGTTCTGGGGTGAAGTACAGTCATTTACATTTTAAGTAGCTCACCAGTTATTTCTTATACAGGAGGCATGAGTTATACCACTGTCTTAATGCAGTGACTTAAATTGCATTACATTTGTTGTCTCCAATCTTGCAAGGGCTGTTTCTTCCTGAACTCTCTGGTATCTTGCTTTTAAATCTGTATATACTCACCCATATAATTTGGTTGACTTTTTATTCATGAGCTAGTGTCACAGAACTATTTCAAAATTAGCTTTAAACCTGCCTTTTGTCACTTTTCTCCTGTCTGCTTGACTAACTGATGTCAACATTTGTAGAGCTAAGATTTGCCTACAACTCTAATGGGAGGGAAAATGGTTATAAATTGCAACAGCCAAAGACAGTCTCTGACAAATGGCTATAAATTGCAGCAGCCAGAGACAGTCCCTGAATATCATATTGTGACTGCCATTCTTGAGGAACTCATTTCCATCGTTTGAAGTTTAGGAGACAGGTAGGATATAGCTTTGGTGCAAAAATCATTTTTTGGATGTAAAAATAAAGTCTGCCATGGACATAGACTGCTCTGGGTGGAAGTTGATAGGGCTGCCTTTCATATTCAAAGAAAGTTTAAATGTTGAAATTTTCCTTATCCTTGTCTGGGTAAAGTAGATGGCTCCTTATACGCAGATGCTCAGGAAAGGCTCTTATTTAAAAACCCCATTATGCACAAATGCTCTCATTTCAGCTGAGAAAAAAAGTGGGGGTGGAGGGTGGGGAGAGGGGGGCGTTAGTCCTCCAACTTTCTTTGGTGGATGGATATGGATATAAGCTACTATTTATCTTGGAAGGCATAAAAGACTAAGAAAACAGAAGGGAAATTAGAAGATAATAGGAAAGAAAGAAAGATAGAGTCAAGCCAACAATAATGAAGCTGAGTGGAGTCAGGATAAGAATATAAGCCCAACTGGGACAGGTCAGGCAGTCCAGTGTCCTGAACAGTGAGGGATGCAGTGTGTACACCACACCTGGAGAGCAGGTCCAGGGTGCAGGAGGTGCCCATCCCCCAGGAGGGAGGTGTGAATGCTCTCCCAAAAGGCAGGCAGTGATGTTTGCTCTACAAAACACCATCTTCTCTTTCTCTATTATTCGTCTTTAATTCTTCCATTCTCCTTTTACTGTATTTCAAATTAGTTAAAGCTCCTGCAGTATGAGATACACTTCACTTTATTGGTCCTTAACTCCATCTTGCTAGGAACTAAAAAGTGAAAACTCTCTAAATGCTGATGCTGCTAAGTTGCTTTAGTCGCGTCCGGTCTGTGTGACCTCATAGATGGCTCCCTCATCCCTGGGATTTTCCAGGCAAGAACACTGGAGTGGGCTGCCATTTCCTTCTCCAGTGCATGTAAGTGAAGTTGCTCAGTCGTGTCCGACTCTTAGTGACCCCATGGACTGCAGCCTACCAGGCTCCTCCGTCTATGGGATTCTCCAGGCAAGAGTACTGGAGTGGGGTGCCATTGCCTTCTCCGTTTTTAAATGCATTTAAGATGAAATGTCTAAAGATAGTAAAATTCTGAGATCTATCAATAGCACTCCTATCTCAATCCTGAATGTAATAATCAAACTAAAAATTAAAAAATCCTCAAGTTTAGATTAGAAAAAATAAATTATTTTTATTCACTATATTCTACTTACAATACACTGTATAGTCACAAAAGAGGTGGTAATAAGCAGAAATTTTAACTATGCTGTAGTGTATAAAGAAAAAAGATATTTACTTTAACCTAAGAATCTACTAGCCAGTTCAGGAGACATGGGTTTGACCCCTGGGTCAGGAAGATCCCCTGGAGAAGGGAATAGCAAGATTTTTGCCTGGGAAATTCCATGGACAGAGGAGCCTGGCAGGCTATAGTCCATGGGATTACAAAGAGTCTGACACAATGACTAAAAAGCAACAGCAACAACAAATGTGTTAACATNATATGGATATAAGCTACTATTTATCTTGGAAGGCATAAAAGACTAAGAAAACAGAAGGGAAATTAGAAGATAATAGGAAAGAAAGAAAGATAGAGTCAAGCCAACAATAATGAAGCTGAGTGGAGTCAGGATAAGAATATAAGCCCAACTGGGACAGGTCAGGCAGTCCAGTGTCCTGAACAGTGAGGGATGCAGTGTGTACACCACACCTGGAGAGCAGGTCCAGGGTGCAGGAGGTGCCCATCCCCCAGGAGGGAGGTGTGAATGCTCTCCCAAAAGGCAGGCAGTGATGTTTGCTCTACAAAACACCATCTTCTCTTTCTCTATTATTCGTCTTTAATTCTTCCATTCTCCTTTTACTGTATTTCAAATTAGTTAAAGCTCCTGCAGTATGAGATACACTTCACTTTATTGGTCCTTAACTCCATCTTGCTAGGAACTAAAAAGTGAAAACTCTCTAAATGCTGATGCTGCTAAGTTGCTTTAGTCGCGTCCGGTCTGTGTGACCTCATAGATGGCTCCCTCATCCCTGGGATTTTCCAGGCAAGAACACTGGAGTGGGCTGCCATTTCCTTCTCCAGTGCATGTAAGTGAAGTTGCTCAGTCGTGTCCGACTCTTAGTGACCCCATGGACTGCAGCCTACCAGGCTCCTCCGTCTATGGGATTCTCCAGGCAAGAGTACTGGAGTGGGGTGCCATTGCCTTCTCCGTTTTTAAATGCATTTAAGATGAAATGTCTAAAGATAGTAAAATTCTGAGATCTATCAATAGCACTCCTATCTCAATCCTGAATGTAATAATCAAACTAAAAATTAAAAAATCCTCAAGTTTAGATTAGAAAAAATAAATTATTTTTATTCACTATATTCTACTTACAATACACTGTATAGTCACAAAAGAGGTGGTAATAAGCAGAAATTTTAACTATGCTGTAGTGTATAAAGAAAAAAGATATTTACTTTAACCTAAGAATCTACTAGCCAGTTCAGGAGACATGGGTTTGACCCCTGGGTCAGGAAGATCCCCTGGAGAAGGGAATAGCAAGATTTTTGCCTGGGAAATTCCATGGACAGAGGAGCCTGGCAGGCTATAGTCCATGGGATTACAAAGAGTCTGACACAATGGCTAAAAAGCAACAGCAACAACAAATGTGTTAACATGCAAAATCTACATTTTATTTAGTAATTTGTTAAAAAAAAAAAACTTAATTTAATGATTGTATTCAATAGCTTAGCCATGTCTGACTCTTTGCATTAGCTGGCAGATTCTTTACCACTGAGCCACCTGGGAAGCCCAATTTAAGGATTACCTAGACAATTATTTTGTAAAAATTATATCCCTTTCTCTCAAATTCTTAGATATTTTAGAATCATGGTAGTGGGGAGTATAAGTGTACATTTTGGTTTGCTATTACTTTATTCACAGCAACCAACTAGAAATGAACACATGAGTTCCTCAGTGAATAGTTCTTAACTGAATGACTGGCTGAATGATTAAAAGATATTTCTTATCTAATACATTATGGTATTTCCCACTTGAGTTAATGCATATGTCCATAGAGGGCATTTCATTTAAAACCACTAGTATTTCCACATAGGACAATTTTAATCCTGCCACTTATCTTAGACTTCAGCTTTTAAAAAATAAAAAATAAGCTCTATCAGGTTGAGACAAATTGAATAAGTTGAAGGTTGTAGAGATATAAATGCTAGCCTGAGTGTTCTTTTACACAAGGATTATAAGTCTTATGACAATTCATGTTCAATTTCTTACTGAATACCTTTAGCAAAGTAAGAAGCAAGTTTCGTTTTGTAATACCAGAAGCTCAGCGTCCAAATGCTGCGACTGCTAGAAAAAAGAGAATCTACCAGTGGAACAGAAACAAGATTTGAAGTATGTTGAGACAGATAGTAGTTTATGGAAAAATTTTCCAACTGTTAGACATGAAATTTGTCCCCAGAGTTCATTCTCACTAAATCCTAAAAAAAAGGAGCTGATTCCAATCGGATAAGAAAACATAAAACTCAGTGTGTCTCCTACACTCCATCTTTGATGAGCTGGTTGATGAATATTAAATATTCAAACATGAAGGTTAGACCCTGTACAAGAAAATATATGGAAATATTGGAAATCCTAACATAGTTGTGAAAAAATTAAGCTTTTCTCTGAGAAATTCCAAACAATTATCTGAAACTTTTTGAGAAGACTTTAAAAAATAGAAATTATCAAAAAATTGAGCTATACCAATAAATAATGTTAGAGCTGTCTCTTATACACATCTCCTGAGCTCCTAGTCACACTGGCATCTATCCTCCCTGCTCCAAGACCCAGCCATGGGGCTCTGCCTCTCCTTGACCAGGTCCTGTCTAAGTCAAAAGGGCCCTGTCCTCTCTGTCCACCAGCACATCCCCAGTCAGATCCTATCACATCACCTGGATCCTTACTCCTCCGTTACCTGACTGCCCTCTCTGTGCTCCTATCACGACATCACCTGGATTCTTANAACCAAAAATAAAAGGGAAAAAATATTATACAATTGCATAATTCAATTAACTAATGAAAATATGGGGCTTCCCTAGTGGCTCAGATGGTAAAGAATCTGCCTGCAATGTAGGAGACATGGCTGCTATCCCTGAGTTGGAATGATCCCCTGGAGGTGGAAATGGCAAACCACTTCAGTATTCTTCCCTGGAGAATTCCATGGACAGAGGAGCCTGGTGGGCTATATAATGTTTTTCTGAATATTGTGGTGTTTTGGAAGTTTTATAAAGATTTTAATTTGTTGCAATTTTTCTTCATTTTAATGAAGAAAAGAATTTCATTAGAAATTTCATTAATATTCATACCTACTTTTTCCATATGTAATTTGAATTACTATGCTTAAAAAAATTCCTCTAAATTTTGTAAGCTTCAGGTCCCAAAATATCTATAGACATCACTGGTAGTAAGATTATAGAGCTTCAGTTGCGTGTACATGGAGATTACTCACTGGTAGCCAAGCATGTAGAATTTTATCCCCTGGAGAAGGAAATGGCAATCCAGTCCAGTATTCTTGCCTGGAGAATCCCATGGACAGAAAAGCCTAGTAGGTTACAATCCACAGGGTCACAAAGAGTTGGACACGACTGAGTGACTTCACCTCAGACTGATACAGTTGGAACATATCAAAAGAATTGCTTAACGATGAAAGAAACAAATTTTAGAGGACTAAATGTTTGTACTCTTCGAAAGTTTCTATGTTGAAATTCTAACCCCAAAGGTGATAGAATTAGGAGGTGGGATTTTTGAGGAGTGCTCAGATCAGGAGGGTGGAGCTCTCATGAGTGGGACTAAGGGGATTGATGGTTTTGTACAAGAGACCCCAGAGTGTGCCCTCACCCTTACCACCATGTGAGACTTCAAAGTCATTTTCTTTATTTTTTTAAAATACTTTATTCTACGTTGGTTTTGCCATACATTGACATGAATCAGCCACAGGTGTACACGATCTCCCAATGCCGAAGCCCCCTCCCACCTCCCACCCCATATCATCTCTCTGGATCATTTTTTAATTGGAAGAAAATTGCTTTCCAATGCCTTATTGGTTTCTGGTGAGAAGTTGCTGTATGATGCAGGGAGTCCAACCTGGCACTCTGTGATGACCCACAAAGAAAGTCATTTTGAAGAGGCTGGCCCTCACTAAACGTTGAACATGCTGACACCTAGGTCTTGGAAACTCCAGCCTTCTTTGTTGACCACTGTCCTGGTTTTTCTCCTATGTAGACATTTTTGTATGATCATCCTCCTTGATACAAACACTAAATGTTGAAGTTGCTGGAGGCTCTGAACCTGACTCTCCTGGTATGACTGTATCTCTCTGCCCATTCTCACAGCTGTGAGTGCCCCTCTAGTACGAATGACTCTAATATTCTCATCTCTTAGAAAGAAATTTCACTGTGTTGCACTTGCCTACTTGACATTTTTTAAAACATCAAACTCAGCTCCTAATCCTTACTAATTTCTACCCCAAAATTGCTTGTTCATTTCTAGGAATGCAATTAGCTCCCTCGAGAAAAGGAACCTGTGAAATCTACATAAGTCAGAAATCCAAGTGTTACTATAATGCCTTTCTCTCCTTGATAGTCTCAGACCCAATCCCTAAACAGATTTTAGCCATATTTTTTCCTAAATATATCCTAATGGTGTCTATTTATTTCCACGTATAGTGTTACTTATAAACCCTAATCTTCAGTCATCTCCATATTCAATACCTACCACCCTAACTTTCTTCTCTACATTACAGCCAGAATGGGTATTTGGAAATATAAATCTAATTGAATCACTTCTTCTTAACATTTTAAAACTTTCCATTGCTCTTATAATGAGAACCAAAATACTTAACATAACCAGGCACGTACAGTCTGTTCTGTGCTTAATTCTGCAGTTGGTACTACGGGTGCTGTGCTCAGTCACGTCCGACACTTTGTGACCCCATGAGCTGTAGCCCACCAGGCTTCTCTGTCCATGGGATTTTCCAAGCAAAAATACTGGAGTGGCCATTTCCTTCTCTAGGAGATCTTCTCAACCCAGGACTCGAACCCAGGTCTCCTGCCTACATCTGCTGCATTGTCAGGTGAATTCTTTAACCACTTAAACCACCTGGGCACACTCATCTCTAAACTGAGAATTGAAGTCAAATGAGTTACATGCAGTATCTTAAAATTACTTTTCTGCTGTCATGGGGACTTACACATTATGTTACTTCAGAATGTTCTTCTTTCTTTGCTTAATACACTCCTACCAATATGTCACATTTCAACTAAAGACTGATTTCATTAGTGATGTTTTCTTATATGATTATGATTTTATACATAGAGATATAGGTACATAGATATATAGTAATATAATTGTTTATATACATACAGTTTTATATCTTTCTAGGAATAGATCACATATAAATATAGATATAGATTTGTAGAGAATATAAATACATCAGTGGATACTTGCATAGATACATTGTTTTATATTCTTCTAGGAAGAGATAGAATTAAAATCATGACTACTGTCCTTAAGAAATCATGCATTCCAAAAATACAAATTATTGAAAATGTGAATGAGCAAAATCTTCATAGTTTTTAGAAAGACATAATAGCCTCTCCTTGGCTGGGATGCTCAGTTAATGTGCCTCCAGAGACTAAGTTTTCCAATTATCACTGAGGACCATTAGGTTGCTGAACTGTTTCAGACAGATATTGTTTGGACATTGCATTTGATAGAGAATAATGACATGCCTCTAATCTTTCTTCCTTTCTTTGTGGTATCCTTAAAACTTATGATACATTGAAGTTGAACTTCAACTATAAATGTTGGAAGTTTTTCTTCAGTCTTCAGCCCTCCTAAGACAATTCAGACTATAATAATATTTATATTAAAAAAAGTGTGATCCAACATTAAAAACAATAGTAAACTTGGCAACACATTTCCTACAAGCAGAATTTATCAGTATGGATGTCTTTTTAGTTTTCCATAGAAATTGCCATATTGCTTTCCAAAAAGGTTCTAGTAATGCACATTTCCACCAGAAGTAACAGTGCTATTTCCATATACTGGTGCCAACATCACTTATTATTTTTGTCAATTGAAATTTGACAGCTGAATTATTATGAGTGTTACAGTCAATTCCCTTGATCAATCCTAGTTAAATATTCTTTTGCACGTACCTATAAGCTATTTGTGTTAGTTCTATTTGTGAATTCCTAATTTAGGCTTTTTATTTATTGTTTTATATTGCTTACACACATAGGTTTGTTTTGTTAGAATGTTAATGTAAAATTTCTGGGAACCATAATAAGGGTACCACCTTGGCATGTAACTAAAATGAATACCCTTAACCTGTCTTCTCTTTTTCTGAACTTAATATTTTGTCACTATCAGCCTCAACCCCTTTACTCCAAGATACCAGCATTATTTTTACTTCTCTTTCCCTTGATACAAAAAAGTGTTCTCTCTAAGATTTCCATCACAGCTTGCATGGCCCCTCCATACAGATGCTTTTCCAAATCACCCAATTTAAAATAGCCACTTGTCATGCCTGGTGGTTCAGTCAGTAAAGAATCTGCCTGCAGTGCAAGAGACCACCTGCAGTGGAGGAGACCTAAGTTTGATATGATTTGGGAAGATCCCTTGGAGAAGGAAATGGCAGTCTACTCTAGTATGCTTGCCTGGGAAATCCCGTGGACAGAGGAGCCTGGTGGGCTACAGTCCATTTGGTCATAAAGAGTTGGACACGACTGAGTGACTAAACCATCACCCCCACCACACCCCTTGTTACATCATTTCCATCACTTCATTTAGCCTTTAGTTTCTTGGTTTGTTTGCTTTTCCTCATGTTTCCTGCATTAATTTCTATTCATAGGACTTGAATTAATAGGAGTTTCTACCTTTACTATATGCCTGATCTTTGGAACATGTGCTTAACAAACACTTGCTTTATAAGTTAATTAATAAATGTTCACAAGTTTTAGATCATCAACGAAAAAGCAGGTTATTTTTTCCCACATCTGTAAAGTCTTTTTTAAATGCCTACTAACTACATGGGTTTAGGTTTATTCACAAAAAGCATGTATACATTTATTTTAATTTCCTAAAATGTTGTTTGTTGCTTTTGTGAATATAATCTGTTTCATTTTGGGTAGAAGGAGTGAGTATTTATTACTAGGATTGATTAAAACTAGCCATTTCATCTTGAGTAAATGGTTTAATATCATTTCTTAACCCTCAATTTGCTCTCAATTTAGGAGTTTCATAATTTTGTACATATAATTGTATACATAGTATACTTAGTCTGTTGCTGACATTCTTTTCTATATATTCTATTCTCTTTGAGTGGATGAGACCCAGATAGGGGGCAGCAGGAAATCAGGAGAACTTAGCAAGCTTCTAGCAATCAAAGTCAAATCTCTTAACTCACACTCCAAGAGAATGATGTCTACTGTCTTCAGTTCCTGAATTTCTCTTCGATAAAGCGGCGGCCCTGATAGGAAATAGGGACGTCTGTGTGGATTTATGCACAATTAATTTATTTCCAGCCAGTTTAAAGATAGAAAGTGTTAGTCACTCAGTCCTGACTCTTTGTGCTCTCGTGATCTGTACACCAGGCTCCTCTGTCCATGCAAGAATACTGGAATGGGTTGCCATTCCTTTCTCCACAGGATCTTCCTGACCCAGGGACTGAATTTAGGTCTCCTTGCAGGAATACTGGCATGGGTTGCCATTCCTTTCTCCAGAAGATCTTCCTGACCCAGGGACTGAATTTAGGTCTCCTGCACTGCAGGCAGATTCTTTCAAGTGAGCCACAAGGGAAGCCAATTTAAAGATGGACACAATAATTCTGCAGCACTGGAGAACTTCCCAAGTTCTCTTTTACATTTACATTGCTGACCTTCCCCTTATTAATGTTTTTCTTCACTATACAACCCCCTCTTCAGTTTCACCAGAGGGTTTAGGCATTCTTCTGGAATGCACAGATTACAAAATCTACACAAAAATTTCCATTACAGGGTAAACTCAAACAGCATGATCTCTTATTACTTGATAGCACTAGACATACCAAGCCATTTGCATTTGTTGCATATAAATAGAATCTAACACATGATGCACATCCTTGCCTACATTTCTGAAACCTTCAGGCAATATGAAATTTGTCTAAATAGACTAAAAGGCAGAGTAGGTCAATAGAACTAGCCTGACCAATAAGAATGCTGGCTTTATAAAAATCATTCAGAACAGCTAAGTGAAGTCATAATTATGAAAGGGGGATTTAGACACATAGCAGCAGGAACAGATGTTAGCATGTTGTTTTCAAGTTTTCTAGATTTGACAAATGTTTCTTATAGTGAATTCATTATACATCTATTCTTATAAATTTGGCAGTTTATAAATAGAATTTTTAATAAGCAAGACATACCTTTAAGCTGTTGTCTATACTAATTAAGAAAATTGACTGCGAGCCCACACATAAAATCTGTTTTTCATGTGAGGCACGAAGGATTTTACTTACATAGTTGATCTTTGAAAAATGAGTTTAAGACATCTTCCTCTCCCCCTTGCAATTAGCATATTCAAAAATGCATACAAAATCCACTGCATCTTTGGCTAGTGCATTTCACAACCTAACCATTCTGTTCCTTTGAATTTTGATGTAGATAATTAAGAATATATATTTTTCGAAATATTTCCATTATTTATTTGATATCTTGGAAAGAAGGCCAACTGATAGTTTTCCTTAGTAGTTTAAGCCAATGTAAACAGTGAAAACAGTGCTGACTTTATTTTGGGGGGCTTCAAATCAGATGGTGATTGCAGCCATGAAATTAAAAGATGCTTACTCCTTGAAAGGAAAGTTATGACCAACCTAGACAGCATATTAAAAAGCAGAGACATTACTTTGTCAACAAAGGTCTGTCTAGTCAAGACTATGGTTTTTCCAGTGGTCATGGATGGATGTGAGAGTTGGACTGTGAAGAAAGCTGAGTGCTGAAGAACTGATGCTTTTGAACTGTGGTGTTGGAGGAGACTCTTGAGAGTCCCTTGGACTGCAAAGAGATCCAACCAGTCCATCCTAAAGGAAATCAGTCCTGGGTGTTCATTGGAAGGACTGATGTTGAAGCTGAAACTCCAATATTTTGACCACCTGATGCGAAGAGCTGATTCATGTGAAAAGACCCTGATGCTGGGAAAGACTGAAGGCAGGAGGAAAAGGGGACCACAGAGGATGAGATGGTTGGACGGCATCACTGACTCAATGGACATGAGTTTGGGTAAACTCCGAGAGTTGGTGATGGACAGGGAGGCCTGGCGTGCTGCGGTTCATAAAACTGCAGAGTCAGACACAACTGAGTGACTGAACTGAACTGAACTGAACTGGAACCTGGTCTAAGAGGAAAACTAATGGGCAATATGGGGCTTCACAGGCGGTGCATTGGCAAAGAACCCACCTGCCAATGTAGGAGAATCAAGAGACATGGGTTTGATCCCTGGGTTGGGAAGAACCCCTGAAGTAAATGGCAACCCATTTCAGTATTCTTGCCTAGAAAATTCCATAGACAGAGGAGCTTGTGGGCTACAGTCCATGGGGTATCAAAGAATCAGACATTAGTGAGCACACACACACATACACATACGCACACACACAATTGATGATATAACATTTAATTCAGAAGACTCCTTGACACTATGGCATAATGATTTTTTGTTCTAAAATATTTCTAAAGGCAACCAGACTTAGAATTATGTTCATTTTGAAATGTGTACATGATAAACTTTGACAGAAATTATATGAACTCACACCAACATTATTTTCTACATTAAAAAAGGAACATAAATATACTCCAAGATCATTATTTTCTTTCTCCTGTATCTTTATGCTATGAGAGACTTTAGTGATATTCTGCTTTTCTTTATATATATATATATATATATNGGTCTGTCTAGTCAAGACTATGGTTTTTCCAGTGGTCATGGATGGATGTGAGAGTTGGACTGTGAAGAAAGCTGAGTGCTGAAGAACTGATGCTTTTGAACTGTGGTGTTGGAGGAGACTCTTGAGAGTCCCTTGGACTGCAAAGAGATCCAACCAGTCCATCCTAAAGGAAATCAGTCCTGGGTGTTCATTGGAAGGACTGATGTTGAAGCTGAAACTCCAATATTTTGACCACCTGATGCGAAGAGCTGATTCATGTGAAAAGACCCTGATGCTGGGAAAGACTGAAGGCAGGAGGAAAAGGGGACCACAGAGGATGAGATGGTTGGACGGCATCACTGACTCAATGGACATGAGTTTGGGTAAACTCCGAGAGTTGGTGATGGACAGGGAGGCCTGGCGTGCTGCGGTTCATAAAACTGCAGAGTCAGACACAACTGAGTGACTGAACTGAACTGAACTGAACTGGAACCTGGTCTAAGAGGAAAACTAATGGGCAATATGGGGCTTCACAGGCGGTGCATTGGCAAAGAACCCACCTGCCAATGTAGGAGAATCAAGAGACATGGGTTTGATCCCTGGGTTGGGAAGAACCCCTGAAGTAAATGGCAACCCATTTCAGTATTCTTGCCTAGAAAATTCCATAGACAGAGGAGCTTGTGGGCTACAGTCCATGGGGTATCAAAGAATCAGACATTAGTGAGCACACACACACATACACATACGCACACACACAATTGATGATATAACATTTAATTCAGAAGACTCCTTGACACTATGGCATAATGATTTTTTGTTCTAAAATATTTCTAAAGGCAACCAGACTTAGAATTATGTTCATTTTGAAATGTGTACATGATAAACTTTGACAGAAATTATATGAACTCACACCAACATTATTTTCTACATTAAAAAAGGAACATAAATATACTCCAAGATCATTATTTTCTTTCTCCTGTATCTTTATGCTATGAGAGACTTTAGTGATATTCTGCTTTTCTGTATATATATATATATATATATATATGCAGTTAGGGATTCTTTGCTCTTCAAGGCTGCTATTGGGTAATTGATCAAAGGTTTTGAATCTTGAAGGTAGAGAACAAGAGATTGGTTTCTAAAATGTCAGTCCGTCTACCCTAACTTCAACCAAAGAAGTTTCTGGACAGATTATTGCATTCATAAATAAACCCTCTTGCTCCATTAAATATGTTTTGAACACAAAAACTCAGTTTAATTGCCAATTACAAATGACAATTTAGGCATATATACTTGGATTTCTTAAAATGCACTGTTTAATGGACTTTTCTGGCAATATTCATGTAATTGTGTTTATTATTAAAATTGCAATGCCAAAAATGTCATACTAATTCTGATCTACTGGTCTGAAATTATCGTGCTTGTTGAATTTTGAAGAGTATGAGCATTATGAATAATGCATAATATTTCTTGCCAGAAGAATTCTGACACAGGTCATTCCAAAGTCTTGGAAATTCAATGTTAGCCTTCACTCGGTGCAAGTGCAGAGTGTAGCTATGAGAAAGAAAAAAAAAAAAAAAAAAAGGCAAAGTTGCAAAGCAAATGTCACTGTAACCTTAAAATACTTTTAGTGTGTTTGAAGATCCAGCAGCATGACTGACCAATGAGAGAAATGATAGATCGCTCACACCACTACCAAGGGAACATCAATATCATTGCCTTAGCCAAGCTTAACGAAGTTGTAGTGAAAGCTGTTACTGAAACTGTTATGCTGACGTCTTAAAGACTCATCGTCCTGGAGTTTGTTCTGATGGTAGTGTTAAGGACAGAAACAGAATTTCCGTGTGTTTCCATATTTCCTTCTGTTTCTCACTCATTTCCTGATGTATCATACTTTCAACTGCTCATACTTTTCTTCTACAATTTTGAAGATGAATTCGGTGTTGTTGAAGTGTGAAAACCTATCCATGAGCTTCAGCAGATTTAATACACTGGAGAAAGTCTGATTTTTCTATGTATTTGTATAGATATCAAAATAACATGGAGAAAATACTAGTTTATTATGGGAAACATTGATATAGAAGTCACAAGAATTCTTCTCTAAAATGAAACTGAATTTTCCCACAGAGTTACTGTTTTCAGTGAATCTTCTCAAGATATTTTGTTCTATACATGTTCTAATAAACCAATTTATTTTTAGAGTCAGTGCAATCAAGAGGAGAATAAACACAAAGTATGCTATGTTATCTTTACAGCACAAAATTATACAACTTAGTTTAAATCCATCAAGGCCTTTAAATCACAAATATGTAATAGAAAGTAAGACTGAGATTTTCTGTTCCACTTACTAGACAATTTTTGAATACCTTATTGAGCTGTTGTTTTCTCTGTGGTTCTGTCTCTCTCTCTCTCTTTTAAAGCAATTCATTCCATTATTTTCACTTTTACATAATTTGTTTCTTTTTCCATGATGCTAGATTTTAGTAATTTTATATAGCATATTTTTTAATACAAAGACTATATCACTGAAAGATTGGAAATACAGTCACAGTCAGCCCTAATAAAAAGCTGAGTTATTATTTTGAAATCCATTTGCAGAATTCAGAACAATTTAGACTTCATTCATTTAGTCTTCTCATGCAGGGCTGACACCGTGTTATTATCCAACATAGAGATCTTTTGCAAATCCAAAAATAAGTCTGACTTGGTGTGTAACTGACTTCCACCACATATTTTTAAAAACTATACAGTAATTACACTCACATGGTTGACACATACTGTATAATAGCTCTCTGAAAATGAACACCAGTTTAATGGACATTTTATTTCTGTGTTTTCAATTTTATTCTACTTTTTGCTATTAGTTCAGCATAGTCTGTAGTACTAGAAACAAAGCCTCTTTCTCTTCTCTAAACTTGGAAGGAAAATTAACATTTCCAGTAGTGCATTTTCTAACTTTCTATAACTTATCAACTTTAACAACACTTAAATAAAAACATGTCTAACTGAATAATTATATTAAATGGTAACATTTTGATTTTGTTACCATTTGTTTAGATAAAATGCAAACAAAATCAGAGGCCACAAAATACTGATAATATAATAAATACACAACCTGCCCACCAAAGCACATACCATGCCATGGAGTAGTAATGTTACATACCATTGAGTAAGAAAAATAGTATCTGAAAATGTTAAATATAGGGTTTAATTTTATTGTACAGGTAGCATTCCTGATTTTCTAAGACATTTAGAAACCATTATTTAGAATAAATGAATCTTAATTATAAATTTAATATGCTTATTATAATCACGTGAAAGACAATATATGTATTTAAGAAGTTTTATTTTTGTAACATCCATGTATCATTTAATAATCCAATTGGTTTAAAAATAAGCATATATTTATTACTTTTAAAATGGGAAAAAGTAACAGACTAATTTTTAAACAAGATGAGAAATGCATGGATTCATTCTTCACAGGTTGTATATATTAACTGAAAAAAATTCCTAGGACTATTATTCTTGACGTGTGATTTTGGGGCAAGATAATGTACCACTCCTTCATCCTCTCTATTCAGTGCTTTTCTCCTTGTGATGTGGGGAGAAGAAAGGGCTTCTTCTAGCTTGCCATTTTTCACGTTTTAGTCTCACTTGAAGGGATGATATTTGTGTATCTCTAATTTGCCTGCAGAACTCACTCTTACAGTAGTACATTAAATGTACTGTTACATTAAATGCCTGAATCTCTGTGTTCCCACAGGCTCAGGTGTACGCTTGTTTGTTTCAGTTGTGTGACACTCATGTTAGTACCACTTACAGGATTGCACATTGTAAGATGACAAATTGTTCTGTTATGGTCCTGTTCCGGAATATACATTTTCTTCTTTTTAGTCTATACTGCAATCACTCAGTCATTCCTACAACAAACATTCTTGAGCAGAGTATGTGCCAGAAACTGAGAATACAAAGTCAAATAGAACATCAGACCTGGGAACTCACAGACTAATGTGAAATAATATGTCAGTGGTTGTATTTCACTGTAATAGGAGTTAGGTCATTATACTTGTGAAGACAGAGAGAGGGGCTATCTGGCTTTGTTTCTTTTTTGGCATCGCTATTAAAGCTTATCTGCAAAAATATCAAAGAGCCCCTAGTACAGGTAACATGTTAAACTCTTGTCAACTCATAACAATTATTCTCAAATTTGCTTAATAGATCATCTGGGAACACCATACAGAGGAGTGTTGACAGGGAAGAAGAATGTGAAAATGTCATGGGCTCAGGGTAAGGGAGTTGGGAAAGAATTGTCCAGGTAAAGGGCATATCTATCCTGAGCATAGGAAGCCTGCAAAGGCGTACTGGAAATACGTGGAAATTCACTGAGTAACTTTGGTGCTTGCTCTCTTGTTACACTTGCAAGGGAGCATTTACTGTTGAAAGAGCAAGGAGTACAGATCTTGCCTGTGCCCACAGCAGAAGAACTGTTTACACAGGGCAGTCAGATTTCTTTCCTGTGACCTTTCCTAGCAGTGACATTAGGGACTTTGTTAAGTTAGTGTGCAGTTAGCGGCTCATCAGTCTGTGGGGAGTCCTAAGGTGATATTACAGCAGGTAGGTCTCCTGCCATGTCCCATCAGAAGAAAGGAGTCCGTTGCCTCATCAAATATTTCTCATGCAGTAAAGCAGTTCTTGCAGCTGATACCAGTGGAAAGTCCGAGGCAGCTAAGGAATCTGGATGCAGAAGCTGGAAGAAGGCTATAGCTATTAATATCTAGGCCCAGTGATATTAACAAAGAAAAGCAATGATGCAGACACTGAACTCAGAACTGTCTTCAGTTCATAGTTGGAAGCATACAAATTACATGGCCTTCTGATGTGTGAATGGTAAATTCAGAGTGGACTTATTTCCTGACATGCAGCAACTATAACTTTCAAGGCCGTAAATGAACCCCTGCAAACAGAGTCTTGACAGTTTTCTTGCACAGAGAAAGGATGCAAGTAAATAGCCATCAATAAAGAAAGCTTTGTCTTTATTTAATAGGTAAATATACAATAGCCCTTCTTGACTTGGTTAATCAGGCCAAATCTATTTTCTGAATGTGGCGAAAATGAGCTTTGGCAAAGCTCCAAAGAGGCCTTATTTTCTATGAAAGTGGTGCCCTCCCAAAGGTTTTAAAAGCTAGTTAAAGAGCCAAAAGGAGGGCCCTTCATATCTTCCACTGTGCAGACTGTCAGAAGATCTAATCCTTTAAGCAGTCCCGTCACAGACTATGAATGTATTTAAACACCAGAACAAAAAAATGGACACAGAAGCAGAATGGACTAGAACTGTATACCAAGCAGGAATTAGTGATCTGTGCTTTTGGCAGAGAAATTCATCTACAAGCAAGGCATCCTTTCCTTGAGACTCAACTTTTTTTCAGGAGTTTTTAAATCTAAATTTAAATGATGCAGAAAACACACATGTAAAAGAAATGCACTGAAACTAATCCTAGTGTCTGAAACTAAAGCTATGACCAGCTTTTCTGATCTTTGGATCTGATATATTTAATATTTGATTTTACTTAAAAATTCATTTGCATGTGAGTTTTCAGTGGTAGCCACAAAGATCAAGTCCACTCTTTACTGCTTTCCAACTATCCACACAATACTGTACAACACATGTGATTACATTTCTTCTTTGTAACAATTCTACAATGTATTGTTATCCACATTTAGCACTAGGGAAAACTGAGATAATGTGAAGTATTAAAACAGACTGCAGTTAAGCTGCTGACCAGGACAGAAGCACAGACAAGGCAGTCAAGTTCTGAAGTCCAGACCCGGCAGCCTGTGCCATCCTCTCTCATTTTGTGGCAGACAATGTGCACATTTTTATGCATGCAGTTGCTTTGAGTACTTGATAAACTCTGTGAAATAGAGACTCTTATGTCCATGAGACAGAGACAAATAGAAGTTTTGCAAAATGCCAAATCACACTCTGCTAGTTAACAACACAGGTTATACTGGAAGTTGGTGTTATTCCAAAGTCTATCCTCTTTCATATCGTGTGCATCCTCTCTGAAATAAATATTAAACTGAGATAAGCTATTCTTGTGAAAAACTCGAAGAATACATTTTCTGGTTAGGTGTCCCTTTTTCTTTTTCCTCTGGAAGACGTATCTGTGTATATTTCTGGAGAGAGAACATATATTTTATTCTGCCCATATTCACCATTACTGGTTTACTTGCTCTGCATCTGGAAGTCTGCTTTGTATGTAATAGCCATATGATGTCACAGTCCTGTCCCTCCAAATAGGGCACAGTGACTGCTCCTTCTGTAGATGTCAGGCAGCCTCTTTCTATCGCCACTTCTGTGATCACCCAAAGGGCTCATGACCAAAGTGGAGATGGGGGCAGGGACGCAGGTTCCTCATGGACTTCCACTCGCCACGGCTGACCTGACTAAGGCCGCTGGCTATTGAGTGTCAACCTTGCCAACAGCAGAAATCAACACTGAGTTTCTGGTACAGCGTCATTCCTTACAGGAAATTAGTCAGCTCAACTCTGGCGACAAGTTGATTAGACTGGACAACTTCCATTATGTAAGGCTCAGCATTTTGTTTCCTTTGAAACAGACACTTACTCTGGATATGGATTCGGCTATACTCTGCGCACAGTGCTTCTGCCAAACTATCATCCATGGACTTAAACAATGCCTTATTCATCACTGTGGTACCCAACATAGCAGTGATTCTGATCAGGAAATTCACTTCACAGCAAATGAAATAAAGCCCTGCTGCTGCTGCTAAGTCACTTCAGTCATGTCCGACTCTGTGCGACCCCATAGATGGCAGCCCACCAGGTTCCCCCATCCGTGGGATTCTCCAGGCGAGAACACTGGAGTGGGTTGCCATTTCCTTCTCCAATGCATGAAAGTGAAAAGTGAAAGTGAAGTCACTCAGTCATGTCCGACTCTTTGCAACCCCATGGACTGTAACCTACTAGGCTTCTCCGTCCATGGGATTCTCCAGGCAAGAATACTGGAGTGGATTGCCATTTCCTTCTCCAGGTGATCTTCCCGACCCAGGGATCAAACCTGGGTCTCCTGCATTGGAGGCAGACGCTTTAACCTCTGAGCCACCAGGGAAGCCCTCCAAATCCTTTACGGAATGTATTTGTCTTACCAGGGAGTTGCTTCAGGATGGTGAGGAA
>SJYW01040128.1:834372-862921 GCA_006410735.1 Raphicerus campestris
TGCAGCAACTATAACTTTCAAGGCCGTAAATGAACCCCTGCAAACAGAGTCTTGACAGTTTTCTTGCACAGAGAAAGGATGCAAGTAAATAGCCATCAATAAAGAAAGCTTTGTCTTTATTTAATAGGTAAATATACAATAGCCCTTCTTGACTTGGTTAATCAGGCCAAATCTATTTTCTGAATGTGGCGAAAATGAGCTTTGGCAAAGCTCCAAAGAGGCCTTATTTTCTATGAAAGTGGTGCCCTCCCAAAGGTTTTAAAAGCTAGTTAAAGAGCCAAAAGGAGGGCCCTTCATATCTTCCACTGTGCAGACTGTCAGAAGATCTAATCCTTTAAGCAGTCCCGTCACAGACTATGAATGTATTTAAACACCAGAACAAAAAAATGGACACAGAAGCAGAATGGACTAGAACTGTTTACCAAGCAGGAATTAGTGATCTGTGCTTTTGGCAGAGAAATTCATCTACAAGCAAGGCATCCTTTCCTTGAGACTCAACTTTTTTTCAGGAGTTTTTAAATCTAAATTTAAATGATGCAGAAAACACACATGTAAAAGAAATGCACTGAAACTAATCCTAGTGTCTGAAACTAAAGCTATGACCAGCTTTTCTGATCTTTGGATCTGATATATTTAATATTTGATTTTACTTAAAAATTCATTTGCATGTGAGTTTTCAGTGGTAGCCACAAAGATCAAGTCCACTCTTTACTGCTTTCCAACTATCCACACAATACTGTACAACACATGTGATTACATTTCTTCTTTGTAACAATTCTACAATGTATTGTTATCCACATTTAGCACTAGGGAAAACTGAGATAATGTGAAGTATTAAAACAGACTGCAGTTAAGCTGCTGACCAGGACAGAAGCACAGACAAGGCAGTCAAGTTCTGAAGTCCAGACCCGGCAGCCTGTGCCATCCTCTCTCATTTTGTGGCAGACAATGTGCACATTTTTATGCATGCAGTTGCTTTGAGTACTTGATAAACTCTGTGAAATAGAGACTCTTATGTCCATGAGACAGAGACAAATAGAAGTTTTGCAAAATGCCAAATCACACTCTGCTAGTTAACAACACAGGTTATACTGGAAGTTGGTGTTATTCCAAAGTCTATCCTCTTTCATATCGTGTGCATCCTCTCTGAAATAAATATTAAACTGAGATAAGCTATTCTTGTGAAAAACTCGAAGAATACATTTTCTGGTTAGGTGTCCCTTTTCCTTTTTCCTCTGGAAGACGTATCTGTGTATATTTCTGGAGAGAGAACATATATTTTATTCTGCCCATATTCACCGTTACTGGTTTACTTGCTCTGCATCTGGAAGTCTGCTTTGTATGTAATAGCCATATGATGTCACAGTCCTGTCCCTCCAAATAGGGCACAGTGACTGCTCCTTCTGTAGATGTCAGGCAGCCTCTTTCTATCGCCACTTCTGTGATCACCCAAAGGGCTCATGACCAAAGTGGAGATGGGGGCAGGGACGCAGGTTCCTCATGGACTTCCACTCGCCACGGCTGACCTGACTAAGGCCGCTGGCTATTGAGTGTCAACCTTGCCAACAGCAGAAATCAACACTGAGTTTCTGGTACAGCGTCATTCCTTACAGGAAATTAGTCAGCTCAACTCTGGCGACAAGTTGATTAGACTGGACAACTTCCATTATGTAAGGCTCAGCATTTTGTTTCCTTTGAAACAGA
This sequence comes from Raphicerus campestris, assembly GCA_006410735.1. NCBI lineage: Eukaryota > Metazoa > Chordata > Mammalia > Artiodactyla > Bovidae > Raphicerus > Raphicerus campestris. The sequence continues at coordinate 836,077 of SJYW01040128.1, forward strand.
CACTTACTCTGGATATGGATTCGGCTATACTCTGCGCACAGTGCTTCTGCCAAACTATCATCCATGGACTTAAACAATGCCTTATTCATCACTGTGGTACCCAACATAGCAGTGATTCTGATCAGGAAATTCACTTCACAGCAAATGAAATAAAGCCCTGCTGCTGCTGCTAAGTCACTTCAGTCATGTCCGACTCTGTGCAACCCCATAGATGGCAGCCCACCAGGTTCCCCCATCCGTGGGATTCTCCAGGCGAGAACACTGGAGTGGGTTGCCATTTCCTTCTCCAATGCATGAAAGTGAAAAGTGAAAGTGAAGTCACTCAGTCATGTCCGACTCTTTGCAACCCCATGGACTGTAACCTACTAGGCTTCTCCGTCCATGGGATTCTCCAGGCAAGAATACTGGAGTGGATTGCCATTTCCTTCTCCAGGTGATCTTCCCGACCCAGGGATCAAACCTGGGTCTCCTGCATTGGAGGCAGATGCTTTAACCTCTGAGCCACCAGGGAAGCCCTCCAAATCCTTTACGGAGTGTATTTGTCTTACCAGAGAGTTGCTTCAGGATGGTGAGGAACTTACCATCCTGAAGCAACTCATTTGATGAAATAGCAGAATAGGCTTTTGAAGACAGTGGACTTCCCTGGTGGCTCAAATGGTAAATTGTCTGTCTACAATGTGGGAGAACTGGGTTCGATCCCTGGGTTGGGAAGATCCCTTGGAGAAGGAAATGGCAACCCACTCCAGTACTATTGCCTGGAAAATCCCATGGACAGAGGAGCCTAGTAGGCTATAGTCCATGGGGACTCGCAAAGAGTCGGACACGACTGAGCGACTTCACGTTACCCTCATGTTATAGTGCCAGCTAGGTGGCAATACCTTGCGGGGATGGGCAAGGTTCTCTAGAAGACTGTATAGGTTCTAAATTAACATTTAATGTTTTAAGCTCTTTCTCTCATAGCTAGATTCATGGGTGTGTTTTTCAAGGGGTGGAAATGGGAATGACACCACTTATTATGACGGGAGACTTCATAGTTCCACCAAGAGAAATGTACCCATCAGGAAAAAGGCACACAGGTCTACAAGTAGATGGTGGCAGCTGTGCTTGCCAGGAGGGGGGCGATATATTTATTTTTTGATCCTTGAAATACAAGGGCTTTCCACAGACTTCATCCCTGGGTCAGGAAGATCCACTGGAGGAGGAAGTGGCAACCCAGTCCAGTCTTGCTAGGCTAGTCCCAAGGACAGAGGAACCTGCCGGACTACAGTCCATGGTTTGCAAAGAGTCAGACGCAACTGACAGACTGAACATGCACACACAATATACAGGCCAATACACCATTGTACATCATTTGCTTTGAATTTTCAACATCAGATAATGATTTTTTATCAGAGTTATCCAGAAAAATAGAAATAGAATGTATTCATGTATGTATGTATATATGCTGTGCTTAATTGCTCAGCCATGTCTGACTGTTTGTGACCCCATTGACTGTAGCCCACCAGGCACTTCTTCCTTGGGGATTCTCCAGGCCAGAATACTGGAGTGGATAGCTGTTACCTTCTCCAGGGCATCATCCCAACCCAGGGATCAAAGCCAGGTCTCCCACATTGCAGGTGGATTCTTTACTGTCTCAGTCATCAGGGAAGCCCATGAATACTGGAGTGTCTAGCCTATCCCTTCTCTAGGGGATCTTCCTGACCCAGAAATAGAACCTGGGTCTCCTGCATTGCAGATGGCTTCTTTACCAATTGAGCTACCATGCATAGGACTGCTCAGCTTGGAAGAATAGACACTGAAATGGAAGTATTTCTGAGCTCCAAGTGCTAGATCTGAGTCTTGTATGATTACAATCTCAATCCCCTGCTCTGCCATTTTGGTGTAACAGACCCAAATAGAAGTAGTTGGAAGAGTGACAACTGGAATTTTCATAGACAAAATAAATTCCATTTCTTTTCAGAAGGATAGAGCTGAAACCCAGTCTGGACCTGGCACTTTGAGGAGACTTGTAGCCAGGTAGCAAGTTGTTTAATTTTATAAAAAGGGTGAAGTTAGTAGCCACCTGCAGACATTGTTTTGAGAATGTCCAGTGGCATCCAAGTCTGACCCAACTCAGAAGCTTAAACTCTTAGCAATACAAGGACTAGTCTGAAATTACACCCATACTGTCATCTAGTTATTTCTTTGGATGCATGAACCATAGCTATTCAATTTCTTTTTTTTTTTTTTACTTTTAATTGTAATATTCTCCTTAACAGCCAAAGCAGGTGTCACCATTAGCAATGTTAGTGTTTCTCTAGGTATGATAAGATGCAAGATTTGGGACTCATAAAATCTTCTCCTGAAAATATCTAATTATCTGAAGGCTTGTTCTGCCAGTTTTTCCCAGAGCACAGAGAGCCTCATTCCTGATTTCTGCCCTGAACTCCTTTCAAGGGTGTTGAAGGTCAACAGCTGCAGAGGCCATGGTTTAATCTTTGCAAAGGTAGATGGTAAGTGCCAGTTTCTAGCTGGCAGAGCCCATTCATGGTTATAAGCTTGACTGTAATTTGGAGGGGGGCATTTCATGACCATTTCCTCCCATGGTGCTGAGAATTCTCATTCTTAGGTCTGGCAAAGATTTGCTGATAGACCACTCAATGTGCTGTTACTGGACTAGGCCATAAAACAGTATCCAAAATTCTGTGAACCACCAGTCTTACTAGGCTCTTGATCCAGATAAACATTCTCAATTTGTCGGTTCTTCCCATATCTAGAATTACACTGATATCATCACTGGTCTCATGTGGAGCTATATATTGTTTTATCAGAGACTTGGCCACACATTTTGTAATGTAAGGAACAGCAATATTTTAAAACAGGTAAATTCAAATAATATAGTTAGCAGTATTAATAAGGTCATAAGAATTAACNGACAACTGGAATTTTCATAGACAAAATAAATTCCATTTCTTTTCAGAAGGATAGAGCTGAAACCCAGTCTGGACCTGGCACTTTGAGGAGACTTGTAGCCAGGTAGCAAGTTGTTTAATTTTATAAAAAGGGTGAAGTTAGTAGCCACCTGCAGACATTGTTTTGAGAATGTCCAGTGGCATCCAAGTCTGACCCAACTCAGAAGCTTAAACTCTTAGCAATACAAGGACTAGTCTGAAATTACACCCATACTGTCATCTAGTTATTTCTTTGGATGCATGAACCATAGCTATTCAATTTCTTTTTTTTTTTTTTTTACTTTTAATTGTAATATTCTCCTTAACAGCCAAAGCAGGTGTCACCATTAGCAATGTTAGTGTTTCTCTAGGTATGATAAGATGCAAGATTTGGGACTCATAAAATCTTCTCCTGAAAATATCTAATTATCTGAAGGCTTGTTCTGCCAGTTTTTCCCAGAGCACAGAGAGCCTCATTCCTGATTTCTGCCCTGAACTCCTTTCAAGGGTGTTGAAGGTCAACAGCTGCAGAGGCCATGGTTTAATCTTTGCAAAGGTAGATGTAAGTGTCAGTTTCTAGCTGGCAGAGCCCATTCATGGTTATAAGCTTGACTGTAATTTGGAGGGGGGCATTTCATGACCATTTCCTCCCATGGTGCTGAGAATTCTCATTCTTAGGTCTGGCAAAGATTTGCTGATAGACCACTCAATGTGCTGTTACTGGACTAGGCCATAAAACAGTATCCAAAATTCTGTGAACCACCAGTCTTACTAGGCTCTTGATCCAGAAAAACATTCTCAATTTGTCGGTTCTTCCCATATCTAGAATTACACTGATATCATCACTGGTCTCATGTGGAGCTATATATTGTTTTATCAGAGACTTGGCCACACATTTTGTAATGTAAGGAACAGCAATATTTTAAAACAGGTAAATTCAAATAATATAGTTAGCAGTATTAATAAGGTNATCCTTTCAGTGTGTCTGCCCTCTAATGCCCTGTTGCAACACCTACATCTTACTGGGTTTCTCATACCTTAGGCATGGGATATCTCTTCACGGCTGTTCCAGCAAAGCGCAGCCACTGCTCCTTACCTTGGATGAGGGGTATCTCCACACCACCGCCCTTCCTGACCTTCAACATGGGATAGCTCCTCTAGGCCTTCCTCTGCCCTTGCAGCCATGGCTCCTTGGACGTTGGGTCACTCCTCTCGGCCACCTCCCCGGGCTCAGGCACGGGTTGGCTCATTTTGGCCGTCGCCTCTGACCTCAGACATGGGTTAGCTCCTCTCAGCCATGCTTAGTGCGACAGTCGCGGTAGCCGCCTGTGCTTAGTGCGCAGGTCGCGGCAGCTGCCTGCGCTTAGTGTTAAATACCTCATCAAAAATGACTCCTTNTTTTGGCCATCGCCTCTGCCCTCAGACATGGGTTAGCTCCTCTCAGCCATGCTTAGTGCGACAGTCGCGGTAGCCGCCTGTGCTTAGTGCGCAGGTCGCGGCAGCTGCCTGCGCTTAGTGTTAAATACCTCATCAAAAATGACTCCTTGAGAAATGGTTTTATGCTATAGTTGGAGTCAGAATCATCTGGAAGTTATTCCGGGTTTGCCCTTCAGGGTTTTCTGATTCAGTGTTATCTTGCTGTATGTATACTAAGTTGCTTCGGTTGTGTCTGACTCTCTGGGACTCCATGGACTTTAGTCTGCCAGGCACCTCTGTCCATTGGGATTCCCAGGCAAGAATACTGGATTGGTTGGCATGACCTCCTCCAGGGTTTAGGACTCAAGAATTTGCATTTNGCTAAGTTACTTCGGTTGTGTCTGACTCTCTGGGACTCCATGGACTTTACTCTGCCAGGCACCTCTGTCCATTGGGATTCCCAGGCAAGAATACTGGATTGGTTGGCATGACCTCCTCCAGGGGTTAGGACTCAAGAATTTGCATTTCTGACAAGTTTTCAAGATAATGCTAATGTTGCAGATTCACATTGAAAATCACTGTCTTAGAAGATCACTGTTCATATATTTGGAGTCAGTACAATCAATAATCTATTTAAGAACTTATCCTTTTTAACCTGAGGTCCATTTTCAGCTTCTCAGCTGGGACTCATGCTTTAGTCTCAATAAATATAGTTGGTGCTTACATAAGGTCTTTCAGCTGTTAACAGAACTACTCTAATGTATTTGGATGGCTTTGTGACAGCTAACAATTTGATTGAACTGTTTGAATAGACCTTTGGGTTAAGTGGGCAGCCTGTTTAACACATCAAGGGCACAACCTTTTCTGGTGAGAGTCTCTTTTCCAACAGCATTCAAATACAACCAGCAGCCAAAATTCTCATTTCTTCGTAAAACTTCACTAGCCAATCTTTATTGCAGGGACAAGCTTTTAGTTCCAAATTGCAATTTTCAAGTTGTCAAAGGAGAAATAAACCTTACTGGCATTCAGGGATTGTAGTAAAATAGACTGTGCTCTTTCTTTGCTGCCTGTTTACTGTATTAGCAACACTCTGGTTTTTGTGTTTGTGAAATGGTGGTATAAATAACTTTCCTAAAGGGCGAAAAAAGCAAAACACATTTAACTGGTCATGATATATGAGAGCCACTGGGGATACATGATATGATCTTCTCAGAGTTTATCACTTATGCCTATAGTATTACTGCTTTCACTCATATTCAAGATTAGCATCTATGTTGATAGTACAGCTTGGACATAATAGTTTTTACTCTCTTTTGGAAATACATAACAAAATTTCAGAAACCTTAAAATCTGACGGACTTGTACTCTCAAATCCTCAAAAGTTTAATTCTATAAGACTTTGTCATCCTTTGTTTTCATTGATGTCATATGAGAAGACAAGGTGAAAAAAATTTAATGCAATGACTATTTAATACCTTCTCAGTATGGGTTTTGTCTGATTTGAAGATGGAGTAAATAGAGTTATTGAAGTTAAACATGGTATTTGGTTTTGCTTTATAAGTTTAGAGTTCAGCACAACACATTCCATTAGAAGTCTATAAGTCTTCTATGGCAAATGATTATTGCATTTATGAATAAACCAAGACACAACACTTTAATGAGACAGTCTGGTGTTTTATTCCACCATCATTCCCCTGATTGGTTGTTAGTCTTAGGACAGTAAGGTCCCCTAGATGAATAGTAGAGTGATTGGTTGTTAGTCTTAGGACAGTAAGGTCCCCTAGATGAGTAGTAGAGTTGTCTTGATCTTGGCTGTGTCCCAAGATTTGGTTTTCCTTGGAAAAGTCTTCCTTGTGTTTTCTGGATGTTTACTTTAGAACAAAAGAGGTGCTGCTTTCTTGGATCTAGGGATCATGAAGAATAACAACTAGAAACTTTCCTGTTCAATGTTTGCACAAGCCTGGAGGCAGTGGTGGGAAAAGCTTACAAGGAAGCCTGTACAATCATGAGAGTGAAGAATCATCCCACTTATGTACCTCCAATATCCACTTCTTCCCACTGTCCTTGAATCTTCTAAATATCATTTTTTACCTGTGGGGCACAAAAAGTACCCCACACTCTCAAGTCAATTCTCATGACCTGGCAATGACAGAAAGATAATAATGACCAATTAAAAGAAAAAAGGCAAAAAAATTAATAGGTTTTAAGAGAAAGATGGGAAGGCCCCAATTAGACCTGTTATTAAGAAGCAGAGTAGTGATTTTGAGGCAGCATTTGGGTACATGTGATTGGAATGAGGACAGGTCCCAGGTGGAAATATGATTTTTGGACTTGGTAAGCTAAGGATGGTATTTTATGCCACTGCTTAAGATAAAGGCACTAAGCGGGTATGTGTAGCCAGAGAAGGGAAGAGCAAAGTTCGAGCCCAGGACATTTCAATACTAAGAAATCCAGAAGAAGAGAAGGAACCAGCAGGAGAATCTGAGAAGGAGATTCAGTGTCTGTGTATCCTCACGTGACTCAACAGTCGTGGGGGTCCTTGTCAAAGGCAGCCCTGATCCAGAAACTTCTGTGCTCCCACTCTTAACACCTCACCCTTTGCTCAGAGTAAAAGTTAAATAGCATTAATTGGCTTCAGGGCCAATATCTGCACACCCCACTAACTCTCTGCCCTGTTATCATCTTGACTTCCTCAGTGTCCCTTCAAACTGCCAGTTATATATGATATCACTGCCTTTCTTATAGATTTTCCCTCCTCTGTCAGAAAAGTTCTCCTCATTAACATACACTTGGATACTTCTACCTCCTTCTGGTCTTCACTCAAGTCTCACTTTCTCAAAAACAATCTGCCTCTCCACCTTCTTTAATGCTGCAGATTGCCTCCCATGCATCACCCCATCAATGAATCTCCCTGTTAACTTCTGTTCCATTTTGGTTTTTCTCATTGAACTTACATGACTCTTAACATGCTATATGTTTTATCTGTTTATTATGTTTATTGGGCTTTAAAACTCATTGTAAATTATATTTTTTTCAGAGTTTGCTAGAAATGGCAATATTGGGTGGTAATCTTTAATAATATAATATATGGCAAATACAGCAAATTCCCATTGGCTATCTGTTTTACATATAGTAATGTAAATTTCCATGTTACTCTTTCCACACATCTCACCCTCTCTTCCATTTGCTGTATGTCTCAGGAAACTCAAACAGAGGCTCTGTACCAATCTAGAGGGGTGGTGAGATGGGGAGAGAGATGGGAGGGAGGTTCAAAAGGGAGGGGATATATGTATACCTATGGCTGATTCGTATTGAAGGTTTGACAGAAAACAACAACAATCTGTAAAGCAATTATCCTTCAATTAAAATAAATTAATTAATTTTAAAAAGACAATTTAAAAATATGCAATGTATCGGAAACAGGACAAAAGACTGCTTGATGCAGAATTGACATTCCTTAATTTTCTTTTCCCTGTTTCTTTGCAAAAGGAAAACATTTCTAAGTGTAATGCTATATAACAGAACCTAATATTTTACTAAATGGAAACTTCTGGCCACTTTTCTTCTTTAGCTCACTTTGTTGTTAATTCAGTAGTATTTCTTCAGAGAAGCTTTTTGTAACCTAAGATAGATCATGCATGCACACACACACACACACACACACACACACACACACCACACACACATTGTACACTGATATTATTATACCACCCTCTTTATAGAGGGTAGTATGGCACATACAGTTTTATTCATCATTCTGCCTTGTACAAAATAGGCTCTGATCTAGAAAATGTTGAAATTTAGCTCTAATTTATGTGTTTATGGGAAAATCCAATTATTTCATAGTAATTCAGTAAATTCAGATAATCTCAGTATCGATCTCATTGCAGAGTAGAGGTATAGAACATTTAGCTAAACTAATAATGTTTTAACTAACCATATAATATGCTTGTGGAGAAGGCAATGGCACCCCACTCCAGTACTCTTGCCTGAAAACTCCCATGGCTAGAGGAGCCTGGTGGGCTGCAATCCATGGGGTTGCTAAGAGTTCGACATGACTGAGGGACTTCACTTTCACTTTTCACTTTCATGCATTGGAGAAGGAAATGGCAACCCACTCCAGTGTTCTTGCCTGGAGAATCCCAGGGATGGGGGAGCCTGGTGGGCTGCTGTCTATGGGGTCACACAGAGTCGGACATGACTGAAGCAACTTAACAGCAGCAGTAGCAGTAGCGGCATAATATGTTTGAAGAAATAATGCAGCTTTCTTGACCTGTGTCTTCACATACATTTGGGGTGGCTTTGAGCAATAATGCAATCAAAACTATTGGATAAGTCACTACATATTGTGAAATATATCTATAGGCAATATCATAAATGGAAGTACTTATATTTCTGAGTCAGGCCTACTCGTTGCTACTAACCAAATTATTTTCGATAGAATCACCTGAGTAGTATATTTTACAATTTCAGAATTCAGGTTCTGTCGCAGATTTTCCAAATCAAGATCTCTGAATGTAGGGCCCAAGAAACTGTACAGTGTATACCCCTGAAGTGATTCATGCGTCCCTGTATTGTAAGATAAAAGGATAAATGTATTCTCATATATAAAAAAATATATTCTCATATGTGTATAAACTTTTTAAAGGTCTTGGCTTGAGTGCATGACATTTGAGGATAAGATTTGAGAGTTAAATGATGAGGAACTTTGAATTCATGCTAGAAGACAATCACTTATTTTAGAAGAAAACAACAACCAAGTATTTTTTGTTTGTGTGTGTACTGTGTTTCTTTTGGCTGCTTTCCAAATTCACTTGATATTAATTAATGTGAAGCTGCTATAAATTTTTTTTTAAGTATTAATATGATTCACAGCTTTGCTTCAAATTTCTAAGAAGCTTTGCTTCTAATTTCAAATTTCTAACTCCATTTCTCAGTGGTTATTTTTAGGTGCTTTACAAAGAACAAAATAATTCTGAAAATGTTAGAATTCTGGTTTCTAAACATTATCAGGCATGAAAGAACAAGCTAATCTTAAAATTCTGTCTAACACAAATAATCCCAGCAATGTGGAACATTTTTTTGAATCTTCTTTCTCTGACAATTTGTACAAGTATTGCATGTTGCAAACACATGTTGATTCCTTCAAATTCAATATGGTAGAACCACTGTGTTTCCCATCAACAACTCCCTGATGTCTAGTCTAACAACTATCAAAAAATAAATGAAATGTGTGGGTCTGATCTTGCTTGGAGCATACGTTTACTGATTTCTCTGACTCTCTGGTTAATTTTCATGATATTCAACATAAATTTTCTTTCTTTCTAATTTATGCAAGCTTGGAAAGTTATTTTTTATGTTTATTTTAATATAAATTTATTTATTTTAATTGGAGGTTAATTACTTTACAATATTGTATTGGTTTTTTAAAAACATTTTTAGAAAATGAAACTCCATTGATGCTTTAAAATACAATATAAAACATTTCCTAATTTATATACCTATGTAGCGTTATATGCTGGAGAAGGCAATGGCACCCTACTCCAGTACTCTTGCCTGGAAAATCCCATGGACGGAGGAGCCTGGTAGGCTGCCGTCTATGGGGTCACACAGAGTCGGACACGACTGAAGTGACTTAGCAGCAGCAGCAGCAGCAGCATTATATGCGGAGAAGGAAATGGCGACCCGCTTCAGGACTCTTGCCTGACCAATCCTATGGATGGAGGAGCCTGGTAGGCTGCAGTCCATGGGGTCGTTGAGTCGGACACGATTGAGCAACTTCACTTGACTTTTCACTTTCCTGCATTGGAGAAGGAAATGACAACCCACTCCAGTGTTCTTGCCTGGAGAATCCCAGGGCCAGAGGAGCCTGATGGGCTGCCATCTATGAGGTCGCACAGAGTCGGACACGACTGAAACGACTTAGAAGCAGCAGCAGCAGCGTTATATGAGTGCATAAACTGAAACTGCCTTAAGCTATAGACTTGTGGTTAGTGCACTATTTTATGTATATAAGGTAAACATCCATAGTTAAATTATTCTTGATGCTAATAAAAATTCCCATTAATAATAAATGTTTCAAGTGACAATTGTCTTTTTTATTTAAAAGATGCTAATTTGGTGATAGCAGTGTTGTAAATCTGAAATAGCTTGTCAGGCTTGCATCATACCTGAAGGCCTCTATTCTGTAATTTTAAAAGGGAGATAGCTATTAATGCTACTCTTTTTTTATTCATAATTTTTTTAGTTTTACTCTTAAAGACAACCTAAAATTATGGCATATAGTAGTAACATTTTCCATTTACAATTTAATATCAAACCTAAAATTACACAAATAGTTCTGATAGAGCATTTAAACTTACAGTAGGCATGCATGTACATGTATATATTTATGCATTTGTTGTTTTCAGTCCTTAAGTCATGTCCAATACTTTGCGACACCAAGGATGGCAGCTTGCCAGGCTTCTCTGTCCTTCACTATCTCCCAGAGTTTGCTCAAACCTGCCTGTTGAGTCAGTGATCCCATTCAACCCTCTCATTTTCTATTGTCCACTTCCATTTATGCATATAAAACAGCAAATTACTTGCTACTTTGACATTAGAAAAATATTAGGTGGACATTGGTTAAAAATGAAACAAAGTAAAACTCATTTGCCTTTAAATGGGTTGCAATGTTGCTAAAAATCTGACCTCATTCTGTATTCATTCTTTGTCTTTGATTTTTTATTTCCAATTTTGTTACTCCTCTTGACCTAGTTGACAAATACCTTCTTTTCACTTCAAAATAACCTATTAGCTGCTAAAAAAACCAGTTTTCTGTATTATAGATTAGGCAAAATTTTATACAAGATTAATCGCACTTATTGTCAAGTATCACATCTGACAAGTCCCAGAGCTGGCTCTCTGAATCAAATGAAAAGAGTATTTCAGGTTTTTATTGTAATTCCATGTAGTCTATCTCTTTTTAGTAATATGATACTGTCATTGTTTTACTGTGTCTAGGTTTGATAGGATGGAGAATTTATTTTTGAAGTTAAAAAATGTTGTAATGATAGAAATTGAAAATATTTTTCTTCCTAAAACAAAATTGTCTAAAGGTTACTAAGATATAACTGATTATGCAATCTAATGTTCTATCCCAAACAAGAGTCACCTGAAGGCACCTCTCTGCAGGAGGCATTTTTCTAGGCAGAGCCCTGCATGTCAGTGCAAATCAGGTCAAGTTCACACCACAGCAGGAATTTACCTCAGGGGCATAAGGACATTGCAGACCAGTTCAGTGTGTAGGTTTATATGTGGTGCATTCACATACACAACCCCAAGTATGGAAGGGGAAAATGTTTCCTCTTCCACACCTCTGTAGGTTTATGAGTTAGCTGGGTTCTGGTGGCAATGATGAAAAATTTTTTCAGAGTAAATATATTTTTAAAAAAATATTTTATTGAGTTAATTATATATAAATAATATCCCGGCATACTCATTATAGCCGTCTAATTCTATATATATTGTTCTCTGTCATTATTTCAACAACATTGCAGATATTCATATGTCATAAATACATAGCAGTTCAGTATAGAAGGCTTCCCTGGTGGCTCAGACGGTAAAGCGTCTGTCTACAATGTGAGAGACTTGGGTTCGATCCCTGGGTTGGGAAGATTCCCTGGAGAAGGAAATGGCAACCCACTCCAGTACTCTTGCCTTGAAAATCCCATGGATAGAGGAGCTTGGTGCAGGCTACTATCCTTGGGGTTGCAAAGAGTCAGGCACAACTGAGCCACTTCACTTCACTTCAGTATAGAAACTGTAGTTTTTGGCTTTTCTTTATTTGTAGAGGGAGAGGTTATTATTGGAGGATAAGTCAAGGGAGAAACGAGAATAAACCAAACAAAAAATTCTCCTATCAGATGTTTGTTGTGTTGTTCAGAGCCTTAGCACAAGGGTACAAATGTGCGTAGTACAAGTAGATAAGTCAAAACATTCTTATGAATTTTCCATGGCTGCTGTACCACATAACATGGCAGCTCAACATAACACAGGGTCATCATCTTACATTTAGAGAGGTCAGCAATGCAAAATGGGTATTCCTGGGCCAAAATCAACATGCAAGCAGGGCTGCATTTCCTATGGAGGCTCTAGAGAAGCATCTATTTCTTTGCCTTTTCCAGATTCTAGAGGCTACCCTCTCCCCTTGCCTTATATCCCCTTTCCATCTTCAAAGGGAGCAATGGCCAGTCTTTCTCATACCACGGTACTTCTTCCTTCTCCTTCTTCCACATATAAAGGGACCTTCTGATTACATTGGGTCTGCTCAGATGATCCAAAGTAAATTCTGTTTCTAATTCATTATTGGAAAATGTATTCCATCTGCAAACTTAATTCCCACTTGCCACATAAAATAACATATTTACAAATTGCTGGGATTAGAAAATTAATATCTTTCAGGAGGCCTAATTCTGTTCTACGTATTGCATCATTGCAATAAAATTAGCACCCTCTAATGGATGTGAGAGTTGGACCATAAAGAAGGCTGAGTGCAGAAGAATTGAGCTTTCAATCTGTGGTGTTGGAGAAGACTCTTGAGAGTCTCTTTTGGACAGCAAGATCAGACCAGTCAATCCTAAGGAAAATTAACCCTGAATGTATATATTGGAAAGACTGATGCTGAAGCTGAATCTCCATTACTTTGGCCACCTGACTCAAAGTGCTGAATTATTGGAAAAGACTTTGATACTAGGGAAAATTGAGGGCCAGAGGAGAAGGGGATGACAGAGGATGCGTTGGTTGGATGCTATCACTGACTCAGTAGACATGAACTTGTGCAAACTCAAGGAGATAGTGATGGANTGCCTTGAAAATCCCATGGATAGAGGAGCTTGGTGCAGGCTACTATCCTTGGGGTTGCAAAGAGTCAGGCACAACTGAGCCACTTCACTTCACTTCAGTATAGAAACTGTAGTTTTTGGCTTTTCTTTATTTGTAGAGGGAGAGGTTATTATTGGAGGATAAGTCAAGGGAGAAACGAGAATAAACCAAACAAAAAATTCTCCTATCAGATGTTTGTTGTGTTGTTCAGAGCCTTAGCACAAGGGTACAAATGTGCGTAGTACAAGTAGATAAGTCAAAACATTCTTATGAATTTTCCATGGCTGCTGTACCACATAACATGGCAGCTCAACATAACACAGGGTCATCATCTTACATTTAGAGAGGTCAGCAATGCAAAATGGGTATTCCTGGGCCAAAATCAACATGCAAGCAGGGCTGCATTTCCTATGGAGGCTCTAGAGAAGCATCTATTTCTTTGCCTTTTCCAGATTCTAGAGGCTACCCTCTCCCCTTGCCTTATATCCCCTTTCCATCTTCAAAGGGAGCAATGGCCAGTCTTTCTCATACCACGGTACTTCTTCCTTCTCCTTCTTCCACATATAAAGGGACCTTCTGATTACATTGGGTCTGCTCAGATGATCCAAAGTAAATTCTGTTTCTAATTCATTATTGGAAAATGTATTCCATCTGCAAACTTAATTCCCACTTGCCACATAAAATAACATATTTACAAATTGCTGGGATTAGAAAATTAATATCTTTCAGGAGGCCTAATTCTGTTCTACGTATTGCATCATTGCAATAAAATTAGCACCCTCTAATGGATGTGAGAGTTGGACCATAAAGAAGGCTGAGTGCAGAAGAATTGAGCTTTCAATCTGTGGTGTTGGAGAAGACTCTTGAGAGTCTCTTTTGGACAGCAAGATCAGACCAGTCAATCCTAAGGAAAATTAACCCTGAATGTATATATTGGAAAGACTGATGCTGAAGCTGAATCTCCATTACTTTGGCCACCTGACTCAAAGTGCTGAATTATTGGAAAAGACTTTGATACTAGGGAAAATTGAGGGCCAGAGGAGAAGGGGATGACAGAGGATGCGTTGGTTGGATGCTATCACTGACTCAGTAGACATGAACTTGTGCAAACTCAAGGAGATAGTGATGGATAGAGAAGCTGGGCATGCTGCAGTTCATGGGTTCTCAAAGAATGGGACGTGACTTAGTGACTGAACAACAAGAAGTGCCCTCTACATATTGTCTTATCTACATATTAATTTATGTGGTAACCATTTTAAATTTATATGGTCAAGATTGTGGCTTAGACTTAATCAGACTATGTGTGGATACATGTTTTATCTTCTCATCCTCCAGAACCAAAAAAATCTTTATTGCTTTGGGAAAACAAACCTCCTATAAATAAACACTGAAAATTCGGTAACAGACAACAAAGGCTTGGGAGACTCTTGAATATTCTAGTTACTTTTTTTTTTAATTTACTTTTTGTAATTGAAGGATAATTGCTTTACAGAATTTTGTTGGTTTCTGCCAAACATCAACATGAATCAGCCATAGGCATATGAGAAACCATCAGGAGTTTCACATCAAAGGGCTTGGATGTTAATCCCTTTTGTCAATCATGTTTCATCACACATTCCCATTGAAATCACTATCATTAAATGTCATTCTGATCATTCCATGTCTCATCTTAGTGTTTACCCTAGAATTCATATAGATATACAACTTTCAAACTTTCTGCTGCAGTACAAAATTCCAGTCTATTGTACTATCTGTATTTCTTGAACATGTCATGTGTTTTGAAGTTTTCTTTGATTTTGCAATTTTTTTTGGCCTCTTTCAGATCTTACTGTTACCCTACGAACCACACTGGTGGTGCTAATAAAAGAGTAAAATTTTGAAAAGAGCCACTTTACTCATTTATTTTTATAAAAGAAGAAGCCAACTCTTCATGACTTTTACAAGTGTATTTAAATCCATTTTAAGAATAAGTAAAGACATGAGAATGTAAGCATCTTCGATAATACTGATTATTAACATAGTCAGAGAGCAAACCTTTGAAAAAAAGATAACTCAACTGTGCCTGATACATGCTTCTTCTAGAATCAATGCATTTTCACTAGATTTTTACATTTATGTGTATTGTAACATTGCCAAGTATGACATTTTTACATTTACATTTACAGGTATTTCATACTAAAATTCTTACTAAAGCTTTTAGACCTCTGAAAAATATTTTCAAATTAAAACTCTTTTTGGTTATATTTCCCCTCCTTATACTGAAATGGCTATGGTCAATCAGCACTCTGAGAGAGCATTGTTCAGACTGCGACTTAACTGAGAGCACTGGAATATGATTACGGAAATTATCCCTGACATAATTTCTCTTAGTCTTTTTTCTGAACAAAGTCTTTAGATTTAAAACTTTCACAATGATTCAAGGTATTTGCCTCAAATCGCACTTTAAAATTATCACATCAGACCGTTTGGAGGTCTTTTTATATATTTAGCCTCTTCTAACTTATGTTTTAATTTTGACTTTTTTATAAACAACAAAAGAACTTAACAGTTCACTTTTTTTTTGCCATAATAGTAATAAAAACTTAAGCAAAGAAAAGCAACTAAAAAACAAACTCACCTAAACTTGGGTTGAAGTCATTCTGTGCTCTGAATCATTACTGAGCCCCAGTGGGATGGTGAAGGAATCACAATTTATTTATTGGGTTAAATGTTTGATTTCTTTCCAATATATTTAATATTGACACTATTGGTATTAATGTCAATATTGGAGCTTAGTAACTTCATTTTTATGTTTCTTATAAAAGGATCTCCTATGAATTGTATATTTGGGACAAAATTTTTGACTGATTAACAGGATGTTGAGGCATGATTAGTGATGCATGCCTTCTCCAGAGATTTTCTCTGAGGCACAGTTATTTTGGCCAGTTGTGTTTGATTTCCTGCCCAAAGCTGCGTTGTGGAATTAGCATTTTGGAAACAAAGTTTCTTTCTCAGGTAGGGTACTAACAAAATTGCTGAATGTGAAGTAGCCTCACTGACGTCTGTCCACACCTTGCACTCTATGGAGACTGTTTATTTCCTTCCTTTGGCCCTGTGTCACAGTTGAAGTTACAGAGAAATGCACACTCATGATCACCATGTAAAAAGGAATTTCTGCCCAGAAGCTGTTAAGAATCTGTTTTTCAATTTATATTTGTCATCATGACAATTATAGTGTAAACCGTTTCTTTTCTGGACTTTAGGACTCAAGGGCTAGACATGTCAGAAATCAATATGTAACAGTTATTGTCATCAATAATCCCCGTGGAGAAACACTTTTAAGACCCACACTGGTTTGGCACCTTCTTTGCCACAGGGTCCCCTGTGTGCCTCTAAATTTTCCTTCTAGGATGTTATTATTGCTTTGTTTTCCTCACAGTATTACTCACAAATTGTTATTCTTCTAACCTGAAGCTATTCTCCTCTATACAATTTACATCAGTAGAGTGGTTTTTATAATCATTTTTAGAACAATTTGTGTTATTAATTTCATAATGAGACATGAAAATAATAACACAAATTGTTCTANTATTACTCACAAATTGTTATTCTTCTAACCTGAAGCTATTCTCCTCTATACAATTTACATCAGTAGAGTGGTTTTTATAATCATTTTTAGAACAATTTGTGTTATTAATTTCATAATGAGACATGAAAATACTCAATTAACAACCAACTCTTGATTAGTACCTTTTAAAGCAAATGTGGAAAATATTTCAAATTTTCATTTGTTGTGTATGACAAAGCCAGTGAGTATTCAGCACTAATTTTCACACGGTATAGATAGATTCAAACATCCAAAAATTTATTTGATCTTTTCCCTTTATTTGAAAGTTAAAATAAGACTATACTTAGAAAAGCTGAAATGATTGTATGCTAATTTGAACAGGTAGGTTTTACAAGTAATGACTTGTAAATTTCCTTTTTGATATCCTCTGAGAGTTGACTTCCATTATATGTACCCTGCTCTTTCTCCAGGCCTGGAAAAAAATGTAGAATTGATTTTTCACAAAGTGATATTTCTTCCTTCCTTGTGTTTGGAGACCCTTGTTATCTCTCAGACAGTCCCTCTGAAACAAACTTGTGTCCTCCCCCAGCCAGCCAGGTCCAGCTGGTTCACCTTTATAGGTTGTGGGACCCGAACAGGAGGTGGAATGTGTGACTGCTTCTTCACTGGGTTTGCAGTACGTTATTTATTTATTTACTTTTGGCCGTGTTTGATCTTCATTACTGCATGGGCATTTCTCTAGTGGCAGAGAGTAGGGACTACTGTCTAGTTGCAGGGCGTGGGCTACTCACCGTGGTGGTTACTCTTTTGCAAAGCACAGGCTCCAGGGTGCACAGGCTTCAGGAGTTGTGCTTGGCTTCAGTAGTGGCAGTTCCCATCCTCTGGAGCGCAGAGCAGATTCAGGGATTGTGGTGCAGGAGCTCAGTTTCTCCGCAGCAGGTGTGATCTTTCTGGATCAGGAATCAAACCTGTATCTCCTGCATTGGCAGGCAGATTCTTTACCACTGAGCCACCAGGGAAACCCTAAAACATATTCTTAATACTTAGATATAAGCTTCCTGGTGGCTCGATAGCAAAGAATCTGCCTACAATGCAGTAGACCCAGTTTAGATCCCTGGGTTGGGAAGATCCCCTGGAGAATGAAATGGTATCCCACTCCAGTATTCTTGTCTGGAGAATCCCATGGACAGAGGAACCTGGAGGGCTACAGTCCATGGGGTCTCAAAGAGTCGGAGGTGACTAACACTTAAAATGTAAGGTAGCCTTTATTACTATTCACAAGGGTATATATGTATACGCACATTAAAATCATTCTAAGAAAGAGTTAATATTCAGTAAAAAATAATTTAATTGAATTGCTACCATAATTTACATTTGTCACTGATGGAACCCACGTGGCTTTTACATTAACAATCTGAAATAGCACAGTATAATATCTGATGATAGCTACAGGGATTTCAATCATAAGCCTTAAAAGAAACTAATTCCATTCCAATCCAGTTTATGTCAACTCCAGCAAATATAACAGAAGCCTATAGTAATCACAACTGATTTGCTAAATTGCAGAAATAAAATCTCTACAAATATAATGTGTACAGAACATGATTTCACATCTTTATCTTCACATTAAATGTACCTATGAAACCTTGAAGCATGTTGAGCTATATTTGAGTTGGAGTATTTACTGTTGTTTTTCTCTTGATAAATAATGCATATTTTAATTAATGCCTCAATATTCTTCATTTTCAAGAACCTAAACACTTTTACAACTCTTTCTCAGCTTTCCCCAACTCAACAGACTAGATGTGTTTCTCACCTACATAATTATAACAACATACACAAGCTCACACACACATATACATTCATGATTCAAAATATTGAAGTGTGAAGTATGATATATTCTTATATTTTCTATATTCCCCATATTTATTTCCTCCTATTAATCAGTATTAAAGCTTAATCATAATTTCATTTTGAATATTTGCTTATGAGTCAGTGCTCATCTAAGATTGTTAAAAGTATGTTTATTTACTCCCTACTTTAAGGAAAAAGCTCAAGTCATTTACTTAAATAAATTAAAGCATGCCAAATGCATGCCTCCTAACCTCTCTTAAAACAGTAAACCACTAAATGTATATATCANTGAGTCAGTGCTCATCTAAGATTGTTAAAAGTATGTTTATTTACTCCCTACTTTAAGGAAAAAGCTCAAGTCATTTACTTAAATAAATTAAAGCATGCCAAATGCATGCCTCCTAACCTCTCTTAAAACAGTAAACCACTAAATGTATATATCATGTTCTGCAAATGTGCCATTAAAATATATATAAAAATGTACAAGATTGCATAAAGAGTGTCAGCTAATAATAGCTAAGATTAATTTATTGTCAAGTACTCTGCTAATTACTTACATGATTTTCTAGTATAGAACTTCACAGTTCCGTGACAGCAACAATGAATAAATTGAAGATCAACAAGGCTAGATATTGACCGAAATTCATATGGCAAATATATTCAGAATAAAGTCAAGTCTCTAAGACTCCAGAATCAAATCAAAGACTTCCTGATTCTAAATTTTGTGTTGTTTACTACACCCTGGTGCTTTTCTGAAGATGTAAGCAAAGCTATAGATTATTTTTTAGAAAACTTATTTTCTAGAAACTTATATTTTAGAAAAACTCATTTTATTGACAAAATTTAAAAAAAAATTGCTACTGTGATCCCTATGTGATTCTGTGTGAGTGAAGTCTTGATTGTAGGTTAAAATAAATAAAGAAATAAAAGGAAGTATTGCTACTTTATTTACATGCCTAACATTCAAGCAGGGGAACAGTACAGAAGAAACATAGTTGAAAAATGAGTGTTTGTGCTGTGTATGTGGTTTTTAACATTAATGTATATTATATTGAAAGAAAAATTCTAACTCCCTAGTTAAATAAGATAATCTGACGGAGCAGGAAAATACAGAAATTCCACCAGAGCACTTGTGTTATATAGAAATCTGTTAAGTGTCAGATTTAAAATAAGATGTGTTGTTTAGTTGCTAAGTTGTGTCTGACTCTTTTTGCAACTCTATGGACCTTAGCCTCTAGGCTCCTCTGCCCATGGAATCCTCCAAGCAAGAATACTGGAGTGGGTTGCCATTTCCTTTTCAAGGGGATCTTCCATACCCAGGGATTGAACCCATATCTCCTGGATTGGTAGGCAGATTCTTTACCACCATCTGGAAAACCCCAAATAAGTTTAGTCCCATCCAAAAGATATTGAGATTTTGTTCTAAGGAGGAAGTAGCTGGCCTTGCAATTTTAAAGGCTGTCAGCCACTTTATATACATGCCAAAGGCTGGTAATGGATCAAGTCAAAAGAATACAAACTTTGCAATGCCCTTGTAAAAGAAACTAGAAAAGCATAATAATATCGGCCTGGTTTCTTAAGAAAAATATGCAAATATAAGCAGTTTCTATTAAATAATAGTAGAAAGCCAAAAGAAAAGGTTGACATAGAGGCAAATATTAAATTAGACATGAAAGGAAATATAAACTGAACTAGAAAAATTGCATTTATTTAGAGGTCATACAGAACTAATATTGGATGGAGAAAAATAAATTTTTCTCTTTTTACAAAAAACCAGTATTGGATATTCAGAATTCAAAGGAAACACATAGATAAATGAGAGGAAAATAGAGATAATGGGGATGGAATAAAGGACAGAAAAGAGAGAGAAGAAATAGAGAACAAAAATTCAGTTAACCAAAATTGTTCACCAAATTGTATATAGAATTAGTGAAAAATATCATAATTATTTATAGCAGAATATATGTAATTCCAACGTTTAAAAACAAACAGAAGACAGTAGCCTACGATCATTCCATCATTACTACTCAAATAATTTGCATTCCTCTTATGTTTTTAGGGTGGAAAAGAATTGAAAGTATAGTATTTCTTTGGTCTTTTTCTGTGGGGGGTTTTACAAATGAAACAGGTTTTACCAATGGGACAAACATTAGTCTTTAAAAAGTTAATCAAAAGAATTTCCCAGTGGACCAGTGGTTAGGGCTCTGCCTTCCAATGCAGGAAATGCAGGTTTGATCTCTGGTAGGAGAACTAAGATACCACATGCCGGGTGGTATGGCCAAAAGAAAAAAATAAATACCCAGAACTCAATAAGGAATTTCATAGTAATAAAGGAGTAAAGTATAATACTTCATATAACTATGATTTAAAAATAAAATATTACTAAGTTTCCCAAANGAGGTCATACAGAACTAATATTGGATGGAGAAAAATAAATTTTTCTCTTTTTACAAAGAACCAGTATTAGATATTCAGAATTCAAAGGAAACACATAGATAAATGAGAGGAAAATAGAGATAATGGGGATGGAATAAAGGACAGAAAAGAGAGAGAAGAAATAGAGAACAAAAATTCAGTTAACCAAAATTGTTCACCAAATTGTATATAGAATTAGTGAAAAATATCATAATTATTTATAGCAGAATATATGTAATTCCAACGTTTAAAAACAAACAGAAGACAGTAGCCTACAATCATTCCATCATTACTACTCAAATAATTTGCATTCCTCTTATGTTTTTAGGGTGGAAAAGAATTGAAAGTATAGTATTTCTTTGGTCTTTTTCTGTGGGGGGTTTTACAAATGAAACAGGTTTTACCAATGGGACAAACATTAGTCTTTAAAAAGTTAATCAAAAGAATTTCCCAGTGGACCAGTGGTTAGGGCTCTGCCTTCCAATGCAGGAAATGCAGGTTTGATCTCTGGTAGGAGAACTAAGATACCACATGCCGGGTGGTATGGCCAAAAGAAAAAAATAAATACCCAGAACTCAATAAGGAATTTCATAGTAATAAAGGAGTAAAGTATAATACTTCATATAACTATGATTTAAAAATAAAATATGGAAGGCAAACTATCATTTTGGGAAACTTAGTAATATTAAATTTTCTTAACATTAATTCCATAAAACTGGGTTATATTTATAAAAATATGATGGGAAAAGCAAAGATTATTGATGAACAACCTTTCTTGCTTCAAATGAATAAAAATAATTAAAACTTGTTTATTCCTTGGCACTGGTAGACTTTTAAGAATTTTATTGAACTAAAACTAGAATGAATAGCATACAAGAATAAAAAGCAGCTATGATAGAGAAAAATACATATAGCGTTAAAGAAACAGACAATAAGAAATGATAACAGTGAAGTAAAAATCGGTTGTAGTAGTTGACTTTAAATGGGCCAACTTTTAGGGTTATAAGAGATGGATTCTAAAACTATATAACTGTCAGTGAGAAACAGAACAACAACAAACAGTAAATAAAATTAGATTTGAAGCATTAAAATAGCCAATAAATAAAATAATAAATGAGGAAAGCAGATATAGATATGTTTTTAGATTGAATTCATCTTGAAAGCATTTAATAGAGGAAAATATATTCATAGAGGCAAACATTTCACAAAAATCATAAATTTTCTTTATATAAGTACATGTGCAACTCTTTGCAATCCCATGGACTATAGCCCTCCAGGGTCCTTTGTCCACGGAATTTTCCAGGCAATAATACTGGTGTGAGCCATCATTTCCTCCTCCAGGGATCTTCCTGATGCAGAGATCAAAACTGTATCTCCTGAGTCTCCTGAACTGACAGGCAGATTCTTTACCACTGCCCTTTGAAGTGACCTTTGCGACCCCGTGGGCTGTAGCCCACCAGGCTCCTCTGTCCATGGGAATTTCCAGTCAAGGGTACTGGAATGGGTTGCCGTTTCCTACTCCATATAAATATATAGGCTTGTATAATTTGCAGTATCTCTTAGATATTCAAAGAAAGTTTTAAGAAATAAATTCCACTAGGAAACTTTTGTATGTAATGTTATATTTTATAGCCTATAATTATCCATGTATATATATTATAAAAAGCTTAAAGTTGATGAATCAAAATCAAACTGCTGTGAAAACAAATGACATTAAAATCATCAATCATCTTCTAAAATTCACAGGACAGTAAAGAATAATACAAAATAAAAGTTTTATTTCCTTTCAGTTCAGTTCAGTTCAGTCACTCACGCATGTCTGACTCTTTGAGACTCCATGGACTGGAGCACGCCAGGCCTCCCTGTCCATCACCAATTCCCGGAGCTTACTCAAACTCATTTCCATTGAGTCTGTGATGCCATCCAACTATCTTATCCTCTATTGTCCCCTTCTCCTCCTGCCTTCAATCTTTCCCAACGGTCTTTTCAAATGAGTCAGTTCTTCCTAACAGGTGGCCAAAGTATTGGAGTTTCAGCTTTAGCATCAGTCCTTCCAAGGAATATTCAGGACTGATTTCCTTTAGGATGGATGGGTTGGATCTCCTTGCTGTTCAAGGGACTCTCAAGAGTCTTCTCCAACACCACAGTTCAAAAGCATCAGTTGGTTGGCACTCAGCCCTCTACATAGTCCAATCTCACTACTGGAAAAACCATAGTTTTGACTAGATGGACCTTTGTTGGCAAAGCAATGTCACTGCTTTTTAATATGCTGTCTAGTTTAGTCATAACTTTCCTTCCAAGGAGCAAGCATCTTTTAATTTCATGGCTGTAGTCACCATCAGCAGTGATTTTGGAGCCCCCCAAAATAGTCTGTCACTGTTTCCGTTGTTTCCCTGTCTATTTGCCATAAAGTGATGGGACCAGATTCCATGATCTTAGTTTTCTGAACATTGAGTTTTAAACCAACTTTTTCACTCTCCTCTCTCACTTTCTTCAAGAGGCTCTTCAGTTGTTATTTCCTTTACCACCCCTTAAACCAAATATAACCACTACATATAAATATATTGCAGCTCACTATATTGATATTAACATTTTATCATTTATTTATATATGTGTGAATTTATTTAACCTTTCTAAAAGATAGATTTCACACAACAGGGTATTGCCTTAAACTGTTGTTCTTCCTGTCTATTAATTAATTTTTATAAGTGATTATTTTAAATAGAATCAATTTAGATGATTAAATATCAACTGATATAAATGTTTATTAATTATCAATAAAAATCAACAAGATAATGATTTTTTTAAATTTAGTTAGATGCTCTAAATCATTCATCCTTCCCAGAAGAATCATTCTCAGTCCTCTCTCTTTAGTTATATTTATTCTCATTAAGTAGCATAACTTCCTTCCACCAGTTCATGAAGGGGCTTATAAATCTCCTCTTGGATACAAGGTTCATACTCTGCAGTAACGATCGCTGTGTATCCTTGATTGCAAAGAAGACCTGGCTTTGTTCTGTATTCATTTGTTTTACACTAATTATGTTTTTTTTTCCTTCCAATCTCATCATTTCCAGAGTGAAGAAAAAGTTTAGTTTGGGAAATGTTATGGCGTGTGTCATTATGTCTGTCTAAAGATTATTCTGCAAACAAGCAAACAAACTAACAAGAAGACTTAGCACTCAGCAGGGCATTGAAATTGTCCTTGACAGCACTGCAGTCAGTGATATAAATTGAGTTTCACCCCATGGAACTGAAAAGTAGCTACTCTAAAAAAGCTGAATTTCAGCTTAAAAGATAGGGGTTGTCATGGTAGTTACAATAAGGGACCCTCTTAGCACTTTGCTCTTCTATCAGGAGGCTTTAAGAGTCTTCATTCATCTGGATTCTGTTTCAAACACTTGAAGAAGTCACATAATTATATGCAGCTAAAGATACATCTGAGATTTATTGAGAGTACAAGAGGAGATGATAGTTCTCAAGGAAACATTAGGTTCTCCAAAGAAATCTTTGTAATTAGAGATGGATCCGATAATATGATGATTTTTAAATTTCACTGACAAGGTATATTACTCTAGCTTCTATGCTCTGTCACGGACTTGGTTAGTTTATTTCTCTAGTGCTGAATATGAAAATCTATCCTGTAAAGAAGTATTTTCTCTCTGGAAGAATAGCTCTTAAATCAACATCTGGATAAATGTATGATAGGAAAAATGCAAGATAAAAAAGGAAAAAATGTTAAAGGGGAAAATTACCCTAAGAACAATAGTAGGAGCTGTCAGGGGAGGGATTTTAATGAATACCTTGCACAGGTAAAATGTTGAAATAGATTTCTGATCTCTTAGCCTTTTTTGATAGAAAATAAACAGGTAGAATATAGAGAACCAATTAATTTCTTTTTTCTTTTTCCCTAATAACACAGGCCTGCTTGGGAAATAGAACACGATGATTGGGAAAGCAAGTTAAAATTCTTATTACTTTTAAATAAATTCACAGTATATACATGCCAGATTCTGGATTAGTAATCTAAAAGCAAATTAACCCGATAGTTTCCATTATAGGTAAATTCCAACAAAACAAAAATAAGACATGTCTGAAACAGAGGGACTCATATTTTCTGGGTCCATGGTACCCTATTAATGTTTTAGTAATTTTTTCAAAACATCTCTAAGCCAAAATAAATGCTTACTAATTCTCATTACTAAGTATTTCAGTACAATCATTTAGAAGTAGTAGTTTGTGGGTGTCTAAAGATATAATTTTTTCCTCCACAAATTAAAAATTTCCCATTGGTTTTGCTTGAATATTGTGCAGCACACCAGGGTGCTGGTATGGCAATCATTAAAGTAATTTTGTTTATGAGTATTTAAAATTTGCTTGAAATTAAACTGTGTTTTAAATTTTGTGATATTAACTTTATAATTATATTAGCAAAGTAGTTCTTAAAAGTTAATTTTTCTTCTTCACTCTCAGCAGCAGGGCAAAAAGATGGAGGTAATTTTTACTTCACTTCTTTCAGGTATTATCATTCATTTAATGTACATTACCTAGTAATTCATACATCTCCAAATAATAATATTGCTATCCCATAGAGCATGGTTTACATAAACATTTTTCCTGAATGCGTAGAGTTCAAATGGACTTTCCTCAATTTGAATTTTATCAAAGAAAGGCCTCCCTGAAAGATCTGGAGAATTAAAAAAAAGTTTTACTTTTAATGCAGAGGAACACTTAAATGTTTATGATACAGGCAATGGGAAATAAACTGCATAGAGCAGTGGGAATTGCTAAGCACTTACTCATACAACAAACACTTTACCTTTAACACAATCTCAACACCAATATTTTATTCATTCTAAGACTTTAGAAATAGCTGAGATCTATGCCAATGTCAGTGTCATAAACTGCAGCCTGTGGAGATTGATTATATAATATCTAAAGTCATCAATGCCAAAATAGTACTAATGTTTGTGTCTTTACCTATAAATACCTGCCTGTATTTAACACTACATTCGAATGTGAAAATGCTAGAGAGTATTTTGGATAAATACACATATGTTCACATACTGACAAGAATATTATTGACAGTTTTTGAGCTTTCATGGTTTAAAAAAAGAAATGAGTGAATGTTGGTAGAGATATTGAGATAAATTAGACAACTAGACAAATATATGCATAAATAAATAGATTGTGGTAAAACACATTATACTTCTCATAGCAAAATATATGAAGAAATGCATTAGTGCAGTTCAGTTCAGTCGCTCAGTCGTGTCTGACTCTGCGACCCCATGAATCGCAGCACACCAGGCCTCCCTGTCCATCACCAACTCCTGGAATTCACTCAAACTCAGTCCATCAAGTTGGTAATACCATCTCCTCTGTTGTCCCCTTTTCCTCCTGCCCCCAATCCCTCCCAGCATCAGAGTCTTTTCCAATGAGTCAACTCTTCACATGAGGTGGCCAAAGTACTGGAGTTTCAGCTTTAGCATCATTCCTTCCCAAGAAATCCCAGGGCTGATCTCCTTCAGAAGGGACTGGTTGGGTCTCCTTGCAGTCCAAGGGACTCTCAAGAGTCTTCTCCACACCACAGTTCAAAAGCATCAATAAGAAGTGTATAGGTAATGATATATTAGAATGATTTGTCAGATCCTAACCCTGCCTGTTACTAGGTGTGTGATTTTGAGCAACTTATTCAACTTACTTCCCTCAATACATCTTTCGGTGTAAAGTAATGCTGCTGCTGCTGCTGCTAAGTCGCTTCAGTTGTGTCTGACTCTGTGCGACCCAATAGAGGGCAGCCCACCAGGCTTCCCCGTCCCTG
>SJYW01040128.1:874314-906237 GCA_006410735.1 Raphicerus campestris
TATATATATATATATATATATATATATGTATACATAAACATGTCATCACCCACAGTACGGTTTCTGTTGGAAATAGCTTTATGTGCACTTGTAGAGAACCTGTAGTCTACTGTTGTTAGGTGTCCTACAAGTGTTGAAAAGGTCAAATTCAGTAGATACTTTGATGATCTTCTATTGGTTCCATCCATTCTTTAGAAAGTTACCTTTAAATCTCAAACTGTAATTGTGAATTTGTCTTTTCTCTCTTGCAATTTTAGAAGATTTTGCTTCCTGTATTCTGATGCTCTGTTATTAGCTGCAAAAACATTTAGCACAGCCATTTCCTCTTGATGAATTCACCATTTTATATTCCTTGTCTTAAAATCCATGTTTCTGTATAGGGCATAATGCTTTTACTAATATTCTTAAAGTAAAATAGCTACATTGTTTGTTTGTTTGGGGAGACTCTTTCATTTTTGTGTTTTTAAAAAAGCATAGCATTATATTAATATCAATCATTTTTACATTAAATTCAGTAATGTTAAATATATTCACATGGTTGTCAACAGACAGATCTATTGAACTTCAATATAATTCTTTAATAAATAATTATAATCTTTTTTTAAAGTGAAAATTTCCCAGCAGATAACATATATAGTCCTCATATAATATTTCATATTAGGACACATAAATATCTTTCAAAATGAAGTGGTAGAACTTAGCTCATGTGTCTGTAACTTTTCTCTTTGGCTAGATATGGGCTTTCATTCTATCTATTTCAGGCAGATAGAGAAATGTAGTCAGCACAGACACTAAACCAGCATGTGCTGAAGTGGTGGAAGCCAAAGCCGAGGACAGAGAAGAGCCGCTCTGCTTTAGCAACAGTAGAAGTAAAAAGGATTGGCTAAGAACTCTCTAGAAATGTAGCAAACAGACATCAGTAGTCAAGTTAACTCAGTCATTTCCGTCTATGAAGGAGACATTCTTAGGGGGTACCATCTATCTCCTAGTTGGTGCTGCAAAGGCAAAAGTAATTTAGAGTCAAGTGACCTGCTAACGAATAACTTTACCCCTATCTCTGTGATCCTCAATGATTTACTAAATCATAATTTCCTTCAGTTTCTTTAATGGGAAAGAAAAACACAATTAGTTTCTCTTAAGAGATTTGTAGTTATGAAGTATAAGCACACTATACTATTTTGCACTTTGTTTCCTCTCGCTTTCTGTCTTCTTACCTGAGTCTGGGCATTACGTATGACTATACACTTAGATTCAGTTGAATCTTACTGGGAATATGTGCTTACTCTGAACCAAGTGTGGTAAAGTCAAGAGGATGAAGAAAACCCCAAAGCTCATGGGAGATGATGCATCCCTGCTTAGCGTTTATGTCATCCTCTATGACACCGTCCATCTTTGTGTTGGGCTAAAAATTCACAACGCTGGGATACTGACATTTTTATATTATTTAAAATGCCTAGAGACATTCAGAAAGTTTCAATTCTGAAAATTTATTCCTGTACAGGTCCTTTCATAAAACACTAAATCTTTTGCCAAGTTCATGACATTTCAACCAAGAAAAAATTCCCTGCATAAGTCTTTTCTTTTGAAATTGATTTTGAAATTCATAACAAGTGAACTTAGTTCAGTTTTGAAATAATATTTTATAGTTATAAATGACACAACTCTTTCCCCCTAGGACTTCAAAATCTGTTTTTAAGAGTAGGCTATGAATCTTTGAAAAATTTTTGTCTGATAAGAAGCAAATATTATTATCTTTATTTTCTCCCTGGGTAGAAGAAAAGGTTAAAGAGGATTGTCTGAGGGCATTTTGTAGATGATAGAAATTGGGAATAAAATTCCTGACTTCTGGTGTATTGTTGTAATGCACTATGCTTGCTATCTTTTCAAATGACCAATAAGCTTAATACTACTGAAAAAACACTTCAAGATTTTATGAAGCTTTAGATTCATTATGCTGTTAATTGTCCTTTATGCCAATTTCTCTTCTGCTTGTAAAGCTTTTCGGAATCATTTTTTAAATATTTCAGAAATATAAATAAACACTATATCTTCTTTCATAGAATTCTTAAATAATGAATTTGCACTAAGGGCACAAAACTTGATTTCTTTATGTCAGCTTAATGACTTTCTATTTTTGTTGCAGTTTTCACCTTCATATATATTTTTTTACACTCATTAGAAACAGATAAAAAAGCTAACTATACTTTTAATCTCTTAGCAATGAATTATAATCATGTTTATAATGTGCTAAATTTTAAAAATGTATATGGAACATTTTCTCATCAATCTACAGAATTTTTTTAAATTACTGCTTTATTTTGAATTAACCTTTTAGAATTAATTTTATTTTATTTTAAAAATTCCTTAAAATTTATTTTAATTGGAGGATAATTACTTTACAATATTGTGATAGTATTTGTCATACATCAACATGAATCAGCCATTAGGTATACATGTGCCCCCTCCTATCCTGAACTCCCCTCCCACCTCCAGCATCACCCTATCCCTCTAGGTTGTCCAGAGCACTGAATTTGGGTGCCCTGCTTCATGCATCGAATTCGCACTAGTCATCTGTTTTACACATGAAGGTGAAGGTGAAGTCGCTCAGTCGTGTCCAACTCTTTGCGACCCTGTGGACTATAACCTACGAGGCTTCTCCATCCATGGGATTCTCCAGGCAAGAATACTGGAGTGGATTGCCATTTCCTTCTCCAGGGGATTTTCCCGACCCAGGGATCAAACGAACCCGGGTCTCCCCCATTGGAGGCAGATGCTTTAACCTCTGAGCCACCAGGAGACCCAGGTTCAATGTTTTACATATGGTAATTTGCACAGAAGTAGCACAGAAGTAAATAATAGAAATATGATGTGCTTAAAATGAAAATGACTAAATGTTTTAAAACATTAAATTTTTATAACCATTAAATAAAATATCTTAAGTGGTCATTGAGATGTAATATATTACTGACTGTCTCACTGCAAATCTATATTTGGCTAAAATTTATTTCAAGCTAAATTATTTGTTCATTGAAAATACACAAGTAGCATAACAAGTTATTTGAAAGAGACGATTTATATGGTTGTAGGCAATGAAACAAACATACAAATATATTGCATATATATAACTGAAAATGAATATAACACAGTTTTATCTGTAGGTATCTAATCATTTCTTTGAAACTTTGGAGTCAGTGGTAATGTATATATTTCAATGCTATTCTCTCAAATCATCTCACCCTCACCTTCTCCCACTGACTCCAAAGTTTCAAAGAAATGATTAGATACCTACAGATAAAACAATGAACAAATAATTTAGCTTGAAATAAATTTTAGCCAAATATCATAGATTTGCAGTGAGACAGTCAGTAATATATTACATCTCAATGACCACTTAAGATATTTTATTTAATGGTTATAAAAATTTAATGTTTTAAAACATTTAGTCATTTTCATTTTAAGCACATCATATTTCTATTATTTACTTCTGTGCTACTTCTGTGCACCAAGTAAGAAGATACTACAGATCTCCTCATTTCAGAGTTCAAAGGGCATCAAAATGCAGTGAGTTGCAGCTTTGAATTAATTATTGCTATTTTTGTAATGCATAAAAAACCTGTATCAAATTATGTAACCTTGATCTTACAAGCAGTGCCACATCATTTGGCATTAAAGTACCAGATGTTGTCAATTTGCAGTTTGCATATTTAAATAATATACTAATCTAAAATATACCATCATTAGAATTATAAAGAAAATGTGATTTTTTAGCTTACCATTACTGAATGATAAAAAGGGACAGACAAGTTATCACAAATGTTATTAGAACATTTTAAATTGTTTATTAACATATTCCTAGATATCATGGCTAAAATATTTGCGAGTGGACATTTACATTTTTACTAATTTTCCTATAAGACAGCTCCCCAAATAGGAAATGACAAAAGAAACATGTTATAAGAAAAATAAAATACTTTCCAAGTGGTCAAACTAAAAGCAAAGCGACAACAGCTTGCCTACTTGGTAGCATCCTATCAGCGTTTCGATGTCTAGCCGAGTGCTTTCCTTTCTATGATGGCTCTTTTTGTATTCACTAAGGCCAAAATGAAGAGCAAACTGCTAAGCAAGCTACATTTGCAATCAAGAAGTAGAAGTAAGGTAACTTGAAGAAAGAATGGGTTTATTGAACTAACAAAATGTCATTCTAAGCCAGGTTGTGTCTCTTTCAAATTCCAACGTGGATTCGAATTATTAATATTGGTAACCTTTATTTTCATGTTAATTTCAGACTGAGCAGTTTTTGAAAATAAAATATAGGAAGGCCACCAGTGTTTCCATGCCAGATTTTCCCACCCATGCACATATAATTGTGGCTCTCCCTAGCCCCAATACACAGACAGAGTCATGTGTGTATCCCTCTAGCTTTACCTGTATACTTGTCTGTATCTGTATCATCTACATCTGTATGTATATGTAAATTTCTATGCCAACATGTATATTATTATTTGACTATTCAAATCTCAAAAGTAGTGGAGCTTACTTGACACATTTTGTTGGGATCCTGTCTTTTCCCATATCAAAGCAACTCAAGGCTCAACAGTGTGCAGTCAAGTGGTTTGCAGCAGAAAGTTGGTATTTTTTAATTCACAGGAATTATATTGTACAAACTTCTGTCATTGAACTGGATTTATGAGAAGGACTGGGGCCATATGGTTGTACGGCTATATCTTGGGCTGTAGCATCTGACCAGAAGATCTCCTTTGAGAACGTATTCTCTCTTAGTTAGCTGCCCAGCAGAACTGTGCCAATATGCGCACCATTCGTCTGCAGATTGCCCAAGCATCTTAGAGTGGCCTGAAACATAATGAGTTGAGAAATCCTGAGAAGCTTCATGTCAGTGCTAACAAATAGTCAAGTTTCCATTGATAGAAGGATTTTTTTTTTCGATGTTTTGTCAAGACATTCTACACAGTGTGTGGACTAAAAAATATGGTCACAATCTGAATGTATAGAGTGTTTAATTGAATGGGAATGTTAGGACTTCAAGCCTGGGAGGTAGCGTCTCAGGTAGCCCTGAGAAATGATGCGAGGACGTGAGGGAAGAAGTCAGGATATATGGATGTTTGTAACAAAGGAGGGCAGGCAGTCTAAACATCACAGATTGCTGTTAACTAAAGAAAACTAGATATCTCAAGGAATTTTGCACTCTTCTAGAGATCAAATTGCAAACAGTCATTGAGTCACAGAGAAAGCAAGGGAATTCCAGAAAAATATCTACTTCTGCTTTATTGGCTATACTAAAGTCGTTGACTGTGTGGATCACAACAAACTGAGGAAAATTCTTAAAGAGGTAGGACTAACAGACCACCTTACCTGTCTCCTAATAAACCTGTATGTGGGTCAAGAAATGACAGTTAGAACTGGACATGGAAAAACACATTAGTTCAAAATTGTGAAAGGAGTACAAGGCTGTATATTTTCACCCTGCTTATCTAACTTCTATGCAGAGTATTCATGTGAAATGCTCAGCTAGATGATTACAAACTGGAATCAAGATTGCCAGGAGAAATATCAACAACCTCAGATATGTAGATAATACCACTCTCATACAGAAACTGAAGAGGAACTAAAGAGCTTCTTGATGAAGCTTAAAGAGGAGAGTGAAAGAAGCTGGCTTAAAACTCAACATTCAGAAACTAAGTCAAGGCATCTGTTCCCAGCACTTCCTGGCAAATAGAAGGGGAAAAAAGTGGGAGCAGTGACAAATTTTACTTTCTTGGGCTCCAAAATCATTGCAGATGATAAATGCAACCATGAAATTAAAAGAGGCTTGCTCCTTGGAAGGAAAGCTATGATAAATCTAGACAGTGTATGAAAAATCAAAGACATTGCAAACAAAGGTCAAAGCTATGGTTTTTCCAGTAGTCATGTATGGATGTGATAATTGGACCATAAAGAAGGCTGAGTGCCAAGGAAATGATGTCTTTGAACTGTGGCGCTGGAGAAGACTGTTGAGAGTCCCTTGGACTACAAGGAGCTCAAACTAGTCAATCATAAAGGAAATCAACCCTGAATATTCATTAGAAGAACTGATGCTTAAATTGAAGCTCCAATCCTTTGGCCACTTGATGTGAAGAGCTGACTCATTGGAAAAGACCTTGATGCTGGGAAAGACTGAAGGCAAAATGAAAAGAGAGCAACAGAGGAGGAGATGGTTAGATGGTATCGTCAACTCAAAGGGCACGAATCTGAGCAAACTTCTGGAGATGGTTAAGGATAGGGAAGCCTAGTGTGCTGCAGCCCATGGGGTTGCAAAGAATCAGACAGGACTTAAATTCAATAATAATATCAATTTATGGGGAAATGCAATATCTGGGATTATTCGTCATTCCTTTAATATTCATCTCAGCTACCTGGGGCCAGCATCCTGGTTTTTGTTTTTTTGTTTTTTTTTTTACTTCTCAGATCCCCCTCTCTCCCAGCTTTTCAGCTGTCACTATGAGGAGGGAGTAGCATCTGCTGGATCACAGGCTTTGCTTTCCCCTTTAGGAGTCCTCATTCATGTTTGGAGGCCTGAAATTGCTGATGGCTGTTATTGATATGGGAGGGGGGGAGATATTCCATTTCACAAGGATGGAAAGGTCTGACTGTTCCATTTCTCCAAGAATTTAGGATCATGACATTCAAGTCAGTGACAGACCTATTCAGTTTTAGCAAATTGCAATTTCACAAAATGTACTCTCTGCCTTTCTTTCCAGTAGACCCAGGATTCAAGCCTTACTCTTTTTTATATTCATTCTAAAATGGTCTTAGGTGTGAGATTCTAAAATGCCATCCCTATTTTAGAGACTAGATTGGCTAATTTGTTGAAGGAAGTACCTAATGTGCTACTAAGTTGTCTTCAGATTTTCTTACCTAATATTTGGAACACTAAATGATTGCTTTGGGGAGATTCAGAAATGTCAGGGTTATTACCATCTAGAGAAGAAAAGAAATGTTGACTGGCTCTTATTCTAAAGAATTGGATTGTTGCAAAGCTGGCATAACTTTACCTGTAATAACTGGAAAAAAAGTCTATTTGAGAAAAACAGTTGTGCAGTTTGTGAAAAACAGATATTTTTTCAAACTTTATGAAATTTGGAATTCAATTTTAGTGTATCAGAATTTCAATCCTTTTCTTCTGTAGCACTTTAAAAATTGTCTGGCTTTACTATGTTATTTCTCTTTGCTTTTGGCTATTTATATAGAAATATGGTTTGCTTATTAGTTTGTAAAAAAAAAATCTATTGCTCTGAATTATATGGAAATCTGTTCATTCAGAAAGTATAGAATAATATGAACATAGCTATTGAAAAATACATTTAAAAGTATTGCTGTACATAAAGAATCATTTTTCCTGAAGTAAGAAAAATGAGCTTAAATCCAAAGAGTAAAAACAATCACAATCTGTTGAGGGTTTTCTGTTAATATGATTGTAAAAGAACACCCTTTATATAAGTGCAGAAAAATATACCCAAATCTGTGACAAGTCTCAAACTAAGCTTGCTAATTAAATTTTATCTGACCTCATAAAAATATTATCAAGGTTTGGATCAAAACTAAAGAAAATGGGAAGGATAAAGTAAAAATGAAAACTACAGAGCTGGCCAAATTGTGAAGCTAAAATTCACAGTAATTTTCTTTGTTTATTTGGTTATTACTGTTCTATCTCTATTCAAACTGCCCTCCCTCTCATTTTTAGGATGAGGATTTATTTCTAATGAATCTACAGTCAAATCCAACTGTTAAGGCTCCGTGCTTCTGAGACCTCATTTTTTTTTTAATGAATGACTAGTTAATTCACATATCAGTGCTAACACAGCTTTACAATACAGTTATTTTATTGCTTGTTTGAATGAGAGAAAAAAAGAGAGATGTTTCAGAACATATAGGCCTTGGTGTCCTTCCCTTGTAGACTACTACTAAAATATGTTCATATCCTGTTGACCTGATATTTAAAATTCTGTTTCTTTCCTTTTTAATTAACTATCAAAGTTTATCAAGTATATAGTATGTGTGAGTACTTTGTCCATGGCACAGATTAGCACATTTTGCAGGAAATAAATTTCTTCTTCCATTAGCAGAGCTAGAACTGACAATGCTATTTTTGGAGAAAAGGCAGAAAAATTATGCTTGAGCAAACAGTTATTTTTCAAATATTAATGCTGGTGACCTGTATGACTGACACATGCCATGATTTTTTATAATCATGTAAACATAAAAAGTAATTGATCGTATTGGTCAAAAATTGTCACCCAAAGAACACTGCATACTTGACTTTAGGTTTAAGTAACATCTCTTAATGCACCAAAACACACACAGACAGAGACTCATGACAAAAAATGATGAGTAATGGTTACCTTTGCCTTGAGCTCATCAATAAATCATGATTTACAGACTTCATTAAACTCTTTTAGCACTTTAGGAAAGTACATGTACTTCCATCATGTGCATCATGGTGATAAAAGAAATTTTCATAGGTAAAACAAGCAAGGAAGTAAATGAACAAATCTAAAGTATTTTTACAACCCAAGTGCAATTCCATCCCTTCACTGCTTTATTTTGCTTCAGTGACTCGATGACCAACTGACATACTATATAGTTTATTTTTGTTTGTTTGTTTATTGTCTCTCTTGTCAAAGTAGAATGTGATCTCCAAGAAGGCAAGGCATTCTGTCTTGTTCCCTACTATATTTCTAGTGCCAGTAACAGTTTGTAGCACAGAATAGAGGTTTAATACAAACTTATTNGCCTGTATGACTGACACATGCCATGATTTTTTATAATCATGTAAACATAAAAAGTAATTGATCGTATTGGTCAAAAATTGTCACCCAAAGAACACTGCATACTTGACTTAAGGTTTAAGTAACATCTCTTAATGCACCAAAACACACACAGACAGAGACTCGTGACAAAAAATGATGAGTAATGGTTACCTTTGCCTTGAGCTCATCAATAAATCATGATTTACAGACTTCATTAAACTCTTTTAGCACTTTAGGAAAGTACATGTACTTCCATCATGTGCATCATGGTGATAAAAGAAATTTTCATAGGTAAAACAAGCAAGGAAGTAAATGAACAAATCTAAAGTATTTTTACAACCCAAGTGCAATTCCATCCCTTCACTGCTTTATTTTGCTTCAGTGACTCGATGACCAACTGACATACTATATAGTTTATTTTTGTTTGTTTGTTTATTGTCTCTCTTTTCAAAGTAGAATGTGATCTCCAAGAAGGCAAGGCATTCTGTCTTGTTCCCTACTATATTTCTAGTGCCAGTAACAGTTTGTAGCACAGAATAGAGGTTTAATACAAACTTATTGAGTGTATGATTAAGCAACTGCTTCTTATACAATATACTTGGATGCTGTAGATAATGCCATGAGTTTCTATTAATTAACAATATATGGTATTTAATGCCATCAGAATTTAATTCTGTAAAACCATCAGCTATTGTTTGTAATATAAATATATGCAAATATGTAAACAGTCCCTTTCACAAGTAACTATAACAGTTTATCAAGATATAACAGAATTATGTGACGGGAAATTACTTTGCTAAAGTGTAGGTTGTAAAGAACAAAAGACAAAATGGAATGGTTCAGAAGGAATGCACAGATTTGTAAGACCCAGGAAAACAATCCTAATTCCTACTAACTTGTTTTTTCTTTTTTCTTTTCTGAGATTTTATTTTTATTATATTTTTGTCTTCAAATGAATATTGCCTGTTTGTTTATAGGACTTCACCTTACCAATGGGGGATATTCAGCATAGAAGCAAATCCCATGAGTTTCCTCTGCTGACACATTCTTGCAAGAAATGATGCTGTAAGAACATCATGTCTAGGTCAGTCAACACCCTTTCATGCTCATTCTTGTTTTGTGAACCATAGCTTCACGTCCCAATCCCCTGCTACTTTCTCACCAAATAACAGTGGATTTGTATATACTTCCTATTGTTTCTTAGAAGCAGTCTGCTTGTACACATTGCTAAAAAAAATCTCCATTTCCTTTTGGGGAATTTGCTTTCAGTTAAAATGCTTTCATTATACTAGCTGCTGTGGATGAAGCAATACAATTAAGAGGAGATCACAGCATTATTAGGATGTAATTTTAAAAAAAGGACACATAGGATTCCAGTTTGGGGGTTTGATGGTGAGTCATCATAGTGTGTTGGGAACACTAAGAATGGGATAACCTAATAGAATTGGAGTTACACTAGGCACCAGATCTCAGTAAGCTGATACACAATTCCATCTTGTCAGCATTATTCTTTGTTTTTGCTTCCATTTTTAATGTCTTCCAAGGCTTAGGAGTTTGGGTTCTATTATGCATTTTCTTTGTTCTTAGAAATGTTGAAGATGTACATAATGTGGAAATTTTCTGAGTTTCAAACCCACCTTTCCCCCTACCCCTCTAAACTAAGTCAATTCATTGAAAAAATTTCCAGCAACTACAGCAGGCCAGGAGACCTATTTAGGTGCTAAATTCTATCCAGATGGTAGGAGATAGAGAAAATAAAATATAGTATATGTGCTCAAATGAACATGAAATAAAGTGATGCTAGCTGGAATTACTGAGATACTACTCTAAATTTAGGGACCCTGTAGAAAAAACACTTTGTTCTTTCTGGATGTGACTAAGTTTCTCTAACATTTAATTATGTCTTTAAAACTTTATTTCTCATTTTATACATTGTCCTGAATGAAGGTTTTTCACTGTGCTCCTAACATGTCAGTTGGTTTCTGAAAATTCTCCTAAAATTTTATACGTTTTGTTAGCAATCTAAGTTTCAGCTTACTATTTTGAAAACAAACAAACATGTTAAATAAATCTGAAAAATTTCAGGAAACTTCAGATCAATAAGATGTGTATAAGAGACAGGTATACATGTGCCCCCTCCCTTTAAAATAATACCACCTGAAGCTACAGAATATTCTCTTCTTCATCTTTTACTCCTNTGAAGGTTTTTCACTGTGCTCCTAACATGTCAGTTGGTTTCTGAAAATTCTCCTAAAATTTTATACGTTTTGTTAGCAATCTAAGTTTCAGCTTACCATTTTGAAAACAAACAAACATGTTAAATAAATCTGAAAAATTTCAGGAAACTTCAGATCAATAAGATGAAAGAATAGTTGTTTAGTCGCTAAATTGTGTCCAACTCTTTATGACTCCATGGCCTACAGCCCACCAGTCCCCTCTGTCTGTGGAATTTTCCAGGCAAGAATACTGGAGTAGGTTGCCATTTCCTCCTCCAGAGGCGCTTATTGACCCAGGGATTGAACTGCATCTCCTGTGTCTCCTGTACTGGGAAGAGAGTTCTTTACCACTGAGCCACCAGGGAAGCCTGAAGAAAACAATAGGAGTAGAAAAAACAGATAGAGGGAACTGCAGTAATGAGATCGACTGGATAATATCTGAAGTCTGCCATATTACTACAGAGAGCTCACTTTGAACTCAACACTGAATTTTGGATGAGAATAAAATGAAATGATCCCTATAGAAATTACTAGCATGGCAACTGGCATATAGTAATGTATAAAAACCTTGATATTTATTGGGTTTTCAGTGTTCAGACATCACACCTTGAGCATGACATGTATACACATTGTAAATGTGAATTTAAATTAATAAATTATATAAAAGAATATTACAAAGTATTTAGGCATAACCATCTCCATATTATTTACTTTTATCTAGAATACATTGTTATATGAACCACCATTCTTATTTAAAATATTTTGGATTTTTTTCTGAGATATGGATATCATTCTGTATAAATTTATATTTGAACTACATATTAAGCCTTTCTGTTTTTGTTTATAAATATATGTCACTCTAGGTGTAAATTTACATATAAATTAAAGCAAAAGCAAAACTTCTCTGAAAGAAAAATCCCCAGCTATAATTCAATGTTTATCTTCCTGTATAGTATTTAAGCCTGGATAAATTAAAACAGATAATTCTTTCTTAATAGTTTCTTATAAAATCTCTCAAAAAGATTCATACCAATGGCTTAGCTTAAATTCATTTGTATTTGACCAGATGAAACACACTTGGAGTATATGTCTACTCTGTTCTTTTTAAATTATGAGATTCAATTTTGTAGTATGGCATGTGTATTTTGGGATATAAATTATATTTGTGATATATATGTGGTGATTTTAGTTATCCTTTAAACACACCACCTAGAAAGAATGGATAATTTCAAATAGGTATCTTTAATTTTTTATAATTACTCTCTATTTATAAGAGAGCACATTTTCATTAAAGGATCTAACTATATTTCAAACTAAAAGGCAAACAATCTCAGACCTCTCTTTTGCTCTTGAACAATTATCTGTGTGACTATTTAATAGAAGCTGGGAAAAGAAAGGAAAACTAGTAGAGAGATGAGAATAAGGACCCTTGGGAGATTCCAGTTTGATTTTATACTGGCATTCCTTCTACATGGAAAAATAATAACTAAAATTCCACTTTTGTTAAGTCATATCAATTTGCTTATGGTAGATGTGTTACAGCCCCAGTCAACCATGCTTTAATTTCTACCTCTAAAATGCTTTAAATTCAGGTATAGTTGAAAGAAAAATATTTGGTTGTCAGAAATGAACTGAGTTTGGTTCCTTTTTTTTTGAAATTTTGACTTGTATGATTTGGTCTAAATCATGAATTCCTTTTCACCTAAATTTACTTATCAGTAACCTTATGGATGATAAGATTGACACATAGATGAGAAACTGAAGAGTTGTTTGGCACTTACCCATCTTTCACTGTCTGGGAATAGAAGTTACTTCCTTTTTCTTTCTCTTAGTTACTCCCAAGAATATTTTCTACCCTTGGACCCTAACACTGGGGTAATAGTGCACTTACAAATGAATGTTTTCCTTCTCATGACTGATCATATTCTCATATTCCCTATTTTGTCGTGTAACCCCACCATGCAGCCAACCTAAGGATTAAGAGTCTGCCTTCATGCTATTTGACTCTACCCTCAACTATCCATTTTTCATGAGGTCACTACGTTCTATAAAGTCTACATTTTGAACATCTTTTTAACCTCTCTCACCATCTAGACTACCCCCAGAAAAGTTTAGAATCTCAATATGTATTTTGTCTTTTTTCAACATATTTGGCCTTCATACATGATATCTGGCCATCACATTTTTTTTTCAGCAAAGTTATTTTGTAAAGTATAGTGTTGACTATAAAGTTAAAATGAAGTTTCCCCCATCCTATTTTTAAAAATCAAAACTACTTAATCAAGATTTGAAAAGTCCTCTTTTTGAGTTAAATATGACTTTTCAAAACCATATTATCTTATACTTTTTATTCATTTTAAATAGTTAAAAGGAATTTCCCAATGTTGCAATAATCTCTCCCATTTCTGTACCTTTAGGGACATGATGCTCTTTTTTTAACTGAGACGCACCTCCTTGATGTCCTATAACCCTGCCAACCACTCCGTCTGACTTAGTTTCTTCTGTCCCATGAGATTCAGTTCAGGTAACAGTCATCCCAGGACTTGACACTGTCCCAGTCCTTCCCTTCACCTGCATACCTCAGGATGAGATACCTTTTGCGTGGATATATTATTGCAATCATACACTTTGCTGTACTTGTTTATAAACCAGCTGATTTTCAAAACAATGTGCTTTTTTGATAATAAATATGTTGAATTCATCTTCATACAATATTATTTACAGACTGTAAGATTATCAAGCTGATACTTCTCAATAGGTCTCAAATTCTTAGTTTGGGATGTATTGTGATATGTTGTTACTGATGTTAGCAGTTTTATACACATGGCACCATTTACACTAAAACTCTGAATAGTATTTGGTTGCATAGAGGAAATTAAAGGTGCATGTTTATTGTAGAAGTAACACTGCAGTTGTTACCCTACTTTGTGGAATAATTAGAATTGGCCATCCTAATCAAATTTGCAAGTAGTTTTTGTGCTATATCACTCTTGAGAATGTGCTCAAAAAGGGTTGGGACATCACTTATAGGATATGGTAGTTAAGCCAGACATGAAGAAAACCTCCTGTTAGCATGATGTTTCAAACATAGAAGTTGATTGTAGGGTAGGATCACATTTTATGAGTTAAAAGGAGATCTTAATACATAGGTAGAAATTGCAAAAGTAACATTTGTCCCATAAGAATAATCTGATCTTTCTGTTGAATAAAGACTAGCAGAAGATGAAAGAGAGAAAAAGACAGGGAGGAAGAGAGAGAGATCAGAAAAATAAATTAAGATGAAAGGCCTTTACTTTTAGGCAATTTGTGTTGCACGTTATTGGAATTACTAAAATAGTAGTAAAGAGGGGATTGAAAGTTGGTATATGGAGATAGAACCACTAGTTGGGTGTTGGAAATGTAGAGAGAGTTAAGAGCCACATAGCCATCTGTAGGAGAGAAATAGAGAAATTCTGAGGAGGAAAATAATCACAGCAGTTTAATATCTGGAGGGAGAAAACAAGAATAAAATGGGACATTGTAATAGAAAAAGTGAAGAAAGAATGCCACTGGAGATGACAGTAGAGCAATCAAGGGCCAGAAGAGTCCCAAGACAGTAACAATGTGACAGTCACAAGAGTAAGAGTTAAGCAGTCTTCGTATCTTGTTAAAGGGTGTACCTATTCAAAAAAGTTTCCAACTTGTTTTCTACAGCAAAATGTACCTAAATGTGTTATTTTGGTCTTGGTAAATTATTTACAATTTCAAAAGCTTTTAGACAATTATAAGCAAATGTGAGATTACTAGGATGGTTTTCAAACATTATAAAGTTGCAAATACTAGGAATAAAATCAAACTGGTTTATATTATAAATCCTAAAACCTGAATCAACTTATTAAATCATATCACACTTAACTCAAAGGGTGAGTATGCCCTTAGGTCATTAAGGTTTCTGTATGTTTACAAAATCTCCTTTCAATCATTCTGGCAAAAAAATCTTCACTTTTAACATTCATATATGAAACCTCCTGTAACAGCTACCACAAACACTGTGGCTCAAAAGACGACATTTATTGTGTTTTGCAATTTTGTAGCTCATACATTTTGGCAAGGATTTCCTGGGAAAACCTCCTGGTTCAACTGGTTTTAACAGAGGTTATTTGGTAGTAGACTGATCACCTAATCTAGATAAACCATGATGACCTCTGCCCTCTTTATGAGGATGGGTAGAAAGCTTGGCTCAGGTGGAGTACTCTCAGGTGGAGTGCTTACATGTGGACAATCTCTGTATTTTGGATTTCCTTAGAGAATGGTGGCCTCCGAATAGTTAAATTTCTCATATTTTCACTCACAGCTCCTGGAGGGAATTAAATAAGCTGTTAGTCATCTTAAAATCTAGACCTGAAGTTGGCCAAGCATCACCTCTGCCATTTTCTATTGGCCAGGCAAGTCATTAAGGGTAGACTTGAATAGAACAAAAATTAAATTCTGCGTGTCACCAGGGGAGGAGCAAAGTGTTTGAAACTTCTTTATTCTACTTGGAAAAATTCCTCATTGATTCTGTTGCTGCTTCTGTTATAGACTCACATATAAAGAAACAAGAGATTTACCAACAGATCTAAAAGAAGGTGAAAGGAAAAAGTGCCAGGAAGAAAAAATAATAGTTAACAAGCATTCTCCATAAATAGACAGCCTCAGATACTTATCTAGCAATCAGTCTTTTCCCTAAAGAATCCAGTAAATATATTAAGTTATTTGTTTATAGTCTTTCTGAAAATATTAAATAGTAACTTCTTTTGCTTTTCTACTTCTACATATAATTATAATAATTTAAAATTGAACAAAAAGATGAAATAAGGTTTTCCCCCTCTATTTTAACTGAAAAGGCCAATGTGATTAATTTTAGGTGTGCATTGGTCTGTTTTTTTCAGAAAGAAAATTTTCACTGACTTTTTGCAATAATGCTTTTAAATTAAAGGTAACAGTGACATATTTGATTAGAAGTTCATGGATTTACATGAGTGACCAACCAATGAAAACTATTTCATAAGGACTAAGAATTAATGAGAAAGAAATGGAAATACAATAGTTATGAAGAAAGTGGCACTGTAGATTTGACATTTATAATGGATTAGCTGTTAATTTTTTCCTCTTCTATATGTTGCTCTAATAAGATTTGTCAGACTACTGTACAATTTATCTTTCTGCACATTTCTCTTACAAATGATGGATCACTGCATATTATAAGCCAAATTTTCAAATAAAGTGAAGAAGAGATTGCTCCCAGCAATAGATGCATATGAAATAATGGCATTTATATGATCATCACCATGACACCTGTGCCCTGCTTTTCCTTTTTTTCAGAAATATTTATATAATCATGGATAGACTACCAGTTAAATTATATTAGATTTTTTTTCTCGTAGTTCATGTGTAAAACAGACACTGTTTCTGTTTCTTTCTCTGATTTTCTGAACTTTCTTCTCTCTCTCTCTCTTTTTTACATCTTTATCACTCACTAACATTCCTCTGTGTATCTCTCTCCTCCCTCCCTTCATTCTTTCTTACTGTCTCACCTATGTCTTCGTGTCCTTTTCCTTCTTTATTCCTGTATCATCCTCTCTGTCTCTATTTTTGTGTGTTTCTCCTACTTACATTGATAAAAGAGATCCTAACACATCTTATAAATAGAAGATACTTAATAGATGCAGTAGATTTTTATTGTCAATGTCTATGAACGATGCAGTCCAAAAAAGACAAACTTCAATGAGTCTGCAGTTTATGAACTAAAGTCAAGTGGACCAGAGATACTGTGAGCTTTAAGTTCCAATACTTTGTGACCAAAATATGTTTTAGAATAGGTATTAATCCTCTACTCTCTCATTCTTTCTCTACCTCTCAAAATAATCATGCAACCTGACTGTATTAGGAAGCATCACAGTTTTTATACTAATGAAATAACCCTTCTCTATTCTTTT
The DNA here is from genome assembly GCA_006410735.1 of Raphicerus campestris. NCBI lineage: Eukaryota > Metazoa > Chordata > Mammalia > Artiodactyla > Bovidae > Raphicerus > Raphicerus campestris. The sequence continues at coordinate 891,292 of SJYW01040128.1, forward strand.
GTAACAAACATATGAAGAAAAAAGTCAATTTTTAAACTAATGTAAACACAGGAACTCTAAATATCATAAAAATATTAATTAAGTATTAACTCAAACTTGATTTTTAGATCTGGACTTGGAACCCCCAAAGAACTATTTGTACTTTGCTGTGGAATTCACTAAGAAAACCTCTAAATTATAAACACAAATGTAAAAAATTTAATGTTATCAGTTATATATCTAAGATGTTAGCATAGTACACTTTAAATAATACATATGTACATAAAATATTTCACACTTTCTTATAACATATATAATGTTTAAGGACATATACATGAATAACATAAGATGCATATGCATGAGTTCACATAAATTATAATGAAAGAAAAATTTTATGTCAGCTTACAAATTTAGTCTTACTATAAATTGAAAATAAAAGACAGAAGAACCAGAGATCAAGTTGCCAACATTTGTNAGAACTAAATTTATAATCTGACATAAAATTTATCTTTCATTATAATTTATATGAACCCATCCAAATGCATCTTATATTATTCATGTAAATGCTGGGCTGGATGAGTTACAAGCTGGGATCAAGATTGATAGGAGAATTATCAACAACTTCAGCTATGCAAATGATACCACTCTAATGTCAGAAAGCAAAGAGGAACTAAAGAGTTTCTTGATGAAGATAAAGAGGAGAGTGAAAAGTTAGCTTAAAACTTAACATTCAAAACACTAAGATCACGACATCCAGTCCCTTCATTTCATGGCAAATAGAAGGGGAAAAAAAGTGGAAGCAGTGACAGAGTCTCCCTTCTTGGGCTCCCAAAACCACTACAGGTGGTGACTGCAACCATGAAATAAGAAGAAACTTGCTTCTTGAAAGGAAAGCTATGACAAACACATACATATTTAAAAGCAAAGATATCACCTTACCGACAAAAATGCACAACACAGCTATGGTCTTTCTGGTACTCATGTGCAGATGGATATGAGAGTTGAACCATTAAGAAGGCTGAGTGCCAAAGAATTGATGCTTTCAAATTGTAGTGCTAAAGAAGACTCGCAGCAAGAATATCAAAACAGTCTATCCTAAAGGAAATCAATAGTGCATATTCATTGGAAGGAATGATTTTAAAGCTGAAAGTCCAATACTTGGGCCACCTGATGTGAACTGACTCATTGGAAAAGACTCTGAAGCTGGGAAAGATTGAAGGCAAAAGGAGAAGCAGCAGCAGAAGATGAGATGGTTGGATAGCAGCAGCAACTCAATAGATATGAAATTGGGCAAAGTTTAGGAGACAGTGAGGGACAGGGAGGCTTGGCATGCTGTAATCCATGGAGTCACATAGTCAGACATGACTTAGTGACTACAACAATAAGATGAAATTATGGTTCTGCTTTACAAAATTAAAATCAATTACTTTATAAAATGTATTTATCATTGANAGTGCTAAAGAAGACTCGCAGCAAGAATATCAAAACAGTCTATCCTAAAGGAAATCAATAGTGCATATTCATTGGAAGGAATGATTTTAAAGCTGAAAGTCCAATACTTGGGCCACCTGATGTGAACTGACTCATTGGAAAAGACTCTGAAGCTGGGAAAGATTGAAGGCAAAAGGAGAAGCAGCAGCAGAAGATGAGATGGTTGGATAGCAGCAGCAACTCAATAGATATGAAATTGGGCAAAGTTTAGGAGACAGTGAGGGACAGGGAGGCTTGGCATGCTGTAATCCATGGAGTCACATAGTCAGACATGACTTAGTGACTACAACAATAAGATGAAATTATGGTTCTGCTTTACAAAATTAAAATCAATTACTTTATAAAATGTATTTATCATTGATAAATATCATTACACATTAAATGACTCAGAAGAATTATTTCTTAAAAAAAAAAAAAAAAACGCTCACCAGATACACAACTTATAGAAATGATGGTAAAAATCATGTAAGGAATAGAAAAGTTTTGAGGTCCATTACCATGAGATAAAGGGGCTTCCCAGATGGCACTAGTGGTAAAGAACTTGCCTGCTAATGCAGGAGACATGAGAAACATGGGTTTAATCCCTGGGTCAGAAAGATCCCCTGGAGAAGGGAATGCCACTTCAGTATTTTTGCCTAGAAAATGCTATGGACAGAGGAGCCTGGTGGGCTACGATCCATGGGTCCCACAGAGTCAGACATGACTAAGGCGACTTGGCACACACACACCATGAGATAAAATAAAATGGGACAATGCATAGATGATGATGTCAAGAAGGACAGATGAGTATAGGACTAAGTATGGCCTTTCCAATGTGTCTATTGCTATTTGTGTATTTTGACAAAGGAAAAAATGTTCTTCATAAAAGTTCATGTGGAAAACAAGCCTAACATTTAAAAGAAAATTATCTATTCATAGTGATAAAGCCAAAAGTTGCACTGATGGATTTTCAAAAGTCACTATTAATTTTTAAAGGAGATGAAGTCCACAGTGCCACTTGTTCAGTCACTAAGTCATGTCTGACTCTTTTTGAACTCATGGACTGCAGCATGCCAGGCTCCTCTGTCCTCCCCTATCTCTTGGAGTTTGCTCAAATCCATGTCCTTTTAGTAGGTGATGCAATCTAAACATCTCATCCTCTGTTGCCTGCTTCTCTTTTTGCCTTCAGTCTTTCTTGGCATCAGGGTCTTTTCCAATGAATTGGCTGTTTGCATCAGGTGGCAAAAGTATTGGAACTTCAACTTCAAAATCAGTCCTTCCAATGAATATTTAGGGTTGATTTCCTTTAGGATTGACTGGTTTGATTTGCTTGCAGTCCAAGGAACTTGCAAGAATCTTCTCCAGCAGCACAATTCCAAAGCATCAATTCATCAGCACTCAGCCTTCTTTATAGTCCAGCTCTAATATCCATACATGATTACTGGAAAAGACATAGCATTGACCATAAGGACTTTGTCGACAAAGTGATGTCTCTGCTTTTGAATACGCTGTCTAGGTTTCTCACAGCTTTCCTTCCAAGGAGCAGACATCTTTTAATTTCATGGCTGCAGTCACCATCCACAGGGATTTTGGAGCCCAAGAAAAGAAAATCTGTCACTACTTTGACTTTTTCCTCTTTTATTTTCTATGAAGTGATGGGACTACATGCCATGATCTTAGTTTTTTGAATGTTGAATTTTAAGCCAGCTTTTTCACTCTCCTCTTTCACCCTCATCAAGAGACCTTTTAGTTCCTCTTCACTTTCTTACATTAGAATGGTATCATTTGCAAATATAAGGTTGTTAGTATTTCTCCCAGCCAACTTGCTTCCAGCTTGTAATTCATTCAGTCTAGTATTTTGCATGATGTACTCTGCATATAAGCTAAATAAGCAGGGTGACGATATATATGTTTGACGTACTCCTTTCCCAATTTTGAACCAATCCATTGTTCCATGTTCATTTCTAACTATTGCTTTTGATCTGTGTACAGGTTTCCCAGTAGGCAGGTAAGGTAAGCTGGTATGCCCATCTCTTTAAGAATTTTCCACAGTTTGTTGTGATCCACACAATCAGAGGCTTTAGTGTAATCAATGAAGCAGAAGTTTTTTCCTGGAATTCTCTTGTCTCTGTGATACAATGGATGTTGGTCAGTTGATCTCTGTTTTGTCTGTCTTTTCTCAATCCAGCTTTTACATCTGAAAGTTCTTGGTTCACCTATTGTTGAAGCCTAGCTTGAAGGATTTTGAACAGTACCTTGCTAGCATGTGAAATGGGCACAGTTGTGTAGTAGTTTGAACATTCTTTGGCATTGCCTTGCTTTGGGATTGGGATGAAAGTGGACCTTTTCCAGTCTTGTGGCCACTGCTGAGTTTTCCAAATTTGCTGACATATTGAGTTCAACACTTTAACAGCATCATCTTTTAGGATTTGAAATAACTCATTTGGAATTCCCTCACTTCCACTACTTCTGTTTGCAGTAATGCTTCCTAAAACCCATTCTGTTATGTTGATCCCTAGTATAGTCATCAATAAAGTCACCATTTAGAAGACAAAATTACAAAGCACATCGACTTCTTATGTTCACAATTTGTTCTCTTTGTCTAATTCTAGGTGCAGAGATAATACATTTAGGAATTTTTTTTTTTTTGAAAGAAAAAAAATGATATCTTTATCTTAGGATAATACACAAAATGTCCATCTCAAGAGACTTTGAAAACACATTTAGGAGGTTATGGTTCTCCTGAAGCACAGGTTGAACATTGGTGGCTAAAAGCAGTGGACACCTAATGAATTTATAAAAATCAGCTGGGAACACTTTTTAAATACAAATTCATCATCTGTCATCCAAGAAATACAAAATCAGAATCCAGGAGGCTAGTGGTGAAGAGGCAGACTGATAATTTGTTTTTAGAAAGTTCCCAGGTAATATCATGGTCAGTGAGAATCTGGAATTAATAGAGAAAAAAAGTATGACATTCTCTAGGTCACCTTCAATCTATAAAATAAATTAGATCTAGACCAAGAGATTGGGCTTCCCTGGTAGCTTGAACAGTAAAGCGTCTGCCTCCAATGTGGGAGACCTGGGTTCAACCCCTGGGTCGGGAAGATCCCCTAGAGAAGGAAACGGCAACCCACTCCAGTATTCATGCCTGGAAAATCCCAGGAATCAAGGAGCCTGGTGGGCTACAGTCCATGGGGTCACGAAGAGTTGGACATGACTGAGCGACTTCTCTTCACTTCTTCACTTCAGACCAAGAGATTAACCACTGCAAAACAAAACAAAACATTAACAACTAGAAAATAAAATAAAAGGAAACATGAATAAAGAAAACTGTAAGTCACTTTCATTATTTCTCAATATGTGTTACATAATATGTTATTTTTTAATACAAATTATATCATTGATTTCTCACCTAAACATATACAACAAGTACTGTAATTGCCATGACTCCAACCTTTACATATGAAAAGACATAAGTTTATAGGGGTGAATACACTTAAGATCTTAGTAAGATACAGAGTGTGATTCAACCTTAGGGCCCCTGACTGTGAAGCCTCCACACTTAATCACTGAGACAGACAATGATATCCATAAAAGATTTCAGTAAGAAACGGAATGAAATGGAGATGGAAGTGAAGTACATTTTTGTGGTGGACTACGCTGGTTTGCAAGGAAATAAAACCAGTTAATTCTAAAGGAAATCAACCCTGAATATTCACTGGAAGGGCTGATGTTAAAGCTGAAGCTCCAGTACTCTGGCCATTTGATGCAAAGAGCCAACCCATTGGGAAAGACTCTGATGCTGGGAAAGACTGAAGGTGAAAGAAGAGGCTGGAAGAGGATGAGATGGTTGGATAGCATCACCGACTCAAAAGATATGAATTTCAGCAAACTCTGGGAGATAGTGAAGGACAGGGAAGCCTAGCATGCTGCAGTCCATGAGGTCGAAAAGATTTGGACATGACTAGTGACTGAACACCAACAAAAATACTTCTTTGGAATGAAGAGCCTTATCGGAGCAAGGGTACCCTTGCTAAGATGTACCTGCATCTAGGTAGTGGCAAGATTACTGATAAAGCCAGTTACCTCTAAAGGTAAGTCAGAAGGTATCTGGGGGTAGGGGTGGGGCAGATAGGCATCTGTGTGTTTTTAGAGCTACATATGCATTTATTTGCTTGACTTCCAGAATCTTTACAAGCAAAGCCTATGATATCTTTGCAAAATCTCAAGTAGCGTGTATGACTTCTCTTAGTAGAAAATGAGATCTGTGATTATATTTCATCAACAGTCAACTATGCTGTCAGGTTTTCTTTTAATGTCTCAATTCTCCATTGGACAAAGAAATTTACATCTACATTCATAGTGATCAGAAGGTCACTAAGCAGACAAAGATCAACAGAAAATGAAGTGACAAAGATGTTTTTAATGTGAGGTTTTACAAAGGTCACTTGAAACAGAAATTTGTCAATTAATTTTCTTCAGGTACTCCATTTCTATTTCTTCCTGAAAAAATAATTAATACTGCATTTACATCCCCAATTGTAGTAGGTAATATTATCACATAGCAGCTTTTTGGAACCAGTGAACTACTCTGATTGTCAGGGTAATGGAGAAGGTCTGTACATGAATTATTCAAAGGCTTGTATAATCAGTACAGCATTCAAATTAAACCCCAGAATGTGAAAATTTGGCAATTATTCATAAAAAATTATTAACATTTTAATTTTTCAGAGCTCAATGTGACATTTTGCATAGCTTTGCTTAAATATAGCATGGAACACTGTAATTAGAGCCTTAGTTCCAATTCCATACTTAAACATTGTATGTTTGGATGAGTCCTTTTACGTCTATAAGTAATATTATGGGAATTAAAAAAATAATAGTATTATTGGTGATTCTGCAAAATGAACATGCATCTCATTAGTTGAACTTATCATTTATAATCAAAGAGATATCTTGATACCTGATCTTTATCAGTTGTGAGGTTGTCCACTACTGATTCATTTTTTTTTTCTCTTGAAGAATAGAGCTCCAAACAGGATATTATCCCACCTACTATACACACTATAGATATGTATCTTTAAATACAGTATATATAGGCATTCAATTATGAAAAATTTTTTCAGTTTAAAGCATCAGAATAAACAATTTTTCAATGATTTAGCAGAGAAATAATGAGGAGCTGAATTAGGTCAGTAATGGTGAAAATGGTGAAGTGAAATTATATTTGGGTGCTAGAAAAGATTGATTGATACTGATTTTTCTGGGAGAAGGATATATTAAACATAGTAGCAGAATGAACTTAGGGAATTCAAGAAATGAGTTGTAAAAGTGAGATACTTGTGTGAGATCAATGAACTTGATTTTGGACAAATTAAGTTCAAGATTATCTGTGGGAACTTCCTTCAGACATGGTTTCCTGCAGGCTGTTGGCATTGCTTTTGGGGTGCTATTTCATTAGTAGGCACAGGCAGTAATTTTAGCAGAGTACTTGTGTGGCAGTAGATGGAATGATGCCTATAGAAAATAGCACAGTAAGAAAATAATAACTATAGAAATCCTCACAGAGACCCAGTAAATAAAGAGGAACACTGAAGAGCCTGTGGTACAGAAGAGAGATGATTTTTGAAGCAGAGAGAGAACCAGGAGCCCATGTTATTATAAGGGAAGAATGATTGTGTTAGCTTTCTATTTTTGTTCTTAACAAATTACCACAAACTTGGTGGTGTCAGGAAACACAAATCTATTACCTTACACTTCTGTAGGTTAGAATTCCAAAATAGGTCTCAAGGGCTTAAATCAAAGTGTCAGCAGAGCTGTGTTCCTTCCCAAAAGCTCTGGGTGAGATCTGTGCCCTGGCCTCTTCCAGCTTCTAGGGGCCGCCTGCATTCCTAGGCTTGTGACTCCCCTCCTCCACTCTCCAATCCAGCAATGATAGATCTAAGCATTCTCCTATAGCCCCCTCTTCCTCTGCCCACAATTAGGAAAAAGACTTGACTTTTAGGAACAATGTGATTAGATTTGGTCTACCCAGATAATCCAGAATGATTGTAACATTTTTAACTTGATTGCTTCTGCAAAGAACAATTTTGCCACACAAGCATGTTCACAGGTTCTGGGTATTAGGATGTCTTTGGGAGAATATCATGTTGCCTACTACAAGCTTCAAGAAATGGATTCAAATGTACAAGTTTAAGAGAGGGGGATACTGTGGGAAATATAAATGTTGCAGAGAAATCAAATATTTTAATGCTTCTGCTATTTCCCCATGTTTCACAGATGCCATGTTAATCCATTCTCATCTCTTCCAAGTATGAAGGTAATTTAGTGAAGCACTCAGTCCAAAATATGTGAATCAGGACAAGGGGTCATGAACTTAGGAAGAAATTAAAAACTAGAAGATTCCCCCAAAATAGACCCTGCCAAGGTGTTTAAGGATAACTTTAAATAACAATCATAACAAACAAAACAAATGATGTTTACAATGTGAAAAAAATTAGACTATATTTTAAATGCTCTCTGAAGTTCTAGAATCTGACCAACTAGGGCTGTGCTCTGCTGCCCTTCTGTGTCTGTGAACTTAGCCCAGTTGCTGTGTCAGTAATAGAGCTCTAGGTAGGGAAGGAAACACAGCCTCCATTGATAAAATGGACCTAATATTCTGGAGGATTGGTGCCACAAAACCCCAAAAGAATCATTGTGGACAGGGACTGCAGCTGTGAAATTAAAAGACACTTGCTCCTTAGCAAAAAAGCAATGGAAAACCTAGAAAACATATTAAAAAGCAGAGATGTTACTTTGCCTACAAAATTCCATATGGTCAAAGCTATGTTTTTTGTTTTTTTTTTCCTAGTAGTCATATACAGAGGTGAGAGCTGGAGCATAAAGAAGGCTGAGTGGCGAAGAACTGATGCCTTCAAACTGTGGTGTTGGAGAAGACTCTCTAGAGTCCTTGGACAGCAAGGAGATCAAATCGGTCAATTCTAAAGGAAATCTACCCTGAATATTCATTGGAAGGACTGATGCTGATGCTGAAGCTTCAATATAGGCCATCTGATGCAAACTGCCAGTCCACTGGAAAAGACCCTGATGCTGGGAAAGATTGAAGGCAGGAGGAGAAGGGGATGACAGAGGAAGAAATGATTGGATAGAATCACCAACTGATTGGGCATGAGTCTGAGCAAGCTCCAGCAGATGGTGAAGGACAGGGAAGCCTGGCGTGCTGTAGTCCATGGGGTCACAAAGAGTCAGACACAACTGAGTAACTGAACAACAAGCTCATAATGCAAGCTCTAAGACTGAATGCCATTTGATGGAAAGGGAATAATTATTCTTTCAAGAACTGACATGATAAACAGGTAAAATTAAATGCTGGGTAACCAAACCCTCAAAGTAATCTCATTCAATCATGCTTTGAAAATTGTACATTATATTAATCATTCATTGTTATAGTTTATTTTTCTTTCTTTTAATAAATATATGAGGAGAAAAAACACAAGATTTTTTAAGTTTAATGTAAGTACATTTCTTTCTTAAATACAACTCTGACTAAAGAGACAACGCTGCTGCTGCTGCTAAGTCGCTTCAGTCGTGTCTGACTCTGTGCGACCCCATAGACGGCAGCCCACCAGGCTCCCCCATCCCTGGGATTCTCCAGGCAAGAACACTGGAGTGAGTTGCCATTTCCTTCTACAATGCATGAAAGTGAAAAGTGAAAGTGAAGTCTCTCAGTCGTGTCTGACTCTTAGCTACCCTATGGACTGCAGCCCACCATGCTGCTCCGTCCATGGGATTTTCCAGGCAAGAGTACTGAAATGGTATGCCATTGCCTTCTCCAAGAGACCATGAAAATACACTGAAAAGTAGAAAATTACCACAATTTGGGAAATAAATTTCAACCTTGATAATTCCCTAATTTTTCCTGGAGTCAGATACATGAAAAAGTGGTTGACTTTTGAAACAAACAAGCCCATAAATGAATCTCAGATCAGACATTATTGGGCTATTTGATCTTAGTCAAGATATGTTACTGGCTCATGGGTGGTTCAGTGGTAGAATTCTTGCCTGCCACGAGGGAGGCCCTGGTTCATTTTGCAGCCCATGCACCCACAGTGTCCCCTTGGGGCTTCCCAGGTAGTTCAGCTGGTGAAAGATCTGCCTGTAATGCAGGAGACCCAGGTTCAATTTCTGGGTCGGGAAGATCTCCTGGAGAAGGAAATGGCTACCCATTCCAGTATTCTTGAATCCCATGGATAGAAGAGCCTACAGGCCACAATCCATGGGGTCGCAGGAGTTGGACATGACTTAGTGACTAAATAAGATATTTTACTACACTTTTGTCTCTACTGTTGCTATTATTGTTCTGTCACTAAGTTTTCCCCTTCTTCTCCTGCCTTCAATCTTTCCCAGCATCAGGGCCTTTTCCATTGAGTTAGCTTTTTTCATTAGGTGGACAAAGCACCAAAGCTTCAGCTTCAGCATCGGCCTTTCAATGACTCTTTCAGGGTTTATTCCCTTTAGGATTGGATGGTTTGATCTCCTTGCAATCCAAAGGACTCTCAAGAGTCTTCTCCAGCACCACAATTCCAACAGTCTGTATTGCTTATATATAAATGGATATAATTCTACTGCTTTTGAAATAGAGATATGAAATTAGAGAAAATGTGTGAAGGTACACATGACAGTAAGCAGGAGTATTAAAAGCAAGCGTTTAATATCTCTCCGAGTCTCCAATGTACCCTTTGAGTTGTAAAGTGGCTAAGTCATGTCCCACTCTTGTGGCTCCATGGACTGTAGCCTGCCAGACTCCTCTGTCCATGGGACTTCCCAGGCAAGAATACTGGAGTGGGTTGCCATTTCCTTCTACAAGGGATCTTCCCAATCCAGGGATCAAACCTGAGTCTCCTACTTGGCAGATGGATTGTTTACCACTATGCCAACAGGGAAGTTGTACCCTTTGGCTTACACTTANTACTGGAGTGGGTTGCCATTTCCTTCTACAAGGGATCTTCCCAATCCAGGGATCAAACCTGAGTCTCCTACTTGGCAGATGGATTGTTTACCACTATGCCAACAGGGAAGCTGTACCCTTTGGCTTACACTTAATTATCACTTACTCACCTAAACATTGAAACATAATGAAACATAAAAAGGTAAGTTATGAAAAAAAAAAAAAAAAAAACTACTGTATTGGCCAAAAAGTTCATTCACAAACTGTTTTCCATAACATCTTATAAAAAAAACTCAAAGGAACTTTTTGGCCAACCCAAAATTTTGAAACCACATCTCTGATAAATAGTTAATACCTTAAATATATAAGGGACTCATATAATTCAATAGCAAAAACAAATAAAACCGAAACAAACAGAAAACCAAATGATCCAATTTTAAAATGGACAAAAGTCATGAATAGATATATTTCTATCAAAGACATGCAAATGAGCAACAAGTAAATTAAAAGTGCTTAATATCATTCATCATCAGGGGTGCTTAGGCATTCACTATCAAATCAAACTGGTAAGATATAATCTCACACCTGTAGAATGACTATTATAGAAAAGATGCAATAAGTTTGGTGAGCGTGGGAGAAAAACGTGGGATTCTCAACTGGTACTGCTCTTATGGAAAATAGTATGGATATTACTCAAAAAGTTAAGACTTGAACTACCATATGAGTAATCAGTTCTACTACTGGATATATAACTGAAGGAAATGCACTACTGTCTCAAAAAGATAGCTGCACTTCTATGTTAATTGCTGCATTATTTACAACAGCCAAGATAGGGAGACAAAAGTGTCTATCACTGTATGAATGGATAAAGAAAATGTGATGTAAATATACAATGGAATAATATTCTTTTTTTTAAAGGAAGGAAATTCTGTCATTTGTGACATGGGTAGATCATGAGGGCATTATGCTACGTGAGCTAAGTTAGAGAAAGACAAATACCGAATTGTCTCACTTATATGTGAAATGTAAAAAGCTGAATTAGTAGAAACAGAGACTAGAATGGTGACTGCCAGGGATGAGGCAATGAGGATGGGGAAAATCGGTGAAGGTGGTCAAAGAAACTCAGGAAGCATGTTTGATGAAATAACACAATATTTCATACTAAGCACAAGTTACCTTGTGCTGGAAAATGACACAAACTTCCAGCAATAAGATGAATAAGTTGTGGGGATCTAATGTATTGCATGGTGGATTTGTTTAACAACAACAGCAACAACAAAAACTGCATTGTATATTTAGAAGTTGCTAAACAGGATATATGAAAAGCTCTCACACCACACACACACACACACACACACACACACAAAGAAATTGAATTTATTCTAAATGAGGTGGGAAGCTTGAATCAAAGTAGGGGTAAAATAAAACCTATTTAATTTATGAATCTCATATATTAATTTACATTTTTTTCCTGAGATGTCATATGCAAGCATACAGCATATGTTGTAATTGTATGCTGCTGCTGCTGCTGCCGCTAAGACACTTCAGTTGTGTCCAACTCTCAGAGATCCCATGGACTGCAGCCTACCAGGCTCCTCTGTCCATGGGATTTTCCAGGCAACAGTACTGGAGTTGGGTGCTATCATCTTCTCTGGTTGTACTTGTATACTCCCAGGCAAATGTTAAAAACAAACTTTTATCTCAAATTAAGACAATGAATAGGTTAACTTATTGAAAGGATTTACATCTTAAGTGTTGATGATATCCTTAATTTTCACATAACATAAAAAGATAATTGTATTTCACTTATTTCTGAAGATCGATCTTGGTGGTGGAAAAGATCTGTATGCTGAAATATGAGATTAAAATAATTAAAGCAGCCCATAAAATTTAAGGATTTTTAAAAGGTCTATTTTTGAAAGTATATGATTTAATCTATAATTTTCTTTTAGAAGTAATTACCATCAATCAAATCTGAATTGTCTGTCAACATCAAACAGTGGACAAGCTATGTTTCAGAAAAGTAAGAAATGAAGATAACACAAAATTACATTTGAAATGTAACTAAAGTATGCAGTATCCATAAATGACTACACATTTTTAAGTTTGTTGATGTATAAATAAATATGTCCTCTACTGCAGTTCTCTCCTACCCGAAAGGTTCCTTTTACAATCTGGAAACAGTTTAACACTTATAAGATGTAATGCCAAAGAAATATTTAATGTTTTATAATTGAAAAACAGATTTAAATATAACCTTTGAGCAGTGTCATGTAGAAATGGCTGGGCTTGAAATGAAAAGCAGTCATCAGCAGATCCACATCTGTGAGACCTAGAGAGAGGCAGCTTGTCTAAATTTCCTCATTAGTAAAATTGACACCATAAAAACACTTGACATTTCTGTGAACTAATTTTGTGAAAGTATTTTCTAGATATTGTCATTGTATAAACATGATATTATATTAAATTACAAATAACTTGCTCTTTGGAAAAAAAGCTATGACTAACCTAGACACCATATTAAACATCAACTGAAAATTGGATTAAAGTTTTACTGAGCTTGGCCCTGCCCATCAGAATAAGACCCAGTTTTCCCTTAGTCAATGTATCCTATCAGGAAACTTCCATAAGCCTCTCATCCTTCTCCATCAGAGGGCAGATAGACTGAAAAGCACCATCATAGAAAACAAATCAATATGATCACATGGACCACAGCTTTGTCTAACTCAATGAAACTATGAACTTTGCCATGTAGGGCCACTCAAGATGAATGGGTCGTGGTGGAGAATTCTGATGAAACATGATCCACTGGAGAAGGGAATGGCAAACCACTTCAATATTCTTGCCTTGAGAACCCCTTGAACAGTATGAAAAGGCAAAAAGATAGGACACTGAAAAATGAACTTCCCAGATCGGTAGGTGCCAAATATGCTATTGGAGATCAGTGGAGAAATAACTCCAGAAAGAATGAAGAGATGGAGCTAAGGCAACAACACCAGGTTATGGATGTGACTGGTGATGGAAGTAAAGTCCAGTGCTGTAAAGAGCAATATTGCATAGGAACTTGGAATAATGTGGTCCACTGGAGAAGGGAATGGCAAACCACTTCAGTATTCTTGCCTTGAGGACCCCATGAACAGTATGAAAAGGCAAAATGATAGGATACTGAAAGAGGAACTTCCCAGGTCAGTAGGTGCCCAACACACTACTGGAGATCAGTGGAGATATATAACTCCAGAAAGAATGAAGGGATGGGGAGAAGGCAATGGCACCCCACTTCAGTACTCTTGCCTAGAAAATCCCATGGAGGGAGGAGCCTAGTGGGCTACAGTCTATGGGAACGCTAAGATTCGGACACGACTGAGCGACATCACTTTCACTTTTCACTTTCATGCATTGGAGAAGGAAATGGTAACCCACTCCAGTGTTCTTGCCTGGAGAATCCCAGGGATGGGGGAGCCTGGTGGGCTGCTGTCTATGGGGTTGCACAGAGTCAGACACGACTGAAATGACTTAGCAGTAGCAGCAGCATATAATGAATACAGCAACTTTTCTGATTTTACCATCAAATATGACACTAAATAGTTCCTAAAACATGCGTTTACAATTAATAAATAATCCAAAATTTATATGATCAAAAGCCAGTCATAAAATATAATATTTTTTTCAGTATTCTTAGCTGGTTTTGAGTAGGTGGTAGAGCCAATAACCTAGCCCAACAATACCATAAATGACAATTGTTAAATAGTTTATATAGTCAACTTTGTTCTCAAATTAGATTCAGTTCAGTTCAGCTCAGTTCAGTCGCTCAGTCATGTCCGACTCTTGTGATCCCATGAATCGCAGCATGCCAGGCCTCCCTGTTCATCACCATCTCTTGGAGTTCACTCAGACTCACGTCCATCGAGTCCGTGATGCCATACAGCCATCTCATCCTCGGTTGTCCCCTTCTTCTCCTGCCCCCAATCCCTCCCAGCATCAGAGTCTTTTCCAATGAATCAACTCTTCGCATGAGGTGGCCAAATTATTGGAGCTTCAGCTTCAGCATCATTCTTTCCAAAGAAATCCCAGGGTTGATCTCCTTCACAATGGACTGGTTGGATCTCCTTGCAGTCCAAGGGACTCTCAAGAGTCTTCTCCAACACCACAGTTCAAAAGCATCAATTCTTCAGCGCTCAGCCTTCTTCACAGTCCAACTCTCACATCCATACATGACCTCTGGAAAAACCATAGCCTTGACTAGATGGACCTTAGTCGGCAAAGTAATGTCTCTGCTTTTGAATATACTATCTAGGTTGGTCATAACTTTTCTTCCAAGGAGTAAGCATCTTTTAATTTCATGGCTGCAGTTACCATCCGCTGTGATTTTGGAGCCCCCCAAAATAAAGCCTGACACTTTCCACTGTTTCCCCATCTATTTCCCATGAAGTGATGGGACTGGATGCCATGATGTTCGTTTTCTGAATGTTGAGCTTTAAGCCAACTTTTTCACTCTCCTCTTTCACTTTCATCAAGGGGCTTTTTAGCTCCTCTTCACTTTCTGC
>SJYW01040128.1:928141-1024550 GCA_006410735.1 Raphicerus campestris
GAGGGATTGAGGGGAGGAGAAGGGGACGACAGAGGATGAGATGGCTGGATGGCATCACTGACTCGATGGACGTGAATCTGAGTGAACTTCGGAGTTGGTGATGGACGGAGAGGCCTGGCGTGCTGCGATTCATGGGGTCGCAAAGAGTCAGACATGACTGAGCGACTGAACTGAACTGAACTGAACTAAAATGAACTTAGTATTCTAAGGCCAAATTTGCCTGTTACTCCAGGTATTTCTTGACCTCCTGCTTTTGCATTCCAGTCCCCAACAATGAAAAGGACATCATTTTGGGGTGATGATTCTAGAGGATCTTGTAACTCTTCATAGAATAATTCAACTTCAGCTTCTTCAGCATTATTTTTGGAACATAGACTTGGATTAATGTGATATTGAATGTTTTACCTTGGAAACAAACTGAGATCATTCTGTCATTTTTGAGATTGCATCCAAGTACTGCATTTTGGACTCTTTTATTTCAAATCCTAAAGGATGATGCTTTGAAAGTGCTGTACTCAATATGCTAGCACATTTGGAAAACTCAACTGTGGCTCCAGGACTAGCAAAGTAATGCTCAAAATTCTCCAAGCCAGTTTCAACAGTACCTGAACCATGAACTATCAGATGTCCAAGCTGGTTTTAGAAAAGGAAAGGGAACAAGAGATCAAGTTGCCAACATCTGTTGGATTTTTGAAAAAGCTAGAGAGTTCGAGAAAAATATCTACTTCTGCTTTATTGACTATGCCAAAGCCTTTGATTGTGTGGATCACAGTAAGCTGTGGAAAATTCTTAAAGAGATGGGAATACCAGACCACCTGACCTGCCTCCTGAGAATTCTGCATGCCGGTCAAGAAGATACAGTTAGAACTGGACATGGAACAACAGACTGGTTCCAAATGGGGAAAAGATTACATCAAGGCTGTACATTGTCACCCTGCTAATTTAATTTATATGCAGAGTACACCATGCGAAATGCTAGACTGGATGAAGCACAAACTGGAATCCCAATTGCTGGGACAAACATCAATAACCTCAGATATGCAGATGACATGACCCTCATGGCAGAAAGTGAAGAACTAAAGAACCTCTTGATGAAAGTGAAAAAGGAGAGTGAAAAAGTTGGCTTAAAACTCAACATTCAGAAGATTAAGATCATGGCATCTGGTCCCATCCCTTCATGGAAAATAGATAGGTAAAAAATGGAAATAGTGAGAGACTTTATTTGGTGGGGGGTGGGGGGGGCTCCAAAATCAGTGCAGATGGTGATTACAGCCATGAAATTAAAGGATGATTGCTCCTTGGAAGAAAAGTTATGACCAACCTAGACAACATATTAAAAAGAAGAGACATTACTTTGCCAACAAAGGACCATCTAGTCAACGCTATGGTTTTTCCAGTAGTCATGTATGGATGTGAGAGTTGGACTATAAAGAAAGCTGAACACTAAAGAATTGATGCTTTTGAACTGTGTGTTGGAGAAGACTCTTGAGAGTCCCTTGGACAGAAAGGAGATCCAACTGGTCCATCCTAAAGGAGATCAGTCCTTAATACTCACTGGAAGGACTGATTTTGAAGTTGAAACTCCAATACTTTGGCCACCTGATGTGAAGAACTGGTTCATTATAAGAGACCTTGATTTGGGGAAAGATTAAAGGCAGGAGGAGAAGGGGACATTAGAGGATGAGATGGTTGGATGGCATCACCAGCTCAATGGACATGAGTTTGAGTAAGCTCTGGGAGTTGGTGATGGACAGGGAGAGCTGCATGCTGCAGTCCATGGGATTGCAAAGAGTTGAACATGACTGAGTGACTGAGCTGACTGAGGAAATTTAATGCCTCACATAGTATGGGCACCTCATAAATTTTCAGTTTCTCACTGTATCCGGTTTATGGGAAGCAATGTATTCTCTTTTCTGAATATTAACACTTTTTGTTATCGAAATTCAAACAAATTTAAAACCAATAAAAGGATACATTGTGAAGGAGAGACAGAGCAAAGAAAATGAATGTTTTATCTTTAGTTGTACTTTTCAAACTGCTTTCTTTTTTTTAAATTCCCTGATTTCTTCTTTCATAAGAGAAATATGATTACAATCTGGCAAGAAAAATTGGTCATTTTATTTGAGGACTTCAAAATCAGAAGATGGGAATGGTGCCAGCGAAATTATTATTTTCTTCTGTATTTTTTTCCCAGAAGTAAACTAATGTAAAGTACAGGGAGAAAAGAGGAAGTTATGTTGCTAATGAAGTTATACTAGCAACTGCAGTTTAAAGTATGTTAATTATTTGAGTTATGAGCTGTTCACATTCACAGTTCCTATAGAATAAGGTGTCAGCCATAGAAAACTCCTTCCAGTGCCAGATCTAACTCAAACACAGATTTATACACTGTGCATAATATATATATGTGATATATATGCACTATATATCTGTGTGTAATCCATTAAATATAGACCTCATAATAACCACGGTAACATAATGTCTTTTAAATAAATAACTTTGCTAAATTCTCTCTGACCAGCATAAGAATCTCTTTGTTAAAATGGAGTCTATCAAATTCTCCTTATTTTAATACAATGAGTGCTGCTAATGCCAGTCTACTTCTAACCACCCAGCCAGATCAAGAAACTCTTTCCTGTCAATAAACATGTTAAAAAGCTGAATATAGAATGATAAATTACACTCTTAAAGCTTACTTTAAAAAATCTGTATTCATGGTGAAACATGTCCCAGATATCAGTGTATAAAAAAAAAAAAAAACTCCTAACAGACCATTTATGAAATCTCATGAAGCACATTTGATGAAATAACTCGATATTTCATATTAATCACAAGTTAACTTGTGACAGAAAAGCCTCTGCACAGCCTGTTCAATCAGTGCACCTGGGTGCCCTAAGAATAGCTTGCCTTCTCTGAAGGTGTGATAAACTAGGCCAGCAGGGAGGGGTAACTTCCAGCGACACTTGAGGATACCACTGAGTTAGGTTCACTGTCAGGCAGTGACATCTGTGGCTCTTTCTGAAAGCATCAAGAGAGACAGTATAATTTTCTTCCAAAACAGTAAAATGAGAAGTCGGTGCAACTCTAGGACCCTGTCTTATTTCATAAAGATGAAAGTTCCAACTTCCCTAACATTTTAATTACATCTGAAGTTTGAGTCATTCATATTTGCCTAGAGTAAGTGATCAAAAAACCATACACTTGAAGGTAACATAACATTGCAAACTATATAGCAATTTTTTGATNGTGATGTCCATGTGTAGAGTCTTCTCTTGTGTTGTTGGAAGAGGGTGTTTGCTATGACCAGTGTGTTATCTTGGCAAAACTCTATTAGCCTTTGCCCTCCTTCATGCTGTACACCAAGGCCAAATTTGCCTGTTACTCCAGGTGTTTCTTGAATGGCATCACCAATTTGATGGACATGAGTTTGAGTAAGCTCCAGGAGTTGGTGATGGACAGGGAGGTCTGGTGTGCTGCAATTAACTGGGTCGCAGAGTTGGAGATGACTGAGTGACTGAACTGAACTGAATGATGAAAATATATGTAATATGAAATATATATACATAAAATAAAAGTTATTATGGATATATATAATATTATTAATATTTCTATTTTTAATTCATTTAAAAGATCTGTTTAACATAATAATGTTCACAATTTATTTGATGTTTATAACATATGGATAAATGAAATAATTGACTGCCACATCAAAAGGGACTGTACATCCCATACTGCAAATTATAATCATTTAAAAATTTAAAATTATAATTAATGTGCTGACAGGAATTAGAATGAAATCATGTCAAATGTTCAATTAAAAGAAGTCTGTAGAAAGGAAAAAAAATCAAACAAATCTGATTAATTAGAAGATGGTTAAAAACACTATATTAATAATCCCACTCTATAAATAATTATTTTAAATGTGAATGCAACAAATTTAACACCTCAATTTTTATTAAAAACTTTATTTTGTTGGAACTTGTGGTCACATGTGGACATGTGCTAAATGTATAGCATTGCCTGGTACATGTAGCAACTGTGTCACAGGACAGGCAGACCTTCTTCTCTCTACAATCTTAAAAGACTAGTGTAGATCCAGTGGTACTAAGACTGATTGCAGAGTACATTTCTTTTGACAGACAATTATTCTCATATGTGATAATATATAAAATAGAAATATTTGGGGTATTTGGTAACCACTATATAACTTTAGTATCTCATTATTTCCTATTGATTAAGCACAATTTTCAGGGTCATTCAATATGCAATCAATTGAGGAGTTGTATTATGTTTTATTCTTTCATTACAAAAGTTTGACTCCATTATTAGGGCTTTAACAGAATGTGTGAAACAATAAGCTTAAGTGTTTGCATTTAACAATAATAAAAGTGACAAATATGGAGAAATAAAATCTAACTTTATTTTGGATTACATTTAAGTTCTAGAATCAAGTAGAATACAGACACAGTTTACAAAAGAAAACAATGTCATACTTCAAATGTGAGTTAATACTTTATGCTCAGAAATAAGTATTAAACTACACTGGGAGAAATGTGGAAGGATAGGATACTTTCCAGGTATTTGATGACTATCCAGATGTTCTAGATGTTCAAGCTGGATTTAGAAAGGCAGAGGAACCAGAGATCAACTTGTCAACATCAGTTGGATTATGGAAAAAGCAAGAAAATTCCAGAAAAAAACATCTACTTTGATTTATTGACTACAAAGACTTTGTGTGGATCACAACAAACTGTGGAAAATTCTTAAAATGATGGGAATACCAGACCACCTTGCCTGTCTCCTGAGAAATCTGTATGCAAGTCAAGAAGAGACACTTAGAACTGGACATCGAACAATAGACTGGTTTCAAATCGGGAAAGGAGTACTTCAAAGCTGTATATTGTCACTCTGCTTATTTAACTTATATGCAGAGTACTTCATGCACAATGCTGGTCTGGATGAAGCACAAGTTGGAATCAAGATTACTGGGAGAAATCTCAATAATCTCAGATACGCAGATGACACCACCCTTAGGCAGAAACCGAAGAAAAACTAAACAGCCTCTTGCTAAAAGTAAAAGAAGAGGGTGAAAAAGTTGGCTTAAAACTCAACATTCAGAAAACTGAAATGATGGCATCTGGTCCCATCACTTCATGGAAAATAGATGGGGAAACAGTGGAAAAAGTGAGAGATTTTATTTTGGGGGTGCTCAAAAATCACTGCAGATGGTGACTACAGCCTGAAATTAAAAGAAACTTACTCCTTGGAAGAAAAGCTAAGACCAACCTAGACAGCATATTAAAAAGCAGAGACATTACTTTGCCAACAAAGGTTCATCTAGTGAAAGCTATTTTTCCAGTAGTCATGTATGGATGTGAGAGTTGGACTATAAAGAAAGCTGAACGCCAAAGAATTGATGCTTTTGAATTATGGTGTTGGAGAAGACTCTTGAGAGTCCCTTGGACTGCAAGGAAATCCAACCAGTTCATTCTAAAGAAAATCAATCCTGAGTATTCATTGGAAGGACTGATATTGAAGCTGAAACTCCAATAGTTTGGCCACTTGATGCCAAGAACTGACTTATTTGAAAAATCCCTGATGCTGGGAAAGATTGAAGGTGGGAGGAGAATCGGACTACAGAGGATGAGATGATTGGGTGGGATCACCGACTCTATAGACGTGAGTTTGAGTAAGCCCCCAGGAATTGGTGATGGACACGGAGGCCTGGCATGCTGCAGTCCATGGGGTCACGACTGAGCGACTGAACTGAACTGATCTGATGACTGCTGAAAGAATTAGCTATGGATCAATGATCATAATAAATATTATTATTTAATGATCTAGTTGGGATAAAAAAATCATATTTTAACTCATTTTGATGGAATGTAGCTATTATAAAATAATTGGTAGAGAAAAGTAGAAAAAACATACAAAATACACTTTAATCAAAACATTACTTAAAATTATCAGATTTCTCACTCTATTTAAATATCCTAAAACATCTATAGATTCATAATAAATCTATTCCACTGTTATTAAGCACTTATTCCAAAAGATATAGATAACAAGTTATATGTACATATATATGAGAAAATATAAATAGTATTCAATTAATAATATGTTTTGTGTTTACAAAATCATAACATTCAGTTCTTAAATTTCAGGCTACCCTCCTTTGTAACTTTTGCCCCAAAGCCAAATCCATCATTTAGGGACAAGCTAATAATAATTCTACCTCCTGTTATACAGAGAGAAGGGGATTTCTGTCACTTCAGTATAACACCTGAAGTGCTGAGCATGACAGAGAGAGTCCACAGATGAAGAAATAGATGACCTATCTGAAGTAACCTCTGCAATTAAGAAATCTGCTGAGATCAATTAAGGTCTGACTATAAATGGAAAAAGATACTCTCTTCTACCTGCTCAAAATTGAACTTTGGAAAGATTACTTTAGGTAGGAAACAATGACCTGTAAAAATGTATTTGAGGCTAAAACTACCTTGACTGGTCATGATAGCCTTTTGAACAATAAGCGTTCTTTGATTTGACACCTCCACCCACCACTGAGAATCATACTGGCTTACATATCTGAGACACTGATTGCTAGGAAAATGATTCAATAAAAGTTAAACTAATAACTTCACTTATAAAAGGAAGGAAGGAATGAGGAGAGGGAGGAAGGGAAAAATAAAAATGGGGAGAAAGAAAGGAAGGAAGAAATAAAGAACCCAAGGCACATGTGGGAAAATGTTTGACATAATAGTTTTTTAACTTTGCTAATGTACAAGAAATGAGTTGACTAATTATGGAGTAAATGATTTCTCATAGCTACAGAATAACATTCCTCCCTCTCACCTTTTTTCACTTTATTTAAGAAAGGAAGATGTATTAAGAATAATCTACCTGCTAACATTTTAAAATCATTGTTTACTGTATATTCAGATAAGAACATAGCTCTGTAATTGCTGAAGTGAATGCTATGTGAATTACTTACATATGGGGAATTTCTGAAATCTTGAGAGAATTTAAGTCATGATTTTGGAAACTTTTCTTTCACAAAACCTGTTACATCATTCTATTTTCCCTTCCAGTTTATTCAAAATTTCTTTTCCCTTTCAGGTTATTCCAATTTTACATCATTTCAGTATATTTTTCCTTGCCTGACAAGTTCAATAGGATCTTGAATATCTTCCCTAAAAAAAGGAATGTTCTGGTTCTTGTATTTTTCAGAAATATAACATTCCTTCAGATATAAATATATCTGAATATATATATATATACTCTAGAATAGTATATTCTAGAATAGAATTATATATATATTCTAGAATAGAATAAAATATCATCATATATATTCTAGAATAGCATAAATATTATGTTTATAATCTTACTGTACAAGATATATATGTGTGATTTTTTTTCTATTCATAGCAACTGACAGATATTTATATGATTTTAGAAATATTTGGGTAGTAAATGTCTTGCTCCACAGCTAAAAATGAAGACTCTTTTCATGAACTGTGCTTTGGAAACTCACTTTGTTCTAAATATATATATAAAGAGGCAGATTCCTCTATCTCTTAAGCACAGTGGTGATAATTCAGTGAATAGATTATCTTAATGTAGAACATTAGAATATGCAATTTTCTGTTGGAGCATTCATGCAATGTTTGAATCATCCATTCACTTTAAAACTTTGCCTGATTTGACTGACATTCTATTGTGCTATATAGATAAGCAACTTTCACTGTTATGCATAATACTTTATTTGTAACAGTGAAAGTTATACTACTTAAAGAAAAAGCAGCTGTAATTTTTTTCTATAGCAACTATGTATCCTTAGGGTTTCAGCTTGTCATCTAAACAAAATTATCCGGCTAGCAAGAGAGGTAAATAGATAGAGTGCAGCATACTACATCAACTGAATGTGAGCAACCAACCCTCCGGGTACAAACTAAAATAGACTCTGGTCAATTCTTGGATTTAATAAAACCTCTTTTCAGTTGTGATGGCTCACATAGTTGATAAATACACTGGAATATTTTAAAATATGTGTGACCATATCTTAAATGCCATCATGTATCTATTCAGTCTTGTCTCTCCTTTCTCCATTAACAGTATTTACTTCCAGTGCAAATACCATTAGAAGCTACAAATACCATCATTTTTTGACAAAATAAATGTTAAAATAAATCTCAGTTTATAACTCTATGCATTCTTAGCTCTGATACTTACATATCATCACTATACATATAGTAGAAGGAAGAAAACAGAACAAAATTATTAGATATAATGAGATGGATGAAACTGGAGCTGATTATACAGAGTGAAGTTAGCCAGAAAGAAAAACACCAATACAGTATACTGACACATATATATGGAATTTAGAAAGAATGTAATGATGACCCTGTAAGT
Organism: Raphicerus campestris; assembly: GCA_006410735.1. Taxonomy (NCBI): domain Eukaryota; kingdom Metazoa; phylum Chordata; class Mammalia; order Artiodactyla; family Bovidae; genus Raphicerus; species Raphicerus campestris. The sequence continues at coordinate 936,554 of SJYW01040128.1, forward strand.
GAGACAACATAAGAGACACAGAGGTATAGAACGGAGTTTTGGCCTCTGAGGGAGAGGGAGAGGGTGGGATGATTTGGGAGAATGGCACTGAAACATGTATACTATCATAAGAAATGAAGCGCCAGTCTATGTTCAATACAGGATACAGGTTGCTTGGGGCAGGTGNGATTTTAGAAATATTTGGGTAGTAAATGTCTTGCTCCACAGCTAAAAATGAAGACTCTTTTCATGAACTGTGCTTTGGAAACTCACTTTGTTCTAAATATATATATAAAGAGGCAGATTCCTCTATCTCTTAAGCACAGTGGTGATAATTCAGTGAATAGATTATCTTAATGTAGAACATTAGAATATGCAATTTTCTGTTGGAGCATTCATGCAATGTTTGAATCATCCATTCACTTTAAAACTTTGCCTGATTTGACTGACATTCTATTGTGCTATATAGATAAGCAACTTTCACTGTTATGCATAATACTTTATTTGTAACAGTGAAAGTTATACTACTTAAAGAAAAAGCAGCTGTAATTTTTTTCTATAGCAACTATGTATCCTTAGGGTTTCAGCTTGTCATCTAAACAAAATTATCCGGCTAGCAAGAGAGGTAAATAGATAGAGTGCAGCATACTACATCAACTGAATGTGAGCAACCAACCCTCCGGGTACAAACTAAAATAGACTCTGGTCAATTCTTGGATTTAATAAAACCTCTTTTCAGTTGTGATGGCTCACATAGTTGATAAATACACTGGAATATTTTAAAATATGTGTGACCATATCTTAAATGCCATCATGTATCTATTCAGTCTTGTCTCTCCTTTCTCCATTAACAGTATTTACTTCCAGTGCAAATACCATTAGAAGCTACAAATACCATCATTTTTTGACAAAATAAATGTTAAAATAAATCTCAGTTTATAACTCTATGCATTCTTAGCTCTGATACTTACATATCATCACTATACATATAGTAGAAGGAAGAAAACAGAACAAAATTATTAGATATAATGAGATGGATGAAACTGGAGCTGATTATACAGAGTGAAGTTAGCCAGAAAGAAAAACACCAATACAGTATACTGACACATATATATGGAATTTAGAAAGAATGTAATGATGACCCTGTAAGTGAGACAACATAAGAGACACAGAGGTATAGAACGGAGTTTTGGCCTCTGAGGGAGAGGGAGAGGGTGGGATGATTTGGGAGAATGGCACTGAAACATGTATACTATCATAAGAAATGAAGCGCCAGTCTATGTTCAATACAGGATACAGGTTGCTTGGGGCAGGTGTACGGGATGATCCGGGGAGATGGTGTGGGGAGGGAGGTGGGAGGGGGCTTCGGCATTGGGAGATCGTGTACACCTGTGGCTGATCCATGTCAATGTATGGCAAAACCAGTACAGTATTGTAAAATAGAATAAAGTATTAAAATAAAAAAAATTTAAAAATAAACAAAAATTATTAGATATATTTACTTTATGTTTATTTATTTTCTCAAAAGCTTTCTTAAGTGAACTGTATTTGTTTTCTTTGATTTTGTGGTAATTTTCCTTGGCCTATGCCAACAAATATAATTCTTTAACATATAATATTTTCCATGATCTATTGCGTTAATCATGATGAATATTTTAAAAGAAACGTTGTGCTCAAGCACAATTCATATATTAAATAATTTTGCTGATTAACTTCCTTGCTTTGAGTCTTAGGTTTTGTCTGTAGCGTATCTACCAATCTATGCTACACACACACAGCGTCTTAAATCCTCTGAACTTCTTCAAAATTCTAATTGATTTGATTGGGCTTTTAAATACACGATGTGAGAATAAATAAAGGTATGATATTAAAGTGATTTAGCATATACACATAGACATAATATTAATCCCATACTATGAATAAAATGAAACTAGTCTTTATAATTTATGTTGGTGAGATAAAAAATATACTGATTTTAAAGCAAAGTTGAAACCAAATTAAAGATAAATTGAATATTCATTACCTCAAACTACAGTTCAAACTGTTGTCCTGTCATCGAATTAGTTATTTTGACCAAAATCAACAGTGATAGTTTTACTTGGTATTTAGTTTGGATTTATGATTGAAGAATGATGCTCTGCAAATATTAAATGAGACTAAAATGAAGTTTCCTTGTTTTACTTATTGAATGAATACACATCATTTTTCATGACAATTTTAAGTATCACAGAATAACTTTATAAAATTTGGGACATAATACATTAAAATTTTTCTCCTATGTGTTACACATCTGTGTTTTTTTTTAAACAGTTGGAGAATATGAGCCAAATACAATGGAAAAACATCTCCATATCATGACAGTAGCACGTATGTTGAATCTATAATATAAAGAAAGATATAAAGAAATATATCTCTTTCACTATTGATCTATTTTTTTTTGTTGAAATATCTACATAAGAAAGAGACATGGCATGTATGTACTCAAATGCTTAGAATGACAAAGCTGAAGGACCAGTACTTTATTTTTTTTTTCCTTTTAATACTTTATTCTATTTTAAGGTACTGTATTGGTTCTGCCATACATTGACATGAATCATCCACAGGTGTACACGATCTCCCCATGCCAAAGCCTCCTCCCAGCTCCCTCCCCACCCCACCTCCCCAGATCATCCCGTACACCTGCCCCCAGCATCCTGTATTCTGCATTGAACATAGACTGGCGCTTCATTTCTTATATGATAGTATACATGTTTCAGTGTCATTCTCCCAAATCATCCCACCCTCTCCCTCTCCCCCAGATGTCAAAAGTCCGTTCTATACTTTTGTGTCTCCTATATTGTTTCACTTACAGGGTCATCATTACCATCTTCCTAAATTCCATATATATGTGTCAGTATACTGTATTGGTGTTTTTCTTTCTGGCTTACTTCACTCTGTATAATCGGCTCCAGTTTCATCCATCTCATTAGAACTGAGTCAAACTTATTCTTTTTAAGGGCTGAGTAATACTCCATTGTGTATATGTACCACAGCTTTCTTATCCAATCATCTGTTGATGGACATCTGGGTTGTTTCCATGTCCTGGCAATTATAAATAATGCTGCAATGAACATTGGGGTACATGTGTCTCTTTCAATTCGGGTTTCCTCGGTGTGTATGCCCAGCAGTGGGATTGCTGGGTCATAGGGCAGTTCTATTTGCAATTTTTTAAGGAATCTCCACACTGCCCTCCATAGTGGCTGTACTAGTTTGCATTCCCACCAACAGTGTAAGAGGGTTCCCTTTTCTCCACATCCTCTCCAGCACTTATTGCTTGTAGACTTTTGGATCGCAGCCATTCTGACTGGTGTGAAGTGGTACCTCATTGTGGTCTTGATTTGCATTTCTCTGATAATGAGTGATGTTGAGCATCTTTTCATGTGTTTGTTAGCCATCTGTATGTCTTCTTTGGAGAAATGCCTGTTTAGATCTTTGGCCCATTTTTTGATTGGATCGTTTATTTTTCTGGAGTTGAGCTGCATAAGTTGCTTGTAAATTTTTGAGATCAGTTGTTTGTCAGTTGCTTCATTTGCTATTGTTTTCTCCCATTCAGAAGGCTGTCTTTTCACCTTACTTATAGTTTCCTTTGTTGTGCAGAAGCTTTTAATTTTAATTAGATCCCATTTGTTTATTTTCGCTTTTATTTCCAGTTTACTGGGAGGTGGATCATAGAGGATCCTGCTGTGATGTATGTCGGAGAGTGTTTTGCCTATGTTCTCCTCAAGGAGTTTTATAGTTTCTGGTCTTACGTTTAGATCTTTAATCCATTTTGAGTTTATTTTTGTGTGTGGAGTTAGAAAGTGATCTAGTTTCATTCTTTTACAAGTGGTTGACCAGTTTTCCCAGCACCACCTGTTAAAGAGACTGTCTTTACTCCATTGTATGTTCTTGCCTCCTTTGTCGAAGATAAGGTGTCCATAAGTGTGTGGATTTATCTCAGGGCTTTCTATTTTGTTCCATTGATCTATATTTCTGTCTTTGTGCCAGTACCATACTGTCTTAATGACTGTGGCTTTGTAGTAGAGCCTGAAGTCAGGCAAGTTGATTCCTCCAGTTCCATTCTTCTTTCTCAAGATTGCTTTTGCTATTCGCGGCTTTTTGTGTTTCCATACAAATCTTGAGATTATTTGTTCTAGTTCTGTGAAAAATACTGTTGGTAGCTTGATGGGGATTGCATTGAATCTGTAGATTGCTTTGGGTAGTATACTCATTTTCACTATATTAACTCTTCCGATCCACGAACATGGAATATTTCTCCATCTGTTAGTGTCCTCTTTGATTTCTTTTATCAGTGTTTTAAAGTTTTCGATATATAGATCTTTAGTTTCTTTAGGTAGGTATACTCCTAAGTATTTTATTCTTTTGGTTGCAATGGTGAATGGAATTGTTTCCTTAATTTCTTTTTCTACTTTCTCATTATTAGTGTATAGGAATGCAAGGGATTTCTGAGTGTTGATTTTATATCCTGCAACTTTACTATATTCATTGATTAGCTCTAGTAGTTTTCTGGTCGAGTCTTTAGGATTTTCTATGTAGAGGAGCATGTCATCTGCAAACAGTGAAAGTTTTACTTCTTCTTTTCCAATTTGGATTCCTCTTATTTCTTTTTCTGCTCTGATTGCTGTGGCCAGAACTTCCAGAACTATATTGAATAATAGTGGTGAAAGTGGGCACCCTTGTCTTGTTCCTGACTTTAGGGGAAATGCTTTTAGTTTTTCACCGTTGAGGATAATGTTTGCTGTGGGTTTGTCATATATAGCTTTTATTATGTTGAGGTACATTCCTTCTATTCCTGCTTTCTGGAGAGCTTTTATCATAAATGGATGTTGAATTTTGTCAAAGGCCTTCTCTGCATCTATTGAGATAATCATATGACTTTTATTTTTCAGTTTATTAATGTGGTGAATTACATTGATTGATTTGCGGATATTGAAGAATCCTTGCATCCCTGGGATAAAGCCCACTTGGTCATGGTGTATGATCTTTTTAATGTGTTGTTGGATTCTGATTGCTAGGATTTTGTTAAGAATTTTTGCATCTATGTTCATCAGTGATATTGGCCTATAGTTTTCTTTTTTTGTGGCATCCTTGTCTGGTTTTGGTATTAGGGTGATGGTGGCCTCATAGAATGAGTTTGGTAGTTTTCCTTCCTCTGCAATTTTCTGGAATAGTTTCAGTAAGATAGGTGTTAGCTCTTCTCGAAATTTTTGGTAGAATTCAGCTGTGAAGCCGTCTGGACCTGGGCTTTTGTTAGCTGGAAGATTTCTGATTACAGTTTCAATTTCCGTGCTTGTGATGGGTCTGTTAAGATTTTCTATTTCTTCCTGGTTCAGTTTTGGAAAGTTGTACTTTTCTAAGAATTTGTCCATTTCTTCCAAGTTGTCCATTTTGTTGGCATATAATTGCTGATAGTAGTCTCTTATGATTCTTTGTATTTCTGTGTTGTCTGTCGTGATCTCTCCATTCTCATTTCTAATTTTGTTGATTTGATTTTTTTCTCTTTGTTTCTTGATGAGTCTGGCTAATGGTTTGTCAATTTTATTTATCCTTTCAAAGAACCAGCTTTTTGCTTTGTTGATTTTTGCTATGGTCTCTTTTGTTTCTTTAGCATTTATTTCTGCCCTAATTTTTGCAGTTTCTTTCTGAAGGACCAGTACTTTAAAACAGATTGGTTTTAGAGGATATCATACAACACTGTAAGCTTTAAAAAGAATAATGAGAACACGTGCCGTTTCTTTTAAGAATTCTGAGTTGGATAATTCAGATCAGTGTTCAAATGATATTTAAATTATTTCTTAAGAAAACAAAATTCCCCACTTAGTATGCTTTACAGGGATAATGATCATCAGACACATTTGAACGAGTGAAAAAGGTGTCAGATTCACAAGTGTTTGGTGAGGTGTTAATTAACAAAATATAAAAATAGATGACAATATGACAGAATGAATGATATCCATTTAGGAAGGTTGTAGAGGTAGCATGGTTCTTGGAGAGAATGGTTTCAGCAAAGTAAAAAATTTGGAATGTGTGTTCTGCAAGTGTATTGATATTATATGGTAATGTGTTTTCAAAGAATAACTGATTCTTTTTAATATTTTTTGATGTGGCTCATTTTTAAAGGCTTTATGGAATTTTTTTACAGTATTGTTCCTTTTCTTTTTTGTTTCTTTTGGTTTTTTGGCCATGAGCTATGTGGAATCTTAGCTCCACAACCAGGAGTTGAACCTGCTCCTCCTGAACTGGAAGGCAAAGTTTTAACCACTGGATCACCAGGAAAGTCCCAAGGATTTCTGGTTCTTAAAGGCTTAAATGTGAAGAGTGATAACTGACAATGAAACATTAATTAAGAATTTAACCTGAATGACTTCCTGCTTGTTATGTTAGCTAGTTAAAATGTAAAAATTATCTTCAATGATGACCTTCTAAACATGTACTTTATATAATGTAACTGAAATCACATTTAGAATATTATCCAGCATACCTAGCAAGCACTAATATCTATGTTATACATAATTTCTTCATTTGTTTCAGAAAACCAATTTATATTTGTTTACATATAATTTTTGGAGCTAGTTCTGTTCTCCAATATTCATCAACACTCCTTGATAGAGCTCATGAATAGCATTTGCAAGTTCCCTTATTATGTTGTAATGTTCTCATTTAATGAGGAAATTTGAACTCATTAAGAGCATCTGGTGTTCTTCTATAATCTGTACTTTTCTTAGGCTTCAGTTATCTCCTGTACAGGTTTACTCTAGTCTTTCTCTTTCACCAATCAGTCTTGTTAAATATGGAAAGCAAAGTACATGTTGGTCGCTCATTTCTCTGTATATTATGTGTTATATCTCAAGCTGATTTCTAATGTATATTTTTTAAATGACTTTTGTTGAAATTTTGAAAATCTCTGACCTCTGTGGGTCTGTATTATGTATGTTCACAGTATTATTATGTATGTTCTATTTTGTTCATCCTTTATTATACGTTGATAATTTTGCCTCCTCTAGAGTTTTCTAGAGCCGTAAAATTTCCGGTTCATTAAGGTTTCTTGCTTTTTTTTTTTTTTAATTAAGGTTTGTTATACTACATTTCCTCCTAATTTTTTTATAGCTTATTTTCTCATCAGGGTCATTTATAAACACAGCATAAGAACAAATTATTGAAAAATATTCAGACAATAGAATTATGCCTCTTTGTATGTCTCTTTCCTAAAATTTGAAATCTCTCTTCCTAAAAGGTCATTTGATAATCATGTTGTTTTATACTTGGAGGTATTTTTTGTGGTATTTAAGAGAGTGCATGTGTTGAAGTCAGACAGGTCTGAGATTGAACTCTGAAGTTTTGTTTTACTGTATGTGAACTTAGTAATTCTTACTAAGTTCCAGAAACTTTTCTTACTATAGGTAACAGTATATATCACATTGAGTTGCAACACAGTTGTATGAGAACAATACCAAACAGTTGTATGCTTGGCACCTTGTAAGCATTTAATGAATATTGTTATTGCCATTATTAAATATCTTTCTCATTTAGATATTCATATGCAATAGTTTCTGACTCTAATTACAATTTACTTGAGTTTGAGAATTTGTATTTTTTAAATATAATACAGCAATAAATATGGAATTTTGGAACATTGTTTACTGTTTAAAACCAACATATTAGAACTTGTTCGGACTTGTTTTTTCTCTTCACCTGTTTCTTAGTTTATTCTCTGTTGTTTTAATTTATTATTTACTTTATCTCTCCAATGATGCTTAATGTTTTTAGTTTTCTTATCATTTTGCATTTTCTTCATTAGTTTTATGGTTGGCTTTTCTTTAACTTTTTCACATAGTTCCACATAAAATTTCATATATTTTAAAATTTTATTATCATTACTATTCACTTTTTAATTTCATGACCATTGTATTGGTTTTGAGGTTTCATGGCATGTAGGAAAAAAATCTTCTACATTATCCCTGGAGGGCAAATTTCAATTGTATCAGGTTAATAATGTTTAAATTGAATTATACATAGCAAAGGTCAAGATCACATAGGCTATTCAGAGTACTTTCCAGAAGCCCTCAGAGATCACTTTGTAACAAATGAATTTATAGGTAGTATAGAGAAATGTAATTTGCAGACTAAACTGTATTTTTGCTATTTTCCCCAAGCGTTTAAAAAAGTTCTTTATGCTTTTTTACTTCCTTTATGATGACTAATAATTAGTACTAGTAATTAGCATTCTACAAAAATAAGTATCAGTTTAATTTAAATAAGCAAAATGTAACCCTTGTTAAAAGCAGAGTGAGTGAGAAATATGTAGTGAGTATCCATTCTTTTCTCCAGGGAATCTTCTAACCCAGGGATCTAACCTGGGTCTCCTGTGTATTCTTTATCATTTGAGCCACCAGAAAAGTCCACAATCATTCTAGCCTACGCCATTCTATAACAAACATTTCCAGAAATCTAGCAGACTGATTACAGAAGTTCACTGGAGGTCTCCAAAATCTTTCTCTAATTTACTATCAAGATTTCTATTTTACAGATAAGGAAACTAAGGTTCAGAGAACCAAAGTCACTTGATGAAATTCTTGCCAATGGCACAATGTAGAACTAGGATATCATCTGAATGGCTAAATAAAAGACTCTAGAGTTAAGGTATGAAAGTATGTAACCAATATCATGAAAATAATAAATTTCAATCAAAACTCATAAAATTATAATTTTACCAGAAATGTTTGCTTTTTCTAGAGAATCAGGAAATTAACATAGTGCTATACATGTATTTCCTTAATCTTCTACATATCTAGGTCCATTGACCTACATTCTTCTTCATTATTATAAAACTTCACTCATATTTGTACCTGTTTGTTTTCTCTCCATTTTGGTGATTTAAATTAATGGTTGGTGATTTTACTTAGAAGTGTTTTAAAGAAAGATATTTAACAATTGATTTACTTAGCATACTTTTTGTTTTCTACATTATTGGCTTTCAGTTTTCTCTAACATAGACAGATAGACAGTTCAGTCCTTCAGTCATGTCCAACTCTTTGCAGCCCTGTGGACTGCAGCACTCCAGGCCTTCCTGTCCATCACCAACTCCCGGAATTTACTCAAACACGGGTCCATTGAGTCGGTGATGACAACCAATCATCTCATTCTTTGGAGTGCTGTTCTCCTGCCTTTAATGTTTCCCAGCATCAAGGTCTTTTCTTATGAGTCAGTTCTTTTCATCAGGTGGCCAAAGTATTGGAGTTTCAGCTTCAGAATCAGTCCTTCCAGTGAATATTCAGGACTGATTTCCTTTAAGATGGACTGGTTGGATCTACTTGCAGTCCAAGAGACTCTCAAGAGTCTTCTCTGACACCAGAATTGAAAAGCATCAATTCTTCAGTGCTCAGCTTTCCTTATAGTCCAACTCTCACATCCATATGTGACTACGGCAAAACCATAGCTTTGACTAGACAGACATTTGTTGGCAAAGTACTCTGATCTTTAATATGCTATCTAGGTTAGTCATAACTTTTCTTCCAAGGAGTGTCTTTTAATTTCATGGCTGCAGTCACCATCTGCAGTTATTTTGGAGCCCCCCAAAATAAAGTCTGTTACTGTTTCTACTGTCTCTTCATTTGCCAGGAAGTGATGAGACTACATGCCATGATCTTAGTTTCTTGAATGTTGACCTTTAAGCCAACTTTTTCACTCTCCTCTTTCACTTTCATCAAGAGGCTCTTTAGTTCCTCTTCAATTTCTGCCATAAGTATGGTGTCATCTGCATATCTGAGGTTATTGATGCTTCTCCCAGAAATCTTGATTCCAGCTTGTGCTTCATCCAGTCTGGCATTTCTCATGATGTACTCTGCATATAAGTTAAATAAGCAGCATGACAATGTACAGCCTTGACGTACTCCTTTTCCTGTTTTGAACCAGTCTGTTTTGCCATGTCCAGTTCTAACTGTTTCTTCTTGACTTGCATATAGATTTCTCAGGTGGCAGGTCAGGTGGTCTGGAATTCACATCACGTTAAGAATTTTCCACAGTTTGTTTTGATCCACACAGTCAAAGGCTTTGGCATAATCCATAAAGCATAAAATATCTCAAATAGATTTTTCCCTACATTTCAGAGAAAGAGTACACAATTCATTTTCTTTCTTTCTGGTTAAATGACCTTTAGCAAAATTCATGTCACTGACTGTATTGTATTTGTTTTGTCATTATTTTTCATTAGAGGCAAAGTCAGTTTCTACCTGACAAATGTCAACAAAGATATTTATGAATTGCTCAGTCGTGTCTGACTTTTTGCGACCCCATAGTCTGTTCATGGAATTCTCTAGGCAAGAATACTGGAGTGGGTTGCCATTTCTTTCACCAGGGGATCTTCCTGATCCAGGGATTGAACCCAGGTCTCCTGCATAACTGGCAGATTCTTTGCTGTCTGTGCTGCAAGGAAAGCCCTCCAACAAACATGGTTGGTAATTATATTTGGTTATATGCTTTATCAGATTGTTTAGTACTTGTATCCTCTTTTCTGACCTGAGCTAAACAAGGCAATTTGTTTCAGTTTCCATTTACCATTAAGATTATACAAATTATATTTCTTCTGTAGAAAGGTGGCATTTTTTCTCTTCAAATTCTAAATTCTTTATTATTCATATGAGCAAAAGCCGTACCTTCTTATATGGAAAAATGCTAGAGATCATCTGTCTCCACTTATATTGAAAGCATTTCACATATCCCACAATGTCCAATAATTTGAGTCCCATTTCATCATTATTTATTTCTAGAAACTTATATTGGGCTTCCCTTGTGGCTCAGCTGGTACAGAATCCGCCTGCAATGCAGGAGACCTGGGTTCAATCCCTGGGTTGGGAAGATCCCCTGGAGAAGGGAAAGGCTACCCACTCCAGTATTCTGGCCTGGAGAAACTTATATTACCACATTAAAAAAAAAAAAAAAAACTGCAGAGAAAGATATACCAATGCAGGGCTGGAGATTGTGTTGTTATTGTGTCTTCAAAGATATCTGGCAGAATGAAATAAGAACTATATGAAAAATTAAAGGCCAGTTGAATTAAAACACTTACATTTAGAAATATATTTCAAAGAAATCATTAAAGATATTCAGAAAGCTATAAAACTATTCATGTACATGTAGTATTATTTATATCAGTAAGATATTAGTTTGAAATTATGTATTTAAAACAGAGACATCATAAAATAATTATGGGATAAGCCAGAAATTTTTGTTTGAATTGATAAGTAATTTCTAAAAATCTTGTTATAAATAAGGTCCTTTTACATAAAAAAATACTCAAAAGTTAATGTTAAATGAAATAGGTTCAAAGATTAAAGCACATTACAGAAAAATAGGTAAAAAGTAGCACTTTGAGATAGTGATATTTTTATCTTTCTATTTTCAAGGTTTTCCATGATTTCTAATGCAGACAAAAAGATAGTTGATAACATGTCATAGGGGTGGTTTTTCATGTGTCCCTTTATTATTTTAAAATAAAACAGCTAAAGAAAAATATTTACTTTTAAAAAACTATTCATCATTCATCATTTACATCATGACATGTAAAGTCATATTGTTATATATGTCATATTTATTTCTAGTTTTTATATTCTTATAGTACAAAATAGCACATCTGCTATCTAAATCTTTTCATTGAAGTGATGCAGAACTTGAAATTATTTTTACTCCTGGACACTAAAATATCACCCGCTTCTGGTTAGTTAATTGAACTAGTGATTATCCTTTAACATGTGGGTTGGTTGTTTTCCGCCTGAAATAATTACCCAATGAAGCTTACACTAGGGCTCTCAGCAGGAAGCAAACAATCAGGGTGTTGGTGAGAAGAATGTATATAACACGTCTGTGTCTGCTGCCAGATGGAGAAACAGATGGGTGTGTAAGACATGCAAAACTAGCTACATGACCTAAAATCTTCTCGGTATCCATTATCAACAAGGTCAAGTTTTTTGAAAATCAAGTTTTCCAGCCAATGGATTTCTAAAAATTAGAAGATAACAGGTTTCTGTTTGTAAGACTATATTGTTATTAGCAAATCATTTTTGAACCAAGCAGTACATTTGTTGCTCACTGCTAAAATGTGTGGTAATACTAATTTTCATTAATTTATAATACTAAATAATTAAGTAGTTACTGAAAAAGACTCTGCTTCTTAGCATTTCACCTTTACATCTTTCTCAGGATAAAGATTCAGATCATTAATTTTAGTACAATTATTCCCCTAAATTGGGGTGAAAAGCGGCTTTTAACCTGAAGACCATTTGTTCCGTGTGTGTGTGTGTCAATTTAACCTATCTATTTAAATATATGACCTATTACAAGTATTGTCCTATGCTGCCCTAGACATTGCTGAGTGCAAAATTGTACTCATCTCACAGGCTAGTAGGGAGAAGGTGATGGCACCCCACTCCAGTATTCTTGCCTGGAAAATCCCATGGATGGAGGAGCCTGGTAGGCTGCAGTCCATAGCGTTTCAAAGAGTCAAACACGACTGAGTGACTTCACTTTCATTTTTCACTTTCATGCATTGGAGAAGGGAATGGCAACCCACTCTGGTGTTCTTGCCTGGAGAATCCCAGGGATGGGGGAGCCTGGTGGGCTGCTGTCTATAGTGTTACACAGAGTCGGACATGACTGAAGTGACTTAGCAGCACAGGCTAGTAAAGTGATGCTTAAAATTCTCCAAGCCAGGCTTCAACAGTACATGAACTGTGAACTTCCAGATGTTCAAGATGGTTTTAGAAAAGGCAGAGGAACCAAAGATCAAATTGCCAATATCCATTGGATTATTGAAAAAAGAAGAGAGTTCCAGAAAAATATCTATTTCTGCTTTAATGACTATGACAAAGACTTTGATTGTGTGGACCACAAAAACCTGTGGAAAATTCTTAAAGAGATGGAATACCAGACCTCCTGACCTGCCTCTTGAAAAATTTGTATGCAGGTGAGGAAGCAACAGTTATAACTGGACATGGAAGAACAGACTGGTTCCAAATAGGAAAAGGAGTACATCAAGGCTGTATACTGTCACCCTGCTTATTTAATTTATGTCAGAGTAAATCATGAGAAACACTGGGCTAGATGAGGCACACGCTGGAATCACGATTGCTGGGAGAAATATTAGTAACCTCAGATATGCAGATGACACCACCCTCATGGCAGAAAGGGAAGAAGAAGTAAAGAGCCTCTGGATGAAAGTGAAAGAAGAGAGTGAAAAAGTTGGCTTAAAGCTCAACATTCAGAAAACGAAGATCATGGCATCTGGTCCCATCACTTCATGGGAAATAGATGGGGATACAGGGGAAACAGTGTCAGACTTTATTTTGGGGGGCTGCAAAATCACTGTAGATGGTGTCTGTATCAGTGAAATTAAAAGACACTTACTCCTTGGAAGGAAAGTTATGGCCAATCTAGACAGCATATTGAAAAGCAGAGGCATTACTTTGCCAACAAAGGTCCATCTAGTCAAGGCTATTGGTTTTCTAGTATGGATCCATACAAATCCATGTATGGATTTGAGAGTTGGCGTATAAAGAAAGCTGAGCACCAGAGAATTGATGGTTTTGAACTGTGGTGTTGAAGAAGACTCTTCAGAGTCCCTTGGACTGCAAGGAGATCCAACCAGTCCATCCTAAAGGAAATCAGTCCTGAATATTCATTGGAAGCACTGATGTTGAAGTTGAAACTCCAATACTTTGGCTACCTGATGCGAAGAATTGACTCATTGGAAAAGACCCTGATGTTGGGAAAGGTTGAAGGCAGAATGAGAAGGGGACGCCAGAGGATGAGATGGTTGGATGGCTTCACTGACTCAATGGACTTGAGTTGAGTTAGCTTTTGAAGTTGGTGATGGACAGGGAGGCCTCACATGCTGCAGTCCAAGNTTGGGAAAGGTTGAAGGCAGAATGAGAAGGGGACGCCAGAGGATGAGATGGTTGGATGGCTTCACTGACTCAATGGACTTGAGTTGAGTTAGCTTTTGAAGTTGGTGATGGACAGGGAGGCCTCACATGCTGCAGTCCAAGGGGTCACAAAGAATCGGACATGACTGAGTGACTGAATTGAACATAAAATCCTTGAGATTAGTGCCATAAATTCATATAATGAACATATATAAATAATAGTTGTGTTTATATTTGCTAGAAACTTAATATGAAAAGTCCACTTTATGCAATTACACATAAAAATTTCAAGTGGGCCAATACAATATTTAAAAATTGAGGGTTATTTCATCCTAGTCCCTAAGAGAAATAAATGCTGTGAAGAGGTTTTATAAACATCCATGGTTATTGACAGTGAATTCGCTCAGTCATGTATTACTCTTTGTGACCCCATGGATGGAATTCTCCAGGCCAGAATATTGGAGTAGGTAGCCCTTCCCTTCTCCAGGGAGATATTCCCAACCCAGGGAACAAACTCAGGTCTTCAGGTCTCCTGCAATGCAGGATTCTTTACCAGCTGAGCCACAAAGGAAGCCCAATGGTTATTGACATGCACAGTCAAAATATTGAAAGTTTGCTGTTGGTATTTGTCAGTCATATCACACTGTTCCATAATGACACTAGATGTAAAACAATGTTATTACCTGATTATATAAAAATATATTTTCTTTTACATGTGCTCAAAAACTGACAGAAAATAATCAGCCTCTGATGTATGTTGTGTATAGACAAGTGATAAAAAGAGTAAAAAGCTAACGGCTTTTTACTTTCTTTACCACCAACAATCCAAATCTCAGGATGTGCATTCTCAGTCACTTCAGTCATGTCCGACTCTTTGTGACTTTACAGTCTTTCCATGGACTGTTGCTCACCAGGTTCCTCTGCCCATGGGATTCTCTAGGCAAGAATAATGGAGGGGGTTGCCATTTCCTCCTTCAGGGGATCTTCCTGAATCATGGATTGAACCTGACTCTCTTATATCTCCAGCATTGACAGGCAGGTTCTTTACCACTAGTGCCACCTCAACCTTTGATTTCAATTCTGATGTGTAAAGATCTTGGAAGTCATCACACTCATCTTTGCAATAAGAAAACTCTGGACAAACTGAAAAGTCAATGACTTTTCTTATACCCCTTGGAGAACTGAACTTACAGGGAAAAGCATAACCTTGAGATCTGAAGAGAGTCAGGAAAAATCCAGATAATTACAACCAAGATCTGCGTACCTATAATAGTAGTTGTTAGAGCTACAGTCTGCTGAGAACACTGAAACAGTAATTTGGTTAAATGCTGAAGGCTTTCTGTGGTCTAACAAGAGTCATCTCTGGGAAATGCAGTCCTGAAGGTCTCCACACTTACAAGGGTTTTACCTCCAGGAGTCCCACCAGTTTCTCATGATGAAGATCTAAGATAGCCTCATGCCTCTGGAAAATGAAAGAAGGGAATCACTGTGGCTATTCCCAGAGCCTCTCCATTAGCAAAGACCTGCTCCTGGGGGAAAAGACACTACTCGAGTCTTGCACAAACTAGGTGGAGGGTATTTTTCCAATGTCAGCCCCTTTAGTCTTTTTGTCTCATTTTAGGCAGAGATTATTCTTTTTTTTTAATAAATATGTATGCAATCATTTCCCTATTTTAATTGAGTTTTAGTTATTTGTCTTTTTATTGAGTAGTATATGTTCTTTGTATGTTTCCAGATAGTAAGCACTTACCAGATACACAATTTACAAACGTGTTCTCCTATTTCACATTTGCATGTTTTTCTATTTTTACTTAAAATACGTTTGATGTATTTGCATGTCAATTTATGTTTTCCTCATTCTTTTTAGCAATGGCATATATTCAGTACTTTACATTGTTTTGCCAAATTCATAGATAAAAATACTCCTCATTGTATAACATTGCATTTTTTGAGAAGCAATATCTACATTGTTTTTGGTGTTGCTATTTCTGTCCATCTTATTAACCTATTTATCTTTCCACATGGAATTTACCATCACCTGGCATATTATATTTGTATTTTTAATTGATTTTGTATTTCTGTTTTTTCAATTCACTACAGTGTAAACTCTTGAGGATAGGCGATTTTGTTCACTTGCTCTAGCAGTGATTTTCTTGAATGACTTTATACTGTTTTCCCACTTGTTTATTTCTCTTAGAATATTTTATTGTAGCATTGAAGATTCTCAAATTGATACAGATGAGTGTAACATTCCTTTGTTTTTCAAGCATGTCCTGAGGAAGGTCTAAGTTTTACTGTTTAAATTTTCTAGAAGGAAAAAAAGAAAACATCATTAAACTTGGAAATCCTTACTAATAGCCTTTTCCATAGTCTAGATCTTCTATGTCACTGTTAGATAGTATGTATTCAGAGCAACCATCAGGTAATCCCATGAACAGAGGAGCCTAGCAGTCTACAGTTCATAGGGTCTCAAAGAGTCAGACAGGTCTGAAGTGACTTAGCTATGCAAACACGTGAGAGGCAACAGAATAAATTCTCATGGCAAATGAGACAGGAATGATTTAACATAAATTGTGACTCCTTACTCTAAATGTCCTTAAAATTTTCACTGTCAGTGGAAGAAGAAAAAGAAGTGTTAAGAAGTGAGACCAGACATGTCCTTCTGAATTAGAGAAGCCGAGGAGATATTTAGCAGTCTGTCTTTCTATATTCAGGCCAAATGTTATTGATGCCTTAACAGAGCATGGTTGATATAAACTCAATTACTGTTTAACTTAATTTATGATAGTGACTTTCTGTAACATTCTCTAGTTTACAACATTTACTAAAGAATGGGAATTTAATAATTTAGAAAATATCATATCTAACTTTTGAGTAGCATTATTTCTAAATAACTTACAGTTAATAATTTAATGACTTAATAGGCTATTACGTGTGTTTATTTCCCAAAGTTTTAAACTAGATTTTATATTATTGAGAAAAGCTAACTTTTTCAATATGAAAACTCATGAAAATGATCTGGGAAATATCTTTAGTTAATAGTTGTTAAAAAATACAATATTCTATCAATTTATCAATTGCATGCTTTCACATAACTAACACTTGTGAATTAACGTCTTAAAAAGGCTAGTATTTCAAAATCTAATTGAATCCATCTTTTTACTAGATATGAATCTAATTCATTAGGTATGAATCTAATCATATCCATCTTTTTGATGGTATATGTAAAATTATACATACAAAACTTTGCTTATTAGATTTTGCTTTATATTTGTATATTAAAATCTAACCATTTCCCCAAATCAATTAAAGGGAAATATAACAGCAAATAGTATTAAAATATACAAATTAGCACAGTATAAGATATTCTATTTTGACATCCTTAAAGAGATCTCTTTTTTTATGATATTTATATTTTTCTTTTCTTTTTTTTTCTAATTTATTTTTTTATTTAATACTTTATTCTATTTTACAATACTGTATTGGTTTTGCCATACATTGACATGAATCAGCCACAGGTGTACACGATCTCCCAATGCCGAAGCCCCCTCCCACCTCCCACCCCACACCATCTCCCCGGATCATCCCGTACACCAGCCCCAAGCATTCTGTATCCTGTATTGAACATAGACTGGCGCTTCATTTCTTATATGGTATACATGTTTCAGTGCCATTCTCCCAAATCATCCCACCCTCTTCCTCTCCCTCAGAAGCCAAAAGTCAGTTCTATACCTCTGTGTTTCTTATGTTGTCTCACTTAATATGATATTCCCAGGGAATAAACCTAGAAATGATACTTGGAAGGGAATGGTAGTTGTAACAAAGCATACATACTGAATAACCTAAAAATATATTTAAAATAGTTATGAAAATATTTGCATATATTATGTTATTGAAACCGCTGGCATAAGGCACGTAACACATCATTATTGCTGCTTCTACTCCCAAATGAATACATAATCATAAAATCCAATATTACCTAGATTCTGCTCTCATCAGTCATACAACTGAGTCAGATCTAAAAGAGAGGCATATGCAACCACAAATGCAGAGAAAAGCTAAGTTACACTCACTTTTTTCAATTGTGATATTTTTTTTTTTTTGGATTGTGTTTCGAGCAGAGATTTTAAGAAACAGTCAAATGGTATGGGTTACATTTCTTAAATAGTAAGAACTGAAAAGTTTAAAATGAATACAGTCTCCAGGCTTCTGTTCTTTGTGAAATCCTTGGGATTTTGAAATGTGAGTCTAAGAATGTATCATACTGCAAGAGCAGCCCTACCCAATACAATCATGCTACCACCAGGAAATCTTGACAGCAAAGATACATTGGTCCAAATAAGTGGGAGAAAGTAGATTCATATGTGAGTTATTTCCAGAATATGCAAAATAATTATATTAATTACTAATTAATTTATAAAATATGTCTATATTAGATGTTCTTCTTTTTCTATATTGGTGGTCCAGTGGCTAATACTATATGTTTTCAGTGCACAGGACCCAGGTTTGATTCCTGATCTGGTAACTAAATCCTATATTCCACAACTAAGAGCTCACATGTCACAGCTTAAAAAAAAGAATAGGAAATTTAGAACATGGATATAATTCAAAATAAGATTAAGCTTATATCCATGGTGGCTCAGATGGTAAAGTGTCTGTCTACAATGCAGGAGACCAGGGTTCAATCCCTGGTTTGGGAAGATCCCCTGGAGAAGGAAATGGCAATCCACCCCAGTACTATTGCTTGGAAAATCCCATGGACAGAGGAGCCTGGTAGGGTACAGTCCATGGGATCGCAAAGAATGGGACACGACTTCACCTTCACTTTATATTGATAAGGCAGAGGATGTGAAAAATAACCAGGAGATCATATGATTTAAATATTGAAGCTTTCACTGAAGCAGAGATACAGCAGGTAAAAAAGTCCAGACCAAGATGCAAATTTTTAGGACATTTCTGAAAATCAATTTTACATCTCTAAAAAATTTCTCATTTACACTGAGAATGAAAAAGGCCCTCATTATGGTACATGCAATCAAACGTTCTCAGTTCAGAGAACACAAAGTCAGTGTAATAATTGCTCTGTTTAACTCTTTTCATTTTTTTTCAAGAGAAAAAAAAAGATGAAAAAACATGTTACTAAGAATGGGGAAGTAGAAGAGGGGCACCCCAAAACAGCAGAGAAACATGTTACCAACCTTCCATCACTGAAAGTTCTTGCCTAAAGTAAACTTGATTTGCAGAAGGAAAGTCATAGTTTTTAAGGAACTTGGATATTGGAAGTTTAAATTTTAACAATATCATATCTATTGACTTTCAAAGCACTGAATTAAAGTTGTTTTGCAACTTACAGAAACATCAAAATTTGTTTTATCTACATAATGTTAACAATTAGCATTATTGTCAGGATGTTCCCTATTTTCCATTGCTTTAAATGTCACATATTTATAAAAGTAAACCCTGCCCAATATGGCTTCCCAGGTGGCACTAGTGATAAAGAATCCATCTGCCAATGCAGGAGACTTTAGAGATGCGGGTTTGATCCCTGGTTTGGGAAGACTCTGAAGGAGGGCGTGCCAGCGCACTCCAATATTCTTGCCTGGAGAATCCCATGCTCAATATATTTAAATATATGTTCTAAGTTATTAAATAGTTTCTTAAATTTTTTGGTTTTGTTTTTAGCAAATATGCCCTTGATATTGTACTTATTCTGAGATTAATGCAGAAATAAATAGCATCACTCTGCTTTTCCCCCAGGGATCAGAAGTGGTCTTTCTAATGCTGAGTTTAGTTTCAAGTATAAGGATAACCCTATTTTTCTATTTATTCACTTAGTGGATTTATATAATATGTTGGCATGTTTTTCTCAGATCATTTGTGTAAATACTGTGTTTCTCAATGCTTCAGTAGCCTATTCCTGTGGAAAGTGGTACTCTTGGTTCCTTGTCCTGTATGACCATTTATTTCTGGACTGCATGTGCTCTATGAAGGAGCTAACATGACCATGTGCTTTCTAGACACTAGGCACTACTTTGAGCACTTTAAAATATTGTTTAACCCTCTTGACAACTGTAAATGGAAAGTATTGTAATTACACCCCTTTTGAATCTGAGTAGACCCATACCCAGAGGTTAAGGAACTTGTCTGAGGCCACACAGTCACCGAGCAGCAGAGCTGGCCTGGCGCTGGTGTGTTTTCTACTCAAAGAACTGAAGACAAGTCCTTTCCAAAAACCAGAAGCAGGGAGTGGGCTTTGATCATTTTCAAAAGCTCACCAGGCAGCTAGTGGAACTATGAGTAGGAGGGTTTGTTGCCAAATAAAAGAGCTGATGTCTGGGCAGGTGTCCAGGCAGGAAGAAATGGAGAGCTGAGCGAAGACAGTGGCCATGCCAGTGAGAGTGATGGAGAGGGAAGGCAAGAGCAGCAGAACTTAGGCCTGAGCGGGAGGGTGGGTCTAGACTTCCTTCAGTTTGCTGACTTTCGNTTCTGTATCCTGTATTGAACATAGACTGGCGCTTCATTTCTTATATGGTATACATGTTTCAGTGCCATTCTCCCAAATCATCCCACCCTCTTCCTCTCCCTCAGAAGCCAAAAGTCAGTTCTATACCTCTGTGTTTCTTATGTTGTCTCACTTAATATGATATTCCCAGGGAATAAACCTAGAAATGATACTTGGAAGGGAATGGTAGTTGTAACAAAGCATACATACTGAATAACCTAAAAATATATTTAAAATAGTTATGAAAATATTTGCATATATTATGTTATTGAAACCGCTGGCATAAGGCACGTAACACATCATTATTGCTGCTTCTACTCCCAAATGAATACATAATCATAAAATCCAATATTACCTAGATTCTGCTCTCATCAGTCATACAGCTGAGTCAGATCTAAAAGAGAGGCATATGCAACCACAAATACAGAGAAAAGCTAAGTTACACTCACTTTTTTCAATTGTGAGATTTTTTTTTTTGGATTGTGTTTCGAGCAGAGATTTTAAGAAACAGTCAAATGGTATGGGTTACATTTCTTAAATAGTAAGAACTGAAAAGTTTAAAATGAATACAGTCTCCAGGCTTCTGTTCTTTGTGAAATCCTTGGGATTTTGAAATGTGAGTCTAAGAATGTATCATACTGCAAGAGCAGCCCTACCCAATACAATCATGCTACCACCAGGAAATCTTGACAGCAAAGATACATTGGTCCAAATAAGTGGGAGAAAGTAGATTCATATGTGAGTTATTTCCAGAATATGCAAAATAATTATATTAATTACTAATTAATTTATAAAATATGTCTATATTAGATGTTCTTCTTTTTCTATATTGGTGGTCCAGTGGCTAATACTATATGTTTTCAGTGCACAGGACCCAGGTTTGATTCCTGATCTGGTAACTAAATCCTATATTCCACAACTAAGAGCTCACATGTCACAGCTTAAAAAAAAGAATAGGAAATTTAGAACATGGATATAATTCAAAATAAGATTAAGCTTATATCCATGGTGGCTCAGATGGTAAAGTGTCTGTCTACAATGCAGGAGACCAGGGTTCAATCCCTGGTTTGGGAAGATCCCCTGGAGAAGGAAATGGCAATCCACCCCAGTACTATTGCTTGGAAAATCCCATGGACAGAGGAGCCTGGTAGGGTACAGTCCATGGGGTCGCAAAGAATGGGACACGACTTCACCTTCACTTTATATTGATAAGGCAGAGGATGTGAAAAATAACCAGGAGATCATATGATTTAAATATTGAAGCTTTCACTGAAGCAGAGATACAGCAGGTAAAAAAGTCCAGACCAAGATGCAAATTTTTAGAACATTTCTGAAAATCAATTTTACATCTCTAAAAAATTTCTCATTTACACTGAGAATGAAAAAGGCCCTCATTATGGTACATGCAATCAAACGTTCTCAGTTCAGAGAACACAAAGTCAGTGTAATAATTGCTCTGTTTAACTCTTTTCATTTTTTTTCAAGAGAAAAAAAAAGATGAAAAAACATGTTACTAAGAATGGGGAAGTAGAAGAGGGGCACCCCAAAACANAACGTTCTCAGCTCAGAGAACACAAAGTCAGTGTAATAATTGCTCTGTTTAACTCTTTTCATTTTTTTTCAAGAGAAAAAAAAGATGAAGAAACATGTTACTAAGAATGGGGAAGTAGAAGAGGGGCACCCCAAAACAGCAGAGAAACATGTTACCAACCTTCCATCACTGAAAGTTCTTGCCTAAAGTAAACTTGATTTGCAGAAGGAAAGTCATAGTTTTTAAGGAACTTGGATATTGGAAGTTTAAATTTTAACAATATCATATCTATTGACTTTCAAAGCACTGAATTAAAGTTGTTTTGCAACTTACAGAAACATCAAAATTTGTTTTATCTACATAATGTTAACAATTAGCATTATTGTCAGGATGTTCCCTATTTTCCATTGCTTTAAATGTCACATATTTATAAAAGTAAACCCTGCCCAATATGGCTTCCCAGGTGGCACTAGTGATAAAGAATCCATCTGCCAATGCAGGAGACTTTAGAGATGCGGGTTTGATCCCTGGTTTGGGAAGACTCTGAAGGAGGGCGTGCCAGCGCACTCCAATATTCTTGCCTGGAGAATCCCATGCTCAATATATTTAAATATATGTTCTAAGTTATTAAATAGTTTCTTAAATTTTTTGGTTTTGTTTTTAGCAAATATGCCCTTGATATTGTAGTTATTCTGAGATTAATGCAGAAATAAATAGCATCACTCTGCTTTTCCCCCAGGGATCAGAAGTGGTCTTTCTAATGCTGAGTTTAGTTTCAAGTATAAGGATAACCCTATTTTTCTATTTATTCACTTAGTGGATTTATATAATATGTTGGCATGTTTTTCTCAGATCATTTGTGTAAATACTGTGTTTCTCAATGCTTCAGTAGCCTATTCCTGTGGAAAGTGGTACTCTTGGTTCCTTGTCCTGTATGACCATTTATTTCTGGACTGCATGTGCTCTATGAAGGAGCTAACATGACCATGTGCTTTCTAGACACTAGGCACTACTTTGAGCACTTTAAAATATTGTTTAACCCTCTTGACAACTGTAAATGGAAAGTATTGTAATTACACCCCTTTTGAATCTGAGTAGACCCATACCCAGAGAGGTTAAGGAATGTGTCCGAGGCCACACAGTCACCGAGCAGCAGAGCTGGCCTGGCGCTGGTGTGTTTTCTACTCAAAGAACTGAAGACAAGTCCTTTCCAAAAACCAGAAGCAGGGAGTGGGCTTTGATCATTTTCAAAAGCTCACCAGGCAGCTAGTGGAACTATGAGTAGGAGGGTTTGTTGCCAAATAAAAGAGCTGATGTCTGGGCAGGTGTCCAGGCAGGAAGAAATGGAGAGCTGAGCGAAGACAGTGGCCATGCCAGTGAGAGTGATGGAGAGGGAAGGCAAGAGCAGCAGAACTTAGGCCTGAGCGGGAGGGTGGGTCTAGACTTCCTTCAGTTTGCTGACTTTCGAAAAGAAAAATTCCCTTGTCTCTGTTTTACATCTAGTTGATTCTTTTCACTGCATAAAGAGAATATTTTTAGGAATTTTATAAATTCTCTGAACTATGTTACTGTATCAATTTGGAAAGAATGAAAGTGAGAGTTAGTCACTTCGTTGTGTCTGACTCTTTGTGACCCCATGAACCGTAGCCCAACAGGCTCCTCTGTCCATGGAATTCTCCAGGCTAGAATACTGGAGTGAGTTGCCATTTCCCCCTCCAGGGGATCTTGCTGACCCAGGGATCAAACCCATCTCCAGCACTGCAGGCCTCTCCTTTACCATCTGAGCCACTGGGGAAGCCCAAAGAGTGGTATATGAAAAAGTAAGTATNACTGAACTAAACTGATAAGTACTATACTTACTTTTTCATATATCATACTGTGGGCTCCCCTGTTGGCTCCGATGGAAAAGAATGTGCCTGCAAATGCTGGAGACCTGGATTTGATTCCTGGGTAAGGAAGATACCCTGGAGAAGGGAATGGCAGCCCACTCCAGTATTCTAGCCTGGAGAATTCCATGGACAGAGGAGCCTGGAGGGCTACAGTCCATGTGGTTGCATGACTAAGCCTCACTTTATACCAAAGTGTGGTACTTAGGGTTACAGTCTAGAGAATGAGTGCCTCCGTTTAAAGCATAGTTCTCACACCTGCTTTTTTTTTTTTTAATATATAATGTTAAGCAAGTTTCTTACTATTCCAGTGCCTCACTTTCCTCATTTGAGAAATAGGGAGTCGATCACAGTAGTTTTGAAGGTTAATTTTGTTTATACAGATAAACTCATTAGGCAGTGCCTGACAGCCAAAATAATATTTGATAGCTGTTAGTATTGCTTTTTCTTGAACCAAGAGGACCAGCAATATTTTTTCTCCATAGAATTATATTGCAAGATTAAAGTATGGTCATAGTATGTAAAGTCATTGATATAGTAATCATATGAATCTAAGAAGCACCCTTTGGATAAGAAAGGACAAAAGCTCATCATCAATTCTCAAAGAATAGAATGGACAAGAATCAAGGAATGACTATTTGATGGATCCTAACCTAGAAAATTACTCATTCTTTAGCTCTGTGTTGAAGACAAAACTTTGCCTTTTTAATTAAGGATCTTGGGTAGGAATGGGCTTCCCAGGTGGCACTAGTGGTAAAGAACCTGCCTGCTGGTGCAGGAGGCATAAGAGATGTGGGTTTGATATCTGGGTCAGGAAGATCCCCTGGAGGGAAAAATGGAAACCCACTCTAGTATTCTTATCTGGAGAATTCCATAGACAGAGGAGCCTGACAGGATACAGTCCATAGGGTTGCAAAGAGTCAGGCACGACTGAAGCGACTTAACATGCAAGCATGGATAGGAATGATTCAGGTGATCCTCAGACCACTGTGAAGAGCACTGCATTCAGTTACTCTACTTCCTTCCTTTTTTGTACCAGCACTCTCCTAGTTATCTTGTCAAGTTTTTTGGGATCTCTAGAACCAATGGATCATACACAAATTACCTACATGCAGACAGAGGCAGAATGAATCAACTAATATCCTTTCATACATGAAAATTACCTTCTTTTCTGTCCCCTGAAAAAAGTTAGATATCATTTTTCTACTCCCAAGTTAGTTCAGGTTAATTTTTTTCTTATTAAAACCACTTCTGTTATAATTAGGAGATTCTCAACTTTTCACCCAGTTCTGTCTTCATCCCCTGCCACAGCAATGTCTTCACCACAAAACATCCAGGAGACAACTAAGTCATAAGAATCATGCATAACAGCATTTTTTGTTTGCCAAAAGCGTGTCTGAGAAGCAACAATGAATTAAAAAAAAACAAACACTCACACAGCCCTTATAGTACATAATCTGATTTTACTACAATTATAATAAAAACTTGCGAGCATCCTATACCACATTGATATTCTGATTTCTCAATATAATGTAGATTCTTTAAAAATTAATTTCTCATCTTCTGTGTAGCTAAATATTTTGAAACTATGCAATTTTTCCATCACAAAAAAGGAATTTAGAAACATATTTCTTGACATAGAATTTCAATGGGAATTTCATGCAAAAGTAATATTTTAACAGCAGGCTGGAAGGAAGACTCATTGCCTTGTCAAGTGCCAGTTACAAAATTATACACAGTCTTAAAGGGAATAAATGGGGGATTAAAACGTTTTTGAAGCTACTCATTTATCTAAACTTTATTAAAATTTCCATGAAAGGGTAATGATATTGATCAATATATTGTCATATATACAGAACAAAAACAACTTGAACAGAATAATGATAAACTGTTTCCTCTTAAAAATTAACATTAGTGATGGCCAATGCTATCTGAGCAGTATTTAGATGAATTAAGCAGATGTTACACTATTTCTAAAGAAAGAAATTTAATTCAAACTAAAACATAGGAAGGCAAATCTCAGAAAAATAGACGTTTAAAACAATCATGCCTTCCCTGATAGCTCAGCTGGTAAAAAATCCACCTACAAGGCAGGAGACCCTGGTTTGGCTCCCAGGTTGGGAAGATCTGCTGGAGAAGTGATAGGCTACCCTCTCCAGTATTTTGGGGCTTTCCTTATGACTCAGCTGGTAAAGAATCTGCCTACAATTTGGAAGACCTGGGTTCTATCCCTGGGTTGGGAAGATTCCCTGGAGAAGGGAAAGGATGCCCACTCTAGTATTCTGGCCTGGAGAATTCCATGGACTGTATAGTCCATGGGGTCACATAGAGTCAGACACGACTGAGAGATTTTTCACTTTTAAAACAACTGTAGTCCCAGTTTGAGATATTTGCAAACTACTATTTCATGTAAAATATAATTTATATTATTGTCATGTATCCTTACATGTTCATTCGTGTCCGGCTCTGCGACCCCATGGACTGGGCTCCTCTGTCCATGGAATTCTTCAGAGAAGAATACTGGAGTGTGTTGCCAGTTCCTTTTCCAGGGGATCTTCCTGACTCAGCAATTTAACGTGTGTCACTTGTGTAGCCTGCATTGGCAGGGATATTCCTTGCCACTACCTCATCTGTGCAGTTCGATTACCACCCACTTGCTATCAATCTACAATGTTTATATGAATGTACATCAGTGACTAATTTAGGTTATAAATCATGAATTATTATATCATTTTGCTTCTATTAATGTCTCTGCCCTTTCTGGTTTCAAAGTGATCCATTCTGGATTCTCCTATAGTCCTGAGCTATATTCAGTGTTTATAGATAGCCAGGCTGATGGAGTACCCTTCAAGTGGGCTAGGTCTTGTCTGACTCTTTGCGACCCCTGTAGCCTACCCAGCTCCTCTGTCCATGGTATTTTCAGGCAAGAATCCAGAATGGATGACCATTTCCTTCTCCAGGGGATTTTCCTGACCCAGGGATTGAACTCAGGTCTTCTGCATTGCAGGCAGATCCTTTACTATCTGTGCCACCAGGGAAGCCCCATAGACAGGCTGATGGAGCTACGTTTAATGTGGGCTAGGACTTGGACCCTTCATTGTCATACCTGCACTTGGACAAAGGTCTCCTCAAGCAGCAGAATACAAAGAAACTACAGGGCTAAAAATAACTGCATGCATGTGCAGCTGGGACAAATTATGAACAATTAAATACAAAAAGGCCAAAACCCAACTGCTGCTTCTAGATGCCAAGAGCAAAAGCAGGGTACTAGGCATGAACCCCACACACAGCACCCTGGAAGGGGTGGGCAGACCACGTAAGCAACTCCTCCTTCCTGACTCACCAGTCCACGCCTGCTGCTGCTGCTGCTAAGTCACTTCAGTCGTGTCCAACTCTGTGTGACCCCCAAAGATGGCAGCCCACCAGGCTTCCCCATCCTTGGGATTCTCCAGGCAAGAACACTGGAGTGGGTTGCCATTTCCTTCCCCGAGTCCATCTCTACCCTCACATTATTTAAGGCACCAGCGTGCCTTCCTCACAGAGTGAGCATTAGCACCTGTTTCTTGTTCTGCCTTTCTTATGGTGAAGAACGAGTCCCAATAAAGTCCTGCTTGAATTCGTTGGCCTTTTACTAATTTCTACTGATTAAGGAATCTAAGGACCCAAGTCCAAAAGAGATTTACTCTTGATGAATCCCACTTTGCAAACAAATTGACACCTACTTTTCATTTCTCTTTATAAATCACATTTTCTCCTCTGATTTTTTTTCCCCTCCGCGTGTAAATAAATCTTATTCCCAAGAGTAGACGACTGGATGATGCAGACAACCAGACCTGCTGGAACAGCATTTAGTTGCAAACCTCATGGACAAAAGAATAGTGGATGGATGTACAGATTCTTAGGTGGCCTGGCATTTGGGGAAAATTTAGTTTTCTTTTTAAAGCTTTATAGTTTAAAAACCAGTTGAAGTTAAGAGACAAGAACATGAAACCTTCTAACAGAGAGTCAAACAGGAAGGAGGACTGGGCAGAGGCTTAAACGTCCTCAAGTTGGAAAAGATGCCATTACGGATTCTGCTCAGTCCGTGTTTCCTTCAGTGCTCTGCAGAGGATCACTGGAGGGCCAGAGGCGTCCATCCCGGCCTCCTGTTTCTCAGACCACCTGCAGAGGTCAGAGAGTTTTCCCTGGAGTCCAGTCCTGCAGCAGCGGGTCTTTTTCTTTCTGAACTTTCAGATATCGACTTTGTCACGTCCCTTCTCTTTCTGAGCCTCCTCTATTGCCAGGTAGACTATCCGCTCAAAGCCGTTCGTGACTGCCCCACGTCCAGGTTCTCCACATGGAGCTCATCACCTCTGTTCTTAGGCAGAACATGGACGCCCGTCTCCCATCGGCCTCTGCTCACCCGCACACCCCCGCCTCTCGCGAGGCGGCGCGTGCGCACTGAACGCAGGGCAGGTTTCTGGGCCACGCGCGCTTGTCTCTTAGGATCGCTCTTCCTCAGTGAGTGCAGCCAGAGGTACACGGACCATTCCCTCAGAGCGATGGCTTCTTAAACGGGGATGCCCTGCAGGGCCCAGGATATCCCAGGGACAGTTCTAGAAACTCACCTGAACCGGTGAAGCTCTCCTCATTCGCATCCGCATTCGTCTGAGGCAGGTGAGGCCGGCTCACTGCCGGGGGTGGGGGTGCACTGTGCCCCCAAGAAAGACTTCGTGCTCAGGAGCATCTCCTCCACCCAGGAGTGTCATCTCCAAGCAGGAGAGTGAACTCCGTCCAGGAGTGTCAGCTCTAAACAGCAGTGTCGCCTCCTCCGCCCGGAGCGTCGCCTCTCAGGTGAGTCCTACGCGGTCCGACCCCCCCGGCTGGCCCCGGGGTGGGTTAGGGGGTGCTTCTGAGGGCCAGCCTCTTATCACCTCCAAGCAGGTGGACCTTTGCGTCACAGCTCGGCAAACCAGGTGGCAGGACCCCGGGCACGGGGAGTGAGCCCCCGGCCTCATGTCTCTCGGCTCCTCAGGGAGGCTTGAGGCCGGGCGTCCTGCCCCGCGGTCCTGGCAGTGCAGCCCAGCCCTCGAAGGTGATTCCCAGGCTTCAGGCCGACATCGCCCAACCATCCGCTGGCCCTTGGCCTCCTCCCGCTGAGGACCTGGGCCTTCGGCGGCTGGGCCGTGGTCTCAGGACCCCGACATCCTCGGGTGGATTCTTGGGAGTGAGGCAGGACTGGGAGTGGACTTGAGCTGCACTTCTGTGTTTTGTCTTGTGATGTAAGAGCAGGAGGGACTTCTGGTCCTTTCCTTGGTTGTGCCATGCGTGGGGCCATTGCCACGTCGCCTGCCGAGCCAGCCCGGACCTTGGGGTTGATGTGAAGCTGAGCTCGGGCCTGCTTTCCAGCATAGCAGTTGCACCTGTACTGCTCGGGCAGGGAACTGGTCGCATGGTGTGAGTCCTCAACTTTCCTAGTTGAAGTTGCAACACTTCGCCCCTGATGTGACCAGTAGTTGGTTGGGATTAATTTGTTCTTATTAATCTTGGCCTTGTTCATTTTTCAAGGAGCTTTGTGAGAGACCAAGCTCTTTTTTGAGAGACCAACCTATAAGGATCAGTCTTTGACTAAAATAAACCCCTCCCTGATTAAAAAAAATATATTTTTTTTCATTAGAATATGAACAATAGGTTTACTGTAAAGCAAAGACTGTACTACCATATCTAAGTTTGTAATGTTTACAAAATTGTAATGATCATAATTTAATATGAACAATTATAAGATTAAATGAAAATTTGTCACATATAAATATTTGTTATACACATGAAAGGTAGAACAGGAAGTTCAGAAATTGTTAAAAATATGACTGGTAATACAGTATAATTATAAAAATCAGTGAGTCGGACACTACTGAAGCGACTTAGCAGCAGCAGCAGTAGCAGCAGCAGTGTGTCAAGAAATAAACTTTCGCAGCTTCCACAATGCAGAACTATTGGAGTTTAACTCCTGTTTTGTTTTGAAAGAAATAATATGTTCATGTGATAAAAGAGAAAACTTTAGCCTACCAAAAATGAATTATATAGCTTGTGATACACTTCCTTCATAACTGCCAAGTGGCAGCCTGTTTTCTAGAACTCACCACTCCTTAAAATATCTGGTTTTATTTAATTTGATTATTACTAGCCTAATTCTAATGAATACAATTAAAATGCAGTACAGCAGTTTGAGATTTCATATCCTGCCGTCTGTTCTTACAGGCAGTAAACAGGGATACAGCCTCTGCAGACAGTCTGGGGTCTTCAGAAAAATTCCTGAATTTCTTTGCCTATATTCCGTAATTTTAAAATAGAACAATAATGGTATATCTCTTATAAGTAAGAGGATTCATTAAATTAATATGCATAAATTCAGAACTGTGCACAATAGTCACATCATGTTATTATTAGTCATATGAGATAACTGAAAGAAATGAATCACATACCCAATTAACTGACTTTTATCTTCAACTTCCTTTCCCAAATTTTTATTAATTTATGCAATTCATGGTTATTCTCTGTTAACCGTTATAATTTAAAATAGGATGTAACTCTGTGTTTTGATCCATTCAATTTAGATATATTTATTGACCTGAATATTCAGTTCAGTTCAATCGCTCAGTTGTGTCCAACTCTTTGTGACCCCATGAACCACAGCACGCCAGGCTTCCCTGTCCATCACCAACTCCTGGAGTCCACCCATACCCATGTCCATTGAGTTGGTGATGCCATTCAACCATCTCATCCTCTGTGGTCCCCTTCTCCTCCTGCCCTCAATCTTTTCCCAGCATCAAGGTCTTTTCAAATGAGTCAGCTCTTTGCATCAGGTGGCCAAAGTATTGGAGTTTCAGCTTCAGCATCAGTCCTTCCAATGAACACCCAGGACTGATCTCCTTTAGGATGGACTGGTTTGATCTCCTTGCAGGCCAAGGGACTCTCAAGAGTCTTCTCCAATACCACAGTTCAAAAGCATCAATTCTTTGGCACTCAGCTTTCTTTATAGTCCAACTCTCACATCCATACATGACCACTGGAAAAACTATAGCCTTGACTAGACAGACTTTTGTTGGCAANTACACAATAGTCACATCATGTTATTATTAGTCATATTAGATAACTGAAAGAAATGAATCACATACCCAATTAACTGACTTTTATCTTCAACTTCCTTTCCCAAATTTTTATTAATTTATGCAATTCATGGTTATTCTCTGTTAACCGTTATAATTTAAAATAGGATGTAACTCTGTGTTTTGATCCATTCAATTTAGATATATTTATTGACCTGAATATTCAGTTCAGTTCAATCGCTCAGTTGTGTCCAACTCTTTGTGACCCCATGAACCACAGCACGCCAGGCTTCCCTGTCCATCACCAACTCCTGGAGTCCACCCATACCCATGTCCATTGAGTTGGTGATGCCATTCAACCATCTCATCCTCTGTGGTCCCCTTCTCCTCCTGCCCTCAATCTTTTCCCAGCATCAAGGTCTTTTCAAATGAGTCAGCTCTTTGCATCAGGTGGCCAAAGTACTGGAGTTTCAGCTTCAGCATCAGTCCTTCCAATGAACACCCAGGACTGATCTCCTTTAGGATGGACTGGTTTGATCTCCTTGCAGGCCAAGGGACTCTCAAGAGTCTTCTCCAACACCACAGTTCAAAAGCATCAATTCTTTGGCACTCAGCTTTCTTTATAGTCCAACTCTCACATCCATACATGACCAGTGGAAAAACCATAGCCTTGACTAGACGGACCTTTGTTGGCAAAGTAATGTCTCTGCTTTTGAATATGCTATCTAGATTGGTCATAATTTTTCTTCCAAGGAGTAAGCACCTTTTAATTTCATGGCTGCAGTCACCATCTGCAGTGATTTTTGAGCCCAGAAAAATAAAGACAGCCACTATTTGCCCATCTATTTCCCATGAAGTGATGGGACTGGGTGTCCTGATCTTAGTTTTTTGAATGTTGGGCTTGAAGCCAACTTTTTCACTCTTCTCTTTCAATTTCATCAAGAAGCTCTTTAGTTCTTCTTCACTTTCTGCCATAAGGGTGGTGTCATTTGCATATCTGACCATATTCATTGGTTCCTTATTCTCAAATGTAAGGAAAGTAGCATTGCTGTACTTTATTTACTCTGTGATTTATTTTTGCTCTAACATCATTAAAGCTTCTAACACTGGTACTATAAGTCTATTAATATATTGCTTTATCTAAAGATCAATTTTATATATTGAAAAGCATTGAATACCACTTAGTAGGAGCTGATGATTATGGCTTATTTTGTGCTAGGCACTGTGCTAAGAACTAAGTATAGGAGATTTATGATCTCAATTTATGGTCAAACCAACCCTGGGAGAACAGTCCTAATTTTAGACTCCTACTTTATAAATGTGGTACTGTTCTTAAAAATATGCAGAGTACATCATGAGAAACAATGGGCTGGAAGAAGCACAAGCTGAAATCAAGATTGCTGTGAGAAATATCAATAACCTCAGATATGCAGATGATACCACCCTTATGGCAGAAAGTGAAGAGGAACTAAAAAGCCTTTTGATGAAGGTGAAAGAGGAGAGGAAAAAATTGGCTTAAAGCTCAACATTCAGAAAACGAAGATCATGGCATCCAGTCCNTGACTCAATGGACGTGAGTTTGAATGAACTCTGGGAGTTGATGGACAGGGAGGCCTGGAGTGCTGCAATTCATGGGGTCGCAAAGAGTTGGACATGACTGTGTGACTGAACTGAACTGATTCTTAAAACTCCATTTTATAAATGAGAACCCTAATGTATAGAGAGATTTTAGAAAACTTCCTGAAACTCAACACTTTATAAATGAAGGAAGTACATATATAGGAAGTCCATATATAGCTACTAGCATGCTTATAAGATTGGTTTTGATACCACTGAAATATATTTACAAATCAGTATCGTGGTTATTGTAAATATTATATTGATATACTTATGTGTGCATGCTCAGTTACTTCAGTCGTGTCTGACTCTTTGAGACTCTCTGGACTGTAGCCTCAGGCTCCTTTGTCCATGTGATTCTCCATAAAAGAATACTGGAGTGGGTTGCCATACCCTCTTCCAAGGGACTTCTTGATCCAGGGATCCAACCTGGGTCTCCTACACTGCAAGTGGATCCTTTACTGCTGAGCTGCTAGGGAAGCCCAATTAAATATGGTGATAGACTTTCAAGTAAGAAAATACAGATCTTTTTCTTTAAACTGTTTGACGGAGAATGTTCACACCATCAAGTTCAATAGTTTCTCTTTCTTTCACTCTATCAATTTCTCAAAGCTATGTCATATGTTAGATTGCCTTATAACCATACTATAACTGTTTCTACAGTATTATGGTTTTTCTGGACTCTGGTGAATATTTCTTTGTATATAGACAAGTCATTGCATTTCCTGTAATGTACATTTTGCTAACTGGGAACTACCATTTTGTTGACCAAAATGGTAGTCAAAATCTTTATCTTCTAACTTTTAATAATTTAAATGTAATGATTATTTTGCTGATAAGTCATTCTTCATGGAGCCTCCTTTGACTTCCTTATTTTTTTTTAATTCTTATTTTTATTTTCCTGGAGTCCATTCTTTTGTTAGTTTGAATATTGAATTTGACTGAATCAGAGTGACTCCAAATAGTGACTTAAAGATAGTTTACTTCTGAGAGGGTGCACAGAAAAGGAAACTCTCTTACACTGTTGGTGGGAATGCAAACTAGTGCAGCCACTATGGAGAACAGTGTGGAGATTCCTTAAAAAAATGGAAATGGAACTGCCATATGACCCAGCAGTCCCACTTCTGGGCATACACACTGATGTACCCAGAATTGCAAGAGACACGTGTACTCCAATGTTAATCACAGCACTGTTTACAATAGCTAGGACATGGAAGCAACCTAGATGTCCATTGGCAGATGAAGGGATAAGAGAGCTGTGGTACATATACACAATGGAATATTACTCAGATATTAAAAAGAATGCATTTGAATCAGTTCTAATGAGGTGGTTGAAACTGGAGCTATTATACAGAGTGCAGTAAGTCAGAAAGAAAAACACCAATACAATATATTAACATATATATATGGAATTGAGAAAGATGGTAATGATGACCCTATATGCAAGACAGCAAAAGAAACACAGATGTAAAGAACAGACTTTTGGACTCTATGGGAGAAGGCGAGAGTGGGATGATTTGAGAGAATAGCATTGAAACATGTATATTCCCATATGTGAATAGATCGCCAGGCCAAGTTTGATGCATGAGGCAGAGTGCTGAGGACTGGTGCACTGGGATGACCCTGAGGGATGAGATGGGGAGGGAGGTGGGAGGAGGGTTCAGGATGGGGACACATGTACACCCATGGCTGATTCATGTCAATGTATGAAAAAACCACTACACTATTGTAAACTAATTAGCCTCCAGTTAAAATAAATAATTAATTCAATGAAAAAAAAAGTTTACTTTTTGCATAAGTGGTGGTCTTTGACTTGTTAAAAAACTCCATAATTTTAAGGTAGTTNAACCACTACACTATTGTAAACTAATTAGCCTCCAGTTAAAATAAATAATTAATTCAGTGAAAAAAAAAGTTTACTTCTTGCATAAATGGTGGTCTTTGACTTGTTAAAAAACTCCATAATTTTAAGGTAGTTGTGTGATTTCTCTGTCATCTTCAACACTTCATTCTCATGGTCCAATATTTCCATCTCAATTTTCTCTATTACATCACTATGTGCAAGGAAGGAAGAAATGGGAAAAGAGTAAAGTAGGGGAAGATTCTCTTTCTGTTAAGGGAACATCCCAGAGGACTCATTTTTAAAATTTTATTTATTTATTTAATTGGATTATAACTACTTTACAATATTGTGATGGTTTTTGCCATACATCAACATGAAATGGCAATAGGCATACATGTGTCCTCTTCCTCTTAAACCACTCGCCCCCCTCCAAATCCCTCCCAACCCTATCCTTCCAAGTCATCACACAGCACGGGCTTTAGGTTCCATGTGTCATACATCAAACTCACATTGGATACCTATTTTACATATATTAATGTATATGTTTCAATGCTATTCTCTCAAATCATCCCTCTCTGTCCTTCTACCTCTGAGTCCAAGTGTCTGTCTTTAATGTGTGTTTCCTTTGCTGCTCTGCATGTAGGATCATCAGTTCAGTTCAGTTGCTCAGTCGTGTCCAACTCTTTGTGACCCCATGAATCGCAGCACGCCAGGCCTCCCTGTCCATTACCAACTCCTGGAGTTCACTCAGGTTCATGTCCATTGAGTCAGTGATGCCATCCAGCCATCTCATCCTCTGTCAACCCCTTCGCCTCCTGCCCCCNTTTTTTTGGTTTGTCCTTCAAGATCTCTCTCAGACCACAGGGAACTAAAATTAGGCCAGTTTTGAATGTTTATTTACCAGTCAACACTGATTTTAGCAAGATTATTGTCAATGATAAGTTTGATATTTTTAATTTTTATTACTCTGTAGATGACCTGTATTTTTATCATATAAGTTACTTTTCAAATTATGTATTTTTCATTGAAATTTTCAACACATTTCTGTTTTGAGGTCAGGGAACTCAATGTGCCTTTCAATTAAAAGACTGAATGGTATATATAATGGTCATTTTATTAATTACCATAGACATTTTCTATCTTCCTGATCTCCGTCTAATAGCTATATTCCAATAACTGATGCTGTTAGAAGTGTGCTAGTTTTTACATAATAATGGCAGTTTTGATGGGTTTTGGGGGAGAAATTAAATTTAAAATGTGTTCTCAATCCACCCCCATTAAAAACCTCAAAAATGTACACAGATGTTAATAAAGACTAGAGCTTTGAAAATGAGAATACTTACCAGGATGATTCCCAACTCACAAACTATTTTGGAAGACACNGTTTTTACATAATAATGGCAGTTTTGATGGGTTTTGGGGGAGAAATTAAATTTAAAATGTGTTCTCAATCCACCCCCATTAAAAACCTCAAAAATGTACACAGATGTTAATAAAGACTAGAGCTTTGAAAATGAGAATACTTACCAGGATGATTCCCAACTCACAAACTATTTTGGAAGACACAGATATTTTAATAAGTTATACTTTCTTTTTATCTGTAATAAGAAGAAAAATAATAAAGTTATTATTTCACTAATTTTTATTTTTTTGCCATTTTTCAAATGTTTAATATTAAAATAATCAGTGTATTTTCTGTTCCAAAGTTAGAAAACGTTAGAGTCTCTGAATAATTTGAGATAAAGAGCAAAGTTAAAATGACTGATTATATCACACTCTTTCCCATGACTATATCAATGTGAAAAGCAGAGTGTTCTTTGTATGTAAATAAATGTGATTTGGAACTATGTTTTTCATTCTCAAATGATACTAGGACCTGATTGATGGCTTTACGTTAATAAATCTCTAGACATTGAAAGACTGCTTAGGTCGTTGGAAACCCCAAAGCAACTGAGCAGTGTAGCAGCTGAGAGGAGTGTATGTGTACACTGTAGATATAGTTATGTGTTTATATATAAAATATTATTTGTTGCACATTTTAAATCATTGATCTCATGTGATAATTTATTGATCACTATTTAGAACTATTTTTTTATGTCTCTGTGTGCACATACACATATGCACCTGCCTACTTGGGTATAATTTAATTAATTGAGGAATTAATGTTATTGCTTA
Source organism: Raphicerus campestris (assembly GCA_006410735.1). NCBI lineage: Eukaryota > Metazoa > Chordata > Mammalia > Artiodactyla > Bovidae > Raphicerus > Raphicerus campestris. The sequence goes on from SJYW01040128.1 coordinate 973,127, forward strand.
GCTTGTTTTCATAATGTGCCCACAATATTTTCTCCAAAGGCCCTAAGAAAAATGTGCAATATATAAATACCCAAATGTCATTATTCTTTGTTTCAGTGTATGACATAAATCAAGTAATTTGCTTCCCTATCATCCTAGCCTTATATGATGAATGAGACAGATTACTCTGATGTCAAAACTTCTTCCTCATGTGTATTCCTCCTTCAGACTTTCAACCTACTTATTATATAATTACCAGCTAATAAATTTTTTTCAAAGAAGATGTTGTGAAATACTCCTTAAATAACTTTGTACTTATGTCTTAGTGGATCTGTGAGAATGAGCCAATATTTGGGTGGATTTAATAGAAATGAGAAAACATTTTGCAGGGAGAGAAAATAACATGTCTGTTGGCTGTTTGGGAGAAATGGTGTTAAGCAAGTTTGTGGTGTTGTTCATTTCATATTGTTTTGTTTCTTAGTATGTGAAAAACAATATATTTTTATGCTCCTGAGAAGAAAGCAACACAAAATGTAAAATCATTGAGAACAGAAAACTGCTAGAGCCATGTATATAAGTGGCAAAATGATTGTGCCTAGAAAATAAAGGGAGGGTTTACTTGGCATGATAACATTAGCAGTTTATGAAGATAACAGTTGGAGAGGCAGAACAGAGGGTGCAGATCCTGAAAGGTGGGTACATGTGGTTGTGGGAGTCTGTAGAACATCTTTCCTAACATTGCAGTTAACATCAGCAAAGGGTAAATCAGGACATTCCTTGACATTAGGGAGAAGAGAAGAGAGCTAGAAATTTAAGGAGAGAAAAGATATAAAGAAGCATCTAGAAGAGTATAAGATGGAAGACCTGGAGAAGTATGACTGTTGAGTAGCCTAAAGGTTTGTGCCTTCATTATAGGGAGCCTGATCAGATGTATCCATGCAGAAACAGAGGTTGACAGCTGGGTTTAGAGTTTCCCAGGTGGCTCAGTGGTAAAGAATCTGCAAATGTAGGAAACAAAGGTTCCATTCCTGGGTCAGGAAGATCTCCTGAAGAAGGAAATGGCAACCCACTCCAGTATTCTTGCCTGGGAAATCCCATGAATAAAGGAGTCTGGTGGACTACAGTCCATGGAGTCACAAGAGTTAGGTACAACTTAGTGACTAAACATCAACAGTTGGGTTTAAGCCAAAAATGGTGCTTTTGCAAAGTGAGTTTAAACAGTGAGAAAAAGGAGAATTAGGAAAGTTTGTGAAAGAAACATTATTTTGACTGACCATAGTATTTTATTTTTTTATTTTTATTTATTTATTTATTTTTTTGACCATAGTATTTTAAGCTGACTAAAGGACCAGAGAACACTAAATGGGTGAGAGGAAGTGAAATGCAACACAATTTACAGTTCCTATGGGTTGAGGGGTTGTCGGAGTCTGAATTTTGCAGGATGTGATTGCCAGTGCCAGTCAGCAGTGGTTACAATGGGATACATAAAATTGAAATCATGAAAGGTATGCAGATATTTGAAATGACAAAATCTGGTTAATTGCTTATGTAAAGAATAAGAGCAGTGGGGGAGAAGACTCAAGGATGTGAGTAGTTAGGGTGTTGGAAGCATTATCTGCAAACATAGTGAAATCGTAACTTAAGGTGGGTGACTTCTAAGGAGAATGACAGTGAATTAGAAACTGAAACAATCAATCAATAAGGGTGAATTGGGGCTTCCCAGGTGGCTCAGTGGTAAAGAATTGGCCTACCAGTGCAGCAGACGTGGGAGACATTGGTTTGGTATCGGGGTTGGGAAGATCCCCTGGAGGAAATCGGAACCCACTCCAGTATTTGGAAATCCCATGGACAGAGTTGCCTGGTAAGCTCCAGTCCATTTGCAAAGAGTTGGACATGACTGAGCATGCATGCACATGCAAGGGTGAAGTAGCCAGGTACTGAGAAGTGACATCAGTGAGTTTCATAATTGGTAATGTGAAGTCATGATAAAAGAGTCATTGTATGGCAAAACCAATACAGTACTGTAAAGTAGAATAAAGTATTAAAAAAAAAGTTGTTAAGTTTTTAGGGAAGTATGGGAGGAAATGGCTTCAGTGAGCTGATCAAGAGCAGGAAAAATATCTATCCTATATCCAGAGTCAGTGGTTCAAGATCTTTTCAGGTACATGGAGAACAGTCATCACTTGGGAAGAATGCAGATATGTTGATCTCTCCAGCAGTCTAGCTTAGTCAACATTGTAACTTTTCTCTGTATACTTAAAAAAAAATCTTAGTTAACACTTTCCTCCTTTTCAATGTTCTTACCCCTGTCTTCTGTTTTATACCTTCTATATCTTTATATTCTTTTTCTTCTATATCTATTAGCTCCTCTTTCAAAGTCTCTCTCTCTCTGTAAACATTGCCTTTTCCCCTGGGAAAATTATCCCATTTCTGTTCAGTGAATGCCTTTTATCATTCTTGCTCCTGCAGTCCAGGTCATTACTAAGATTTTTATTTTTCCCCACAACAAAAGTTTTCATTTTGAAAATCTATGGTCTGTTATCTTATGGAGACCCGACTCTCTCATTTTCTGTTGGCCTGTTTCATGAGTGCCATGTGATTTTCTAGTGTCTCTGGCCTTTCCTGTGGGATGATCTTTGTCTGTATTTTTAGAAAGAAGATAAGGAATGAAATATTTTTTTTAGCAGTTATCTACATTCATCATTGCTACAACATTGATGTTAAAATTTTTAATAGTGCTAATTATATCTGCTTCCATTGTTTTAATTTTTGTCCTTTGTGGGTGAACGTGGAAAGAATTCAGGGTAAATCTGAATTCTCTTAAATTTTGAACAACTTTGTGTTTATGTAACATTGGTATTTTTTTCCTGTAGTAAAGCTCTGAATATTTCATTATATCTTAAACTTGTAGACCACAAAAGATAATATAGGAAAAACATGTCCCTACATACACATATAATACCACATTTCATTTTGTAAACAAAGTGGGAAACTAAAAATTGTATATAGAACTAGCTACAAGAAATTAAATATATTTTCCATTGGATTTACCATTGAGAATGAAAATAGAGATCAGTAAAAACACTAAAATGCTAAATCCTAAATTCTACAAATATATAGGAGCACAACAAATGAACATTTCTCATGTCTTCTTAAACATAATGTTATTTACAAACCACATAAAGCACATAAAATAGCTCTAATGGTAGTAAATATGTATTATCATTCTAAATCAAGCCATAACTAATGACAGTGAAAGGTTTAGTTTATAGTGAGACTAGGTATCTTGCTAATGAAAAGCTATTTAAGTGCTAAAATCAATTGACTATATAATACCATGTTTTCTGATGGGAATAGTGCACAAAAGATGCCTGGAAGTAGTTTGTTACAATGACTAAATGAGATTCTACCTTTGGTTATTATCAACCCATGCATTCATCATTATGAGCCACTTCATTTTTATTTTATTATATTGATTTACCTTAGCACCCAAGACAGTTTGTACTCCTACAAAATTCAGAAAACATTGATTTACTTAAATTATTCAATACTTTACTGTATGGCTATTATGTCATTTAACATTTTAGACAAATCAATACAATTTTTTTAATTGCCTGTCACATACCTAAGATATCACAAATGTGTTTTGTTGGAATCATTAATTTGCACTATGTTGATGACAGTTTTAAAAATTGACTACTTTAAAACAATAAAGTAGCATCTGTGGGGGGAAAAGTACTAGGATATGAAATGAATAATTTAAACTAGCTGGAATATATAACAGTGAAGAATCCTTTGTTATAATAATTCCATTTCTTGAATTTTTAAAAGGTATACATTCTTCTGTCTTCTGTGGACATTGCATATGAATTTTTTTTCTTTAAATACTATATAAGTATAATGGATGAGATAGTAGATAAACTCATTGCAGTGTTTTCTATTTTGAAAAATGTGCTGTATAGAATTTTACCTGCATGGCAGAGGAATAAGTATAATTGTGAAGATAGATATACTTCAAATGACAGTTTGCTATTTTTGTATATTAGAGACCAAAGAAGCTGATACTTAAAATGGTGAAATGAACATATGCAGCAAGATGATTATATAAATGTGTTATGTGAACTTGCTTGTCCTTTATCTGATCCTTTCGGAAAGAATTACTGTGAGTGTTGGACTCTTTCTTCTACCTAGAAAATAAGGCATATATGGGCAAATATTTATGCCTGTTTTACTTATTGGCTACATATGTAATACTTTTGACATTCCTGACATATAATAGGTAATCAGTAAATATTTGTTGAATAAGCAATGAATTAAAAAGTATAATTTTTGTTGTTTTATTTAATTTGATTTCTTACACAAACTGAGGAACCTACACTTGTAATCTTCCTAATATCCTAAATAATTACTGACATATAAAATATATGCAACATAAAGATAAATGTGAAGTTTAAGTGGACACTGTAATAATGTTGCATTGAACTTAGAGTACATGCATACTGAGTAGCTTAATTGTGTCCAACTCTTTGCAACTCTATGGGCTGTAGCCCACCAGGCTCCTCTATACATGAGATTCTCCAGGCAAGAATACTGGAGTGGGTTGCCATGGCCTCCTCCAGGGGATCTTCCAAACTGAGGGATTGAAACTGCATCTCTTACATTTCAGAAGAAACATTGGCAGGGGGTTCTTTAACCACTTGTGCCACCTGGGAAGCCCTGAGCCTAGAGTAATTATTGCTAAATTATCACCTGTATATTATAGAATAACAGGAATATATATGTATACAGCAGAGTCCTAGGAACAAAATAAGTCACTGAAAGTCATAGTAACCAGAAGTTAACATGATAAACACTATTGGTATTTTGGAGAATCATTTTACTTATGTATATAAGTTACTGTGATCCAGTGACTTTCCTGTCAGTTCTGTTATTATCAAGTATTAGAATATATTTATTATTACTCAGTTTAAGAACAGGAATATTGTGGTGTTGAAGGGTTTATACTGTATGAATGAGTGTGCTGTTACAAATACCATAATTATTTACTTACTGATTTTTATACTGTGTATAAGTCATCTACTATGATCCAGAAACAGTTGTGTATAATTTCTTGAAGAACTTTACCTCTGGGAAAGAAAAATACAAATGAACTTTAAAACAAAAGTGTGTTGAAAGTCATAAACTACTGGAAGAAAGTAGAGTAGGAATATAAACTATCTTAATGTTCCTAAAACCATATATGGTAAAGAACTATTTCCCCCAATGTCTCATAAGCAAATATTTCTGAAAAACCCAACAAAAATGAAATTCTAAACAATGAACATAAAACATATAAAACATGTCATAAATTATAATTATTAGATTTAACAGATAAAAGTGTATTTCAATAGATACATCAACATAAGTGTGGCATAAAAAATGTTACCAAAAAAAAAGTACTTGTTTATCGTTGAAAGCACATTGAAGGTAAGTTAAAGTCAACTTATAAACGGCCTTGTCAATCATTTCAGTTACATTCAGTAAGAAAATTTTCAGAGGAAAGTGACCTAATTTGGATAGAACAATCATTATCACACTAGTTAAATACATTATGATAAGTAGATATACGCTGAAGCTTTTCCACTCTCTGATGTTTCTAGATTACATATAAAATGGTGGTATTCTGCTAATCATGTTTTGTAAGAAATACTAGTTTAATAAATTTTAATAAAATATATTTTTAAATTTTATCATTTAACATTATTAAAGAGGAAATTGAAATGTGTATTTTATCCTCAGTTTGGAGATGGTGATACAAGCTTCACTAGAATTTTTTTTTCCTGAAATGATATAATTCTTCCATGTAATATTATTAAACTAAATAGTAATATTGTTAAACCAAATGGCAATGTTGGAAAGAACTCTGAAATTATCTGTTCTGGCTTTATTAGTATAGAAGTCAGTTTTCTTGCTAAGACTTGCTAGAACATGAAATCTGTGTTATTTGCAGAGATTTACTGGCTGGTGACCTGGGTTCAGTCTCTCAATTGGGAAGATCTCCTGGAGAAGGAAATGGCAACCCACTCCAGGACTCTTGCCTGGAAAACCCCATGGATGTAGGAACCTGATAGGCTACAGTCCATGGGGTTGCAAAGAGTCGTACATGACTGAGCGACTTCACTTTTTTTCTTTCTTTTGGCTAGTGAAGCAATGAAATCATCCAAATTTAATCAGCCCTTATACCCAAAATATTAAACAAAATAAATTAACAATAAGAGGATTATTAGAAGACTTGAATAAAAAAAGTTGGCAGAAGCAGTTGTATGGCACTGTACATATAAATACTAGAGTTTTGCAGTGCTTTGTTCTTGTAAAGTAGCACTTTGATTTTCTCAGACCAACATATTAACATGTAAACATATATATACCTTTGCCTTGACATTTGTGAAAAACAATACTGAGCATGATTAGAAATGTCAGGTGAATCTGCTGTAAGAAGGAAGTTCATGAGATACTTTGCAATGGCACTATACTTGGGCATAGTCAGGAGATGGACAAAAATATGAAAGAACAATTTTGAGCAAGTAAAGCCAGTAAAATGTCTTTTAAATTGTAGCTTAAATGTACACATGTTGTGAATATAGGTATTTGTCTTCATTACTTTGGGCTTCTCTGGTGATTCAGTGGTAAACAATCCACCTGCAATGCAGGAGACACAGCTTTGATCCCTAGGTGGGGAAGATCCCCTGGAGTAGTAAATGGCTACCTACTCCAATATTCTTGCCTGGAAAACGCCATGAAGAGCTGGTAGGCTATAGTCCACGAGGTCAAAAAAGAGTCAGATAGGACATATCCACTGAACAGCAACAACAAATTCCTTATTTTACCATAATGGTTATATGGAGTAAGAAATCCTTTAAAATTTTTTTAAAATCCATTGCCAGCAAACACAGCTGTCAGTGAGCTGTATAACTAAGAGGGGTGAGATGTGAATTGGACTTTAAGTTATGTGTAAGGATACTTTTTAATAGCAGTAGCTTGTACCAAATTAAGACTATCATCACACCAACATGTAAATCAAACACTACTTTCTTATTTAATAAGAAAGATGTGACATGAAAAAATTAGTCACAAACTAAATAAGTTGTCATATTATTAAAATTAATTTTTCTCCTATTAGGTAATAACATAAAACTGATTTAAAACAATGTTAATTCAAACTAAAGTNGGTGAAGTAGCCAGGTACTGAGAAGTGACATCAGTGAGTTTCATAATTGGTAATGTGAAGTCATGATAAAAGAGTCATTGTATGGCAAAACCAATACAGTACTGTAAAGTAGAATAAAGTATTAAAAAAAAGTTGTAAAGTTTTTAGGGAAGTATGGGAGGAAATGGCTTCAGTGAGCTGATCAAGAGCAGGAAAAATATCTATCCTATATCCAGAGTCAGTGGTTCAAGATCTTTTCAGGTACATGGAGAACAGTCATCACTTGGGAAGAATGCAGATATGTTGATCTCTCCAGCAGTCTAGCTTAGTCAACATTGTAACTTTTCTCTGTATACTTAAAAAAAAATATGAGTTAACACTTTCCTCCTTTTCAATGTTCTTACCCCTGTCTTCTGTTTTATACCTTCTATATCTTTATATTCTTTTTCTTCTATATCTATTAGCTCCTCTTTCAAAGTCTCTCTCTCTCTGTAAACATTGCCTTTTCCCCTGGGAAAATTATCCCATTTCTGTTCAGTGAATGCCTTTTATCATTCTTGCTCCTGCAGTCCAGGTCATTACTAAGATTTTTATTTTTCCCCACAACAAAAGTTTTCATTTTGAAAATCTATGGTCTGTTATCTTATGGAGACCCGACTCTCTCATTTTCTGTTGGCCTGTTTCATGAGTGCCATGTGATTTTCTAGTGTCTCTGGCCTTTCCTGTGGGATGATCTTTGTCTGTATTTTTAGAAAGAAGATAAGGAATGAAATATTTTTTTTAGCAGTTATCTACATTCATCATTGCTACAACATTGATGTTAAAATTTTTAATAGTGCTAATTATATCTGCTTCCATTGTTTTAATTTTTGTCCTTTGTGGGTGAACGTGGAAAGAATTCAGGGTAAATCTGAATTCTCTTAAATTTTGAACAACTTTGTGTTTATGTAACATTGGTATTTTTTTCCTGTAGTAAAGCTCTGAATATTTCATTATATCTTAAACTTGTAGACCACAAAAGATAATATAGGAAAAACATGTCCCTACATACACATATAATACCACATTTCATTTTGTAAACAAAGTGGGAAACTAAAAATTGTATATAGAACTAGCTACAAGAAATTAAATATATTTTCCATTGGATTTACCATTGAGAATGAAAATAGAGATCAGTAAAAACACTAAAATGCTAAATCCTAAATTCTACAAATATATAGGAGCACAACAAATGAACATTTCTCATGTCTTCTTAAACATAATGTTATTTACAAACCACATAAAGCACATAAAATAGCTCTAATGGTAGTAAATATGTATTATCATTCTAAATCAAGCCATAACTAATGACAGTGAAAGGTTTAGTTTATAGTGAGACTAGGTATCTTGCTAATGAAAAGCTATTTAAGTGCTAAAATCAATTGACTATATAATACCATGTTTTCTGATGGGAATAGTGCACAAAAGATGCCTGGAAGTAGTTTGTTACAATGACTAAATGAGATTCTACCTTTGGTTATTATCAACCCATGCATTCATCATTATGAGCCACTTCATTTTTATTTTATTATATTGATTTACCTTAGCACCCAAGACAGTTTGTACTCCTACAAAATTCAGAAAACATTGATTTACTTAAATTATTCAATACTTTACTGTATGGCTATTATGTCATTTAACATTTTAGACAAATCAATACAATTTTTTTAATTGCCTGTCACATACCTAAGATATCACAAATGTGTTTTGTTGGAATCATTAATTTGCACTATGTTGATGACAGTTTTAAAAATTATCTACTTTAAAACAATAAAGTAGCATCTGTGGGGGGAAAAGTACTAGGATATGAAATGAATAATTTAAACTAGCTGGAATATATAACAGTGAAGAATCCTTTGTTATAATAATTCCATTTCTTGAATTTTTAAAAGGTATACATTCTTCTGTCTTCTGTGGACATTGCATATGAATTTTTTTTCTTTAAATACTATATAAGTATAATGGATGAGATAGTAGATAAACTCATTGCAGTGTTTTCTATTTTGAAAAATGTGCTGTATAGAATTTTACCTGCATGGCAGAGGAATAAGTATAATTGTGAAGATAGATATACTTCAAATGACAGTTTGCTATTTTTGTATATTAGAGACCAAAGAAGCTGATACTTAAAATGGTGAAATGAACATATGCAGCAAGATGATTATATAAATGTGTTATGTGAACTTGCTTGTCCTTTATCTGATCCTTTCAGAAAGAATTACTGTGAGTGTTGGACTCTTTCTTCTACCTAGAAAATAAGGCATATATGGGCAAATATTTATGCCTGTTTTACTTATTGGCTACATATGTAATACTTTTGACATTCCTGACATATAATAGGTAATCAGTAAATATTTGTTGAATAAGCAATGAATTAAAAAGTATAATTTTTGTTGTTTTATTTAATTTGATTTCTTACACAAACTGAGGAACCTACACTTGTAATCTTCCTAATATCTTAAATAATTACTGACATATAAAATATATGCAACATAAAGATAAATGTGAAGTTTAAGTGGACACTGTAATAATGTTGCATTGAACTTAGAGTACATGCATACTGAGTAGCTTAATTGTGTCCAACTCTTTGCAACTCTATGGGCTGTAGCCCACCAGGCTCCTCTATACATGAGATTCTCCAGGCAAGAATACTGGAGTGGGTTGCCATGGCCTCCTCCAGGGGATCTTCCAAACTGAGGGATTGAAACTGCATCTCTTACATTTCAGAAGAAACATTGGCAGGGGGTTCTTTAACCACTTGTGCCACCTGGGAAGCCCTGAGCCTAGAGTAATTATTGCTAAATTATCACCTGTATATTATAGAATAACAGGAATATATATGTATACAGCAGAGTCCTAGGAACAAAATAAGTCACTGAAAGTCATAGTAACCAGAAGTTAACATGATAAACACTATTGGTATTTTGGAGAATCATTTTACTTATGTATATAAGTTACTGTGATCCAGTGACTTTCCTGTCAGTTCTGTTATTATCAAGTATTAGAATATATTTATTATTACTCAGTTTAAGAACAGGAATATTGTGGTGTTGAAGGGTTTATACTGTATGAATGAGTGTGCTGTTACAAATACCATAATTATTTACTTACTGATTTTTATACTGTGTATAAGGCATCTACTATGATCCAGAAACAGTTGTGTATAATTTCTTGAAGAACTTTACCTCTGGGAAAGAAAAATACAAATGAACTTTAAAACAAAAGTGTGTTGAAAGTCATAAACTACTGGAAGAAAGTAGAGTAGGAATATAAACTATCTTAATGTTCCTAAAACCATATATGGTAAAGAACTATTTCCCCCAATGTCTCATAAGCAAATATTTCTGAAAAACCCAACAAAAATGAAATTCTAAACAATGAACATAAAACATATAAAACATGTCATAAATTATAATTATTAGATTTAACAGATAAAAGTGTATTTCAATAGATACATCAACATAAGTGTGGCATAAAAAATGTTACCAAAAAAAAAGTACTTGTTTATCGTTGAAAGCACATTGAAGGTAAGTTAAAGTCAACTTATAAACGGCCTTGTCAATCATTTCAGTTACATTCAGTAAGAAAATTTTCAGAGGAAAGTGACCTAATTTGGATAGAACAATCATTATCACACTAGTTAAATACATTATGATAAGTAGATATACGCTGAAGCTTTTCCACTCTCTGATGTTTCTAGATTACATATAAAATGGTGGTATTCTGCTAATCATGTTTTGTAAGAAATACTAGTTTAATAAATTTTAATAAAATATATTTTTAAATTTTATCATTTAACATTATTAAAGAGGAAATTGAAATGTGTATTTTATCCTCAGTTTGGAGATGGTGATACAAGCTTCACTAGAATTTTTTTTTCCTGAAATGATATAATTCTTCCATGTAATATTATTAAACTAAATAGTAATATTGTTAAACCAAATGGCAATGTTGGAAAGAACTCTGAAATTATCTGTTCTGGCTTTATTAGTATAGAAGTCAGTTTTCTTGCTAAGACTTGCTAGAACATGAAATCTGTGTTATTTGCAGAGATTTACTGGCTGGTGACCTGGGTTCAGTCTCTCAATTGGGAAGATCTCCTGGAGAAGGAAATGGCAACCCACTCCAGGACTCTTGCCTGGAAAACCCCATGGATGTAGGAACCTGATAGGCTACAGTCCATGGGGTTGCAAAGAGTCGTACATGACTGAGCGACTTCACTTTTTTTCTTTCTTTTGGCTAGTGAAGCAATGAAATCATCCAAATTTAATCAGCCCTTATACCCAAAATATTAAACAAAATAAATTAACAATAAGAGGATTATTAGAAGACTTGAATAAAAAAAGTTGGCAGAAGCAGTTGTATGGCACTGTACATATAAATACTAGAGTTTTGCAGTGCTTTGTTCTTGTAAAGTAGCACTTTGATTTTCTCAGACCAACATATTAACATGTAAACATATATATACCTTTGCCTTGACATTTGTGAAAAACAATACTGAGCATGATTAGAAATGTCAGGTGAATCTGCTGTAAGAAGGAAGTTCATGAGATACTTTGCAATGGCACTATACTTGGGCATAGTCAGGAGATGGACAAAAATATGAAAGAACAATTTTGAGCAAGTAAAGCCAGTAAAATGTCTTTTAAATTGTAGCTTAAATGTACACATGTTGTGAATATAGGTATTTGTCTTCATTACTTTGGGCTTCTCTGGTGATTCAGTGGTAAACAATCCACCTGCAATGCAGGAGACACAGCTTTGATCCCTAGGTGGGGAAGATCCCCTGGAGTAGTAAATGGCTACCTACTCCAATATTCTTGCCTGGAAAACGCCATGAAGAGCTGGTAGGCTATAGTCCACGAGGTCAAAAAAGAGTCAGATAGGACATATCCACTGAACAGCAACAACAAATTCCTTATTTTACCATAATGGTTATATGGAGTAAGAAATCCTTTAAAATTTTTTTAAAATCCATTGCCAGCAAACACAGCTGTCAGTGAGCTGTATAACTAAGAGGGGTGAGATGTGAATTGGACTTTAAGTTATGTGTAAGGATACTTTTTAATAGCAGTAGCTTGTACCAAATTAAGACTATCATCACACCAACATGTAAATCAAACACTACTTTCTTATTTAATAAGAAAGATGTGACATGAAAAAATTAGTCACAAACTAAATAAGTTGTCATATTATTAAAATTAATTTTTCTCCTATTAGGTAATAACATAAAACTGATTTAAAACAATGTTAATTCAAACTAAAGTATGATGTTTTTCAAGGGAAAAAGTTCAGTTGTGAGTTTTTAAGTACAGATCAAACTTCGATGTTTCTGAAAAATCCAGTTTGATCCCAACTCTTTAGAGATGTGAATTGGACATTCAGACTTGCTAATCTGCCTCATACCTTTGGTGTTTTTCTTAATTATTTTAATCCTTCCATACACAGAACGAATGCACAGCCTTTTTTCAGTGGCAGATGAGGTACAAGGGTACAAAGAAAAATTAGAAATTTGGAAGAAAAACATTTCTAGGAATTATTAGGAGATATTTCATAATTTAATGACACTTAGCAGTAAAGAGTCGGACACGACTGAGTGACTGAACTGAACTGAGCAGTGAAATAGGTCATAATCTTAGTTGAAAGGCACCATTAATTAGATCCACCAGTAAGACAAGTTATGTGGAAACATATAGAGAATGGAGAAATTTCAGGGTAAATCTGCTCATCGTAATGCATTCAAATTTTGTGTTGTAATTGTCATTCTATAGAGAAAGCAAAATTGTATTTGCTAATANTAATAAAATATATTTTTAAATTTTATCATTTAACATTATTAAAGAGGAAATTGAAATGTGTATTTTATCCTCAGTTTGGAGATGGTGATACAAGCTTCACTAGAATTTTTTTTTCCTGAAATGATATAATTCTTCCATGTAATATTATTAAACTAAATAGTAATATTGTTAAACCAAATGGCAATGTTGGAAAGAACTCTGAAATTATCTGTTCTGGCTTTATTAGTATAGAAGTCAGTTTTCTTGCTAAGACTTGCTAGAACATGAAATCTGTGTTATTTGCAGAGATTTACTGGCTGGTGACCTGGGTTCAGTCTCTCAATTGGGAAGATCTCCTGGAGAAGGAAATGGCAACCCACTCCAGGACTCTTGCCTGGAAAACCCCATGGATGTAGGAACCTGATAGGCTACAGTCCATGGGGTTGCAAAGAGTCGTACATGACTGAGCGACTTCACTTTTTTTCTTTCTTTTGGCTAGTGAAGCAATGAAATCATCCAAATTTAATCAGCCCTTATACCCAAAATATTAAACAAAATAAATTAACAATAAGAGGATTATTAGAAGACTTGAATAAAAAAAGTTGGCAGAAGCAGTTGTATGGCACTGTACGTATAAATACTAGAGTTTTGCAGTGCTTTGTTCTTGTAAAGTAGCACTTTGATTTTCTCAGACCAACATATTAACATGTAAACATATATATACCTTTGCCTTGACATTTGTGAAAAACAATACTGAGCATGATTAGAAATGTCAGGTGAATCTGCTGTAAGAAGGAAGTTCATGAGATACTTTGCAATGGCACTATACTTGGGCATAGTCAGGAGATGGACAAAAATATGAAAGAACAATTTTGAGCAAGTAAAGCCAGTAAAATGTCTTTTAAATTGTAGCTTAAATGTACACATGTTGTGAATATAGGTATTTGTCTTCATTACTTTGGGCTTCTCTGGTGATTCAGTGGTAAATAATCCACCTGCAATGCAGGAGACACAGCTTTGATCCCTAGGTGGGGAAGATCCCCTGGAGTAGTAAATGGCTACCTACTCCAATATTCTTGCCTGGAAAACGCCATGAAGAGCTGGTAGGCTATAGTCCACGAGGTCAAAAAAGAGTCAGATAGGACATATCCACTGAACAGCAACAACAAATTCCTTATTTTACCATAATGGTTATATGGAGTAAGAAATCCTTTAAAATTTTTTTAAAATCCATTGCCAGCAAACACAGCTGTCAGTGAGCTGTATAACTAAGAGGGGTGAGATGTGAATTGGACTTTAAGTTATGTGTAAGGATACTTTTTAATAGCAGTAGCTTGTACCAAATTAAGACTATCATCACACCAACATGTAAATCAAACACTACTTTCTTATTTAATAAGAAAGATGTGACATGAAAAAATTAGTCACAAACTAAATAAGTTGTCATATTATTAAAATTAATTTTTCTCCTATTAGGTAATAACATAAAACTGATTTAAAACAATGTTAATTCAAACTAAAGTATGATGTTTTTCAAGGGAAAAAGTTCAGTTGTGAGTTTTTAAGTACAGATCAAACTTCGATGTTTCTGAAAAATCCAGTTTGATCCCAACTCTTTAGAGATGTGAATTGGACATTCAGACTTGCTAATCTGCCTCATACCTTTGGTGTTTTTCTTAATTATTTTAATCCTTCCATACACAGAACGAATGCACAGCCTTTTTTCAGTGGCAGATGAGGTACAAGGGTACAAAGAAAAATTAGAAATTTGGAAGAAAAACATTTCTAGGAATTATTAGGAGATATTTCATAATTTAATGACACTTAGCAGTAAAGAGTCGGACACGACTGAGTGACTGAACTGAACTGAGCAGTGAAATAGGTCATAATCTTAGTTGAAAGGCACCATTAATTAGATCCACCAGTAAGACAAGTTATGTGGAAACATATANGATTTTCTCAGACCAACATATTAACATGTAAACATATATATACCTTTGCCTTGACATTTGTGAAAAACAATACTGAGCATGATTAGAAATGTCAGGTGAATCTGCTGTAAGAAGGAAGTTCATGAGATACTTTGCAATGGCACTATACTTGGGCATAGTCAGGAGATGGACAAAAATATGAAAGAACAATTTTGAGCAAGTAAAGCCAGTAGAATGTCTTTTAAATTGTAGCTTAAATGTACACATGTTGTGAATATAGGTATTTGTCTTCATTACTTTGGGCTTCTCTGGTGATTCAGTGGTAAATAATCCACCTGCAATGCAGGAGACACAGCTTTGATCCCTAGGTGGGGAAGATCCCCTGGAGTAGTAAATGGCTACCTACTCCAATATTCTTGCCTGGAAAACGCCATGAAGAGCTGGTAGGCTATAGTCCACGAGGTCAAAAAAGAGTCAGATAGGACATATCCACTGAACAGCAACAACAAATTCCTTATTTTACCATAATGGTTATATGGAGTAAGAAATCCTTTAAAATTTTTTTAAAATCCATTGCCAGCAAACACAGCTGTCAGTGAGCTGTATAACTAAGAGGGGTGAGATGTGAATTGGACTTTAAGTTATGTGTAAGGATACTTTTTAATAGCAGTAGCTTGTACCAAATTAAGACTATCATCACACCAACATGTAAATCAAACACTACTTTCTTATTTAATAAGAAAGATGTGACATGAAAAAATTAGTCACAAACTAAATAAGTTGTCATATTATTAAAATTAATTTTTCTCCTATTAGGTAATAACATAAAACTGATTTAAAACAATGTTAATTCAAACTAAAGTATGATGTTTTTCAAGGGAAAAAGTTCAGTTGTGAGTTTTTAAGTACAGATCAAACTTCGATGTTTCTGAAAAATCCAGTTTGATCCCAACTCTTTAGAGATGTGAATTGGACATTCAGACTTGCTAATCTGCCTCATACCTTTGGTGTTTTTCTTAATTATTTTAATCCTTCCATACACAGAACGAATGCACAGCCTTTTTTCAGTGGCAGATGAGGTACAAGGGTACAAAGAAAAATTAGAAATTTGGAAGAAAAACATTTCTAGGAATTATTAGGAGATATTTCATAATTTAATGACACTTAGCAGTAAAGAGTCGGACACGACTGAGTGACTGAACTGAACTGAGCAGTGAAATAGGTCATAATCTTAGTTGAAAAGCACCATTAATTAGATCCACCAGTAAGACAAGTTATGTGGAAACATATAAGAGAATGGAGAAATTTCAGGGTAAATCTGCTCATCGTAATGCATTCAAATTTTGTGTTGTAATTGTCATTCTATAGAGAAAGCAAAATTGTATTTGCTAATAATATCTACTCAAAATATGGTCTTCCTGACTTCTAAGTCATTCTGGCTATACTAATATCCTATAGGCATATTCTTCAATATTTTTTACATTGTTTAATTAAATTTAATTTATTGGGTATATACTAAAGATGTTGTTGTTTTTACCATATTATGTCTTTACAGTTTTTGCCTTACTAATACAGTTCTTTCCCATTACATGTCATGTATTGTAACCCTTGTTCCCACTGCACACCATTTGTTCATTCCTCTACCCAGAGTTCTCCACAACACTTTGCTGTGGTAATCACTGTTTATATTTTACACATTAGGTCAAGTGTTTCCTTAGTGAGGCATAATTAAAATTAAGTGAATTCTATTTTCATCCCCTAAACATCCTACCCTGTATCTCTTTGTAGCACTTATTCCAATTTCAAATTATATATCTGTAGTGTATTATTTATAGTCAACAGTAAATTTAGGGATCATGTCTCATTCATCATTATTTATCCAGTTTTTGACATACTAGTGAAACACGGGCAGTCTTTAATGATTACATGTTTAATGAGTATTTGGATATTATTACCAGTAGTTACATATATCAAATATATAACTAAATGCTTTTCAGACTTTAAATGGAGCCCACCTTTCTCAGTCTCTCAACTAGATGATTTAAATAGTTTTGTTACTGTGTTTCTGTTGCGTTTGATCCACTGGAATCAATTTTGCTTGCAAAATTCTTTTAAAAAAGAAAGCCAAATTAATTTAGTTTCCTCTGAAAATTTCCATATTAAAGGTAATTGAAAGGACTGATAAGGCCATTGATAAGTTGATCACACTCTAATTCTCAGAAAAAATTTATTGCCACCTTTCTTCAGCCTTACTATTTCATGACTACTTGTTTTCTAGCATTTTCTTATACACACCAACGTTTATTCCTTCCTAGAAGAAGTAACGGGTAGTTCAGGCCAAACTGATGGAAAAAATAAAACATTCACATCAAATAGAAATTAATTTCTTTCTCATGTAACAGATTCAGTTCAGTTCAGTCGCTCTGTCCTGCCCGACTCTTTGTGACCCCATGGTCTGCAGCATGCCAGGCCTCTCTATCCATGGCCAACTTCTGGAGTTTACGCAAACTCATGTCCATTGAGTCGGTGATGCTATCCAGCCATCTCATCCTCTGTTGTCCCTTCTCCTCCTGCTGTCAATCATTCCCAGCATCAGGGTCTTTTCAAATGAGTCAGCTTATCCCATCAGGTGCTCAAAGTATTGGAGTTTCAGCTTCAGCATGAGTCCTTCCAATGAATATTCAGGACTGATCTCCTTTAGGTTGGACTGATTTGATCTCCTTGAAGTCCAAGGGACTCTCTAAAGTCTTCTCCAACAGACACCACAGTTCAAAAGCATCAATTCTTTGGTGCTCAGCTTTCTTTATAGTCCAACGCTCACATCCATACATGACTACTGGAAAAACTGTAGCTCTGATTAGATGGACCTTTGTTGGCAAAGAAATGCCTCTGCTTTATATTATGCTGTCTAGGCTGGTCATAACTTTTCTTCCAAGGAGCAAACGTGTTTTAATTTCATGACTGTAATCACTATCTGCAGTGATTTTGAAGCCCCTCAAAATAAAGTCTGTCACTGTTTCCATTGTTTCCCCATCTATTTGCCATGAAGTGATGGGACCAGATGCCATGATCTTAGTTTTCTGAATGCTGAGTTGTAAGCCAACTTTTTCTCTCTCCTCTTTCACTTTCATCAAGAGGATCTTTAGTTCTTCTTCGGTTTCTGCCATAAGGGTGCTGTCATCTGCATATCTGATGATGTACTCTGCGTATAAGCTAAATAAGCAGGGTGACAATATACAGCTTTGATGTACTCCTTTCCCTATTTGGAACCAATCTGTTGTTCCATGTAACAGATTAGGGTAGGCAAAGGATCCTTCCAGCTTGCTGATCTCATAGCTTCCTAGAGATTGGTCTTTGTTTGCATTGCTTAAACTAGCTATCAGCATCACTAACAAGTTTCAACCCACAGGAAGAAGAAATTATGGATGATATCCTTACAGGTCATGACCTGTGAATTAAACCTATATCCATTCATAGCCCATAGTTGCTCATTTCACAGGGTCTGCTGTAATAATGTGGGAAATGTGGATATGTGCCCTGCTTAAACTTACAGGAAGAAGGTGTTTGTGTGTGTGTGTGTGTGTGTGTGTGTGTGTGTGTGTNAGCCCCTCAAAATAAAGTCTGTCACTGTTTCCATTGTTTCCCCATCTATTTGCCATGAAGTGATGGGACCAGATGCCATGATCTTAGTTTTCTGAATGCTGAGTTGTAAGCCAACTTTTTCTCTCTCCTCTTTCACTTTCATCAAGAGGATCTTTAGTTCTTCTTCGGTTTCTGCCATAAGGGTGCTGTCATCTGCATATCTGATGATGTACTCTGCGTATAAGCTAAATAAGCAGGGTGACAATATACAGCTTTGATGTACTCCTTTCCCTATTTGGAACCAATCTGTTGTTCCATGTAACAGATTAGGGTAGGCAAAGGATCCTTCCAGCTTGCTGATCTCATAGCTTCCTAGAGATTGGTCTTTGTTTGCATTGCTTAAACTAGCTATCAGCATCACTAACAAGTTTCAACCCACAGGAAGAAGAAATTATGGATGATATCCTTACAGGTCATGACCTGTGAATTAAACCTATATCCATTCATAGCCCATAGTTGCTCATTTCACAGGGTCTGCTGTAATAATGTGGGAAATGTGGATATGTGCCCTGCTTAAACTTACAGGAAGAAGGTGTTTGTGTGTGTGTGTGTGTGTGTGTGTGTGTGTGTGTGTTTTCAATTAAAAGGAAGGAGAAAAAGAGTAAAGAGAAAAAGAATTCTAGGGAAAAGTATCTGGCTTGGTTACAAGGTCATAGCATTTGATTTTAAAATACTTAGTTCCAAGTTACCCATTCAGATTTCAACTAACATGAATCTCTTTAGATAAATTTAGCAACAAAGTGTACATGTTCTCCATCATTACTGATAGTATTTCATTGCACTCATCACTACCTGAAAATATGTTGTCCAATTATTAGTTTGCATTCCTATTTCTATGTTTAAGTGTCCTATTTTATTTGTTTTTCCATCAAAATAAATATAAGTGAGTTCCTCAAGAATAGGAATTTTGTCTGTGTAATGCTCTATGTCTATGTTTTCTCCATTTAGAAGAAATCTGTTGCATAATTCTCAAAAAATGATGGAATGAGTTAGTAAAATAACAATTTTATGACATGTGAACAAAATATTCATTTTTCTCTTTCATGCTTGCATTAGACAGAGATGTATATAATAGTAGTTAAATATGTAATATGCTAATGTAACACAGAATCAGAAGCAATTCAGTCTGTTTTAAATATATTTTCATTTTTATGTATATATTAATCATAATTAGTTCTTTAGTAAATAAATATAATTCATAGCAATATATTCTCTTAACATTATATCTCAACTTATTTCTATGTGATGTAAAAATTATCTAAGAACTTCTACCTAAATATTTCTCCCACAAGGTCACATGATTACTGTATAATGGGCATTTCCATTATCAATAGTACAGTTATTGTATAAACAAATGTATCAGCATCTATAAGAGTGCATTGAAATAAAGGTAGTGATGGCTATCATAGAACAACTGAAATTTAGGCTAAGGATGCTGCATATAAGGTATGACTTTTTAGTAGTTTTTGAAGGAGAAACACATTGTATATAGAAGAAGAGCACTTTAGAAAATAGAACACTACTTGTAATTTCTGGAAGTACAAATGAACTGCCTAATGTAGCTTCGGATGATCAAGGAGAATCAGTTGTTGATGGGCTTGAAAACATTTTTCTTTGAAATGTCTTTTTCAAAAGGACAGCTACTTTTGTTCTATCAACTTCGCAATTTACAAACTCTAGACTTTGATCCTAAAATATATTTCATCTCTAGTATCACCCCGTGTTTCTGGTTAACTCTTTTAATTTTTTTGTTTGTCAAGGGCAAACTGAACATTAATTAATTTGATTTGTGTTAACATTATCTCTAAATAATTGGATTTGTTATGATCCCATTACCAGATTCCCTTACATAAGACAATCTCATTAACAGGGGCCTGAGATGTCACTTTAGATACATTTGGTAACAGAGATACAGACATAAACTCATTATATGATGCACTCTCCATTCTTAACCTGATGAAGTTTGCTCTTGTTTGAAAGCAATATGCCTGTAATCTAGTATTTCTGGAGAGGATAAAGAAAATTATTCTCTAAGAGAAATGGTCTAAAAAGAGAAGGAAAGAGAAGAGGAAGAAAGCAAGCAAGCAAAGAGAAAAAGCAAAGGTATACACTATTCCTAATCACATTGCGCAAAAAGACAACAGTTATTAAAAGTTGTAGAAACATTTATCCATGCTTTTATTAACCTCAGAGAGCTGTTTATTATCATTCAATATAATTAAATTTTTAAGATATAAAAATATAGATAATTTTAAAGTTCTTATCATTTCTATTGAGACTAGTCTTATCCCTCCAAAAATTAATATGAAATGTACATTTCTTATTTGGATTTTGGATAAGAAATTAGCAGTACACTTAGTCTGCTGAATACATTTGGTTAGTAAATCTAAGATCCTGCCTCGCTTCAGTACCCTCTTTTTAACTGAAATAGGTGATTGAGGGGAAATGGAGGTGGCAAGAACTCAGGCAACCAGAAAACAATACTTATTTCTTTGCTCTATNACTCTCAAGAGTCTTCTCCACACCACAGTTCAAAAGCATCAATTCTTCAGTGCTCAGCCTTCTTCACAGTCCAACTCTCGCATCCATACATGACTACAGGAAAAACCATAGCCTTGGCTAGACAGACCTTAGTCGGCAGAGTAATGTCTCTGCTTTTGAATATGCTATCTAGGTTGGTCATAACTTTTCTTCTAAGGAGTAAATGTATTTTAATTTCATGGCTGCAGTCACCATCTGCAGTGATTTTGGAGCCCCACCCCCCAAAATAAAGTCTGACACTGTTTCAACTGTTTCACCATCTATTTCCCATGAAGTGACAGGACCAGATGCCATGATCTTCATTTTCTCAATGTTGAACTTTAAGCAAACTTTTCCACTCTCCTCTCTCACGTTCATCAAGAGGCTTTTTAGTTCCTCTTCACTTTCTACCATAAGAGTGGTGTCATCTGCATATCTGAGGTGATTGATATTTCTCCCGGCAATCTTGATTCCAGCTTGTGTTTCTTCTAGCCCAGCGTTTCTCATGATGTACTCTGCATAGAAGTTAAATAAGCAGGGTGACAATATACAGCCTTGACGTACTCCTTTTCCTATTTGGAACCAGTTTGTTGTTCCATGTCCAGTTCTAACTGTTGCTTCCTGACCTGCATATAGATTTCTCAAGAGGCAGGTCAGGTGGTCTGGTATTCCCATCTCTTTCAGAATTTTCCACAGTTTATTGTGATCACACAGTGAAAGGCTTTGGCATAGTCAATAAAGCAGAAATAGATGTTTTTCTGGAACTCTCTTGCTTTTTCCATGATCCTGCGGATGTTGGCAATTTGATCCCTGGTTCCTCTGACCTTGCTCATGCTCATGTCGTTGAGTCAGTAAGCCATCTAACCACCTCATCCTCTGTTGTCCCCTTCTCTTTCTGCTTCAGTCTTTCCCAGCATCAAGGTCTCTTTCATCCTCATCAAGAGGCTCTTTAGTTCCTCTTTACTTTCTGCCATTAGAATGGTGTCATCTGCATATCTGAGTTTATTTATATTTCTCCCAGCAGTTTATGATTCCAGCTTATGGGTCATCCAGCCCAGCATTTCACATGATGTACACTGCAAAGAAGTTAAATAAGCAGGGTGGCAATATACTTATGTATATTGATGTACTTGATGTACTCTTTCCCCAAATTGGAACCAGTCTGTTGTTCCATGTCCTAACTGTTGCTTCTTGACCTGCATACAGATTTCTCAGGAAGCAGGTCAGGTGTTCTTGTATTCCCATCTCTTTAAGAATTTTCCACAGTTTATTGTGATCCACACAATCAAAGGCTTGGACACAGTCAATAAAACAGATGTAGATGTTTTTCTGGAATTTTCTGACTTTTTCTAAGATCCAGTGGATGTTGGCAATTTTGGTGTCTGGTTCCTCTGTCTCTTCTAAATCCAGCTTGTACACCTGGAAGTTCTCGGTTCATATACTGTTGAAGCCTAGCTTGGAGAATTTGAACATTACCTTGCTAGCATGTGAAATGAGTGCAATTGTGTGTTAGTTTAAATATTCTTTGGCATTGCCCTTCTTTGAGATTTGAATGAAAACTGACCTTTTCCAGTCCTGTGGGCACTGCTGAGTATCCAGCCAAGAGAAGCCATAATAGGATGATAGGAGGGATGAAATCATGTTTAAAATCGGACCTCATACCTGCCAGAGTCACTCAGAGGGAGCAAACAAAACCTTGTGCACACCAAAACCCAGGGAAAGGAGCAGTGACCTCCACAAGAGTTTGAGCTGGGCCTGCCTTTGAGTCTTTGAGTGTCTTTTGTGGAGGCATGGGTCAGCAGTACCCTGCTGTGAGGACAGTGGCTCAGGCAGCAGTGGTCCTGGGAGAGGCAGCATGTGGCATAAGTCCCCTTGGAGAAGGTTACTATTGGCCCCACTATAGAGCCACCAAGTAGGTGACCCACAAATTGGAGAACAATTATACCAAAGAAGTTTTTGCACTGTTAACAGCACATCTTCTAGGGCCCACAACAGATTTCCCAACCTGGGGATTTGGCTAAGGGAATGAGAACCCCCAGGAAATTCGAAGGCCAGTGAGATTTCATATGGTCCTATATATTTGGAAAATCCCAAAAATTCCATTAAAAAATATGTTCAACATTCATTAAAGTTGTTGTTTAGTTGCTCAGTCATTTCCAACTCCTTTGTGACCCCATGGACTGTAGGCTACCAGACTCCTCTCTCCATGGAATTTTCCAGGCAGGAATATTGAAATGAGTTGCTATTTCCTTCTCCAGGGGATCTTCCTGACCAAGGGATTGAACTTGCATCTCTTGCATTAGCAGGTGGATTCTTCACCATGGACCCCATAGGGAAGCCTTTATTAAAGTTACAAGATATAAAATCAACATACAAAAATCAATACACTAACAACAAAATATTTGAAAATGAAGCAAAGGAAATCTCATTTACCATAGCATCAAAAATAATGAAATACTTAGGAACAAATTTAATCAAGGAAGTAAAATATCTGTTCACTGAAAACTATGACTGTTAAAAGAAATGAAGACACAAATAAATGTGAAGATAGCCCATGTTCATGCATCAGAGGAATTAATGTTGCAATGTCCATACTACCTAAAGTCATCTATAGATTAAATGTAATATCTTTTAAAATTCCAATAACATTTTTCATAGAAAAAAGTTCTAAAATTCATGTAGAGCAACCAAAGATCATGAATAGCCAAAGCAATGCTTAGAAAGAAGAACAAAGCTGAAAGCATCATATATACTTTATTATTCTAATCTATTTTAAATAAAGCTGCAGTGGTCAAGTGGGCATGGTACTGGCATAAAAGCAGACAGTTGGACAGATGGAAAAGAATTGAGAGCCAAATAATAAGCCCTTGACAATGGTGCTGGGAATATTCAGTGGGGAAAGGAAATTCTCTTTAAGAAATGGTGCTGTGAGAATTAGATAATCATGTAAAGAAGAATTAAACTCCTATCTTATACCACCGATGAAAACTAACTAGAAATGAATATAAAAATAAATTTAAATGTAAAATTCCTAGTAAAGAACATAGGGGTAATCTTGACATTGGTCTTGGCAGTGATTTTCTTTTGATGATATCAAAAGCATAAATAAGAAAAAAATCAATAGGGATGTATCAGACTAAGAAGCTTTTGCACACTGAAAGCAACAATCAACAGAATGAAAAGATAGCCTATGAGTGGGGGGATAATATTTGTAAATCACCTTATTGAATAACAGTTAATATTCAAAATATGAATTATCTCACATATAACTTAATAGCAAAAAATAATGTTATTTTTAAAATGGACAGAATATCTGAATATATATTTTTTCCAAAGATGACATTAAGTGGTCATCAGATACATGAAAAGATGTTCAGTATTACTAATATTACTATTGATCAGGGAAATTCAAATTAAAGTCACAATGAGATATCACCTTACGTCAGTTACAATGGCTACCTACCATCAGTGAATAGAGTCACTCTCAATATATTCTTTGTACAAGTCAAGCAGTTTGCTAAGCTGCTTGGTCTATTCCTTGGGAACATTTATATGCTGCAAAAAAAAGAAGTCTTAACTAGGGAATTACAAAATATGTATTGCTTACAGTTCAGTTCAGTTGCTCAGTCGTGTCCAACTCTTTGCGACCCCATGAATTGCAGCACGCCAGGCCTCCCTGTCCATCACCATTTAGAAGCTTATTAAATTATCCTACCTATACATAATATTAACAGTCATCTATTCTCAGTCAGGAAGCAACAGTTAGAACTGGACATGGAACAGGAGACTGGTTCCAAATAGGAAAAGGAGTACATCAAGGCTGTATATTTTCACCCTGCTTATTTAACTTCTATGCAGAGTACATCATAAGAAATGCTGGGCTGGAAGAAGCACAAGCCGAAATCAAGATTGCTGGGAGAAATATCAATCACCTCAGATATACAGATGACACCACCCTTATGGCAGAAAATGAAGAGGAACTAAAAAGCCTCTCAGTGAAAGTGAAAGAGGAGAGTGAAAAAGTTGGCTTCAAGCTTGACATTCAGAAAACGAAGATCATGGCATCTGGTCCCATCACTTCATGGCAAATAGATGGGCAAACAGTGGAAACAGTGTCAAACTTTGCTTTTTGGTGCTCCAAAATCACTGTAGATCGTGATTGAAGCCATGAAATTAAAAGACGCTTACTCCTTGGAAGGAAAGTTATGACCAACCTAGATAGCATATTCAAAAGCAGAGACATTACTTTGCCAACAAAGGTCCGTCTAGTCAAGGCTATGGTTTTTCCAGCAGTCACGTATGGATGAGAGTTGGACTGTGAAGAAAGCTGAGTGCTGAAGAATTGATGCTTTTGGACTGTGGTGTTGGAGAAGACGCTTGAGAGTCCTTTGGACTGCAAGGAGATCCAACCAGTCCATTCTAAAAGAGATCAGTCCTAGGTGTTCTTTGGGAGGAATGATGCTAAAGCTGAAACTCCAGTACTTTGGCCACCTCATTGGAAAAGACCCTGATTCTGGAAGGGATTGGAAGCAGGAGGAGAAGGGGACGACAGAGGATGAGATGGCTGGATGGCATCACCGACTCAATGGAGGTGAGTCTGAGTGAACTCCGGGA
Organism: Raphicerus campestris; assembly: GCA_006410735.1. Classification (NCBI taxonomy): domain Eukaryota; kingdom Metazoa; phylum Chordata; class Mammalia; order Artiodactyla; family Bovidae; genus Raphicerus; species Raphicerus campestris. Next base: position 998,815 of record SJYW01040128.1, read on the forward strand.
GTTGGTGATGGACAGAGAGGCCTGGCAGGCTGTGATTCATGGAGTCGCAAAGAGTCAGACACAACTGAGTGACTGAACTGAAGTGATTCTCTCATGCATGTATTGAATGCATGCATTTTTATGATATATTTTCTTTAATTTATATGAATTAAGTAATAATTCATCATGATTTAAATGAAAGATCTAGGGAGGGGGTGAAGAGGGTGAGATGTATGAAAAGAGTAACATGGAAACTTACATTTCTGCCGCTGCTGTTGCTGCTGCTAAATCGCTTCAGTTGTGTCCAACTCTGTGCGACCCCATAGGTGGCAGCCCACTAGGCTGCTCCATCCATGGGATTCTCCAGGCAAGATTACTGGAGTGGGTTGCCATTGCCTTCTCCAGAAACTTACATTACCTATGTAAAATAGATAACCATCAGGAATTTGTTGTATGGCTCAGGAAACTCAAACAGGGGCTCTGTATCAACCTAGAGGGGTGGGATGGGGAGAGAGATGGGAGGTTCAAAAGAGAGGGGATATATGTATACCTGTGGCTGATTCATGTTGAGGTTTGACAGAAAACAGCAAAATTCTGTAAAGCAATTGTCCTTCAATAAAAAATAAATTAATTTTAAAAAGATCTGGTAAAATTGGATCAATTTAGGAAAATAATTTATCATTTATCATAGACAAAATACCTTAGTACCAACCAACAGTTGAATTGGTTATATTTAAAGTTAAGTATTTTTCTGATTATTTAGAAGAGCATATTAGCTTCATCTTATGTTTAAAACTATGTAAAATTTAGTCAGTTACTTATGAAGTTTTTGTTGTTGTCGCTAAGTCATGTTTGACCGTTTTGACATCATGGACTGCAGCAAGCCAGGTTTCCTTGTCCTTTGCTGTCTCCTGAAGTTTGACATTTTGACTGTCACTGAGGTGAAAAGTGATATAAAGACTCAAGTGTGCCTGTCACCTATATGGTTAACAGCAAACACAATTTTATATTTACAAAACTACATTCTCAAAAATTAAAGATAAATTTTGACACTGGCAGAAATGTGATTCACTTAAAGGAAATATAAAAACACTCAGGTATGTTTAAATTACCTCAGTTCTCTTCATTTGCTGAGGTGTTTAGGGATTAAAAAAAAGTAGTGGTCTCATAGGCACACACTATTTATAAGCTCAGGATTTTGTGTACTCAGACTTTTTTTTTTTAATGGCATAATCTTACTCAAAACATCACCCAGAAACCCATTTTCTCTCACAAGAGACTTTTTAATTAACAGTCACATCTGTGCTATTACACTGTATTTTTGCAAAGCTAGCAACAACTTAAGCCACATTATTAAATTATGAAGAAAAAGCATAAATCTCAATGGACTTATTTGAAGTTCTGAGAACCAGAAGTAGTAATCCCTATGCCTGTAGAATCTGGCCTTGAATTACTTAAATTTTTGTAATAATATTATTAAATATTTAATAGTATAATATTTTGAGTAACTTCAAATATACATGACATTTAAAATTAGCCTGTTTAAACTATTTAAGATTATCTGAATAAATTTGATTTAAAATCAGTTTTAAATCTATTTAAAGTAGCAGAGATACTAGAAGATGCAATTTTCCAAGAAACTAATAAATCAATAAATCATAAATCAACAGTTTAATATGTAAATGAAATATGTAGTAGATTAAATAATTAAAGTATAAAATCACTTTGTAGAGTTGGGGCTGCTTGAAAAAACATTGAGATAAATTATTATTGCTACAGTATCCTCATTTAACTTGTATATAAAATCTTTGGGACTTCCCTGATTGATCAGCAGGTAAAGAATTAGCCTGCAGTGCAGGAGACACAAATTCTATCCCTGGGTCGGGAAGATCCCCTGGTGGAAGAAATGGCAACCCACTCCAGTATTCTTGCCTGAAGAATCCCATGGAGAGAAGAGCCCAAGAGGCGACAGTCGGAAGGGTCACAAAGAGTCAGACAAGACTGAGAAACTAAACACAAACACACACACACAAAATCTTTACTTGAAAATAATCACTAGCCTAATTTTATATAGCTTTCGTGGTGGCTCAGATGGTAAAAAAAAAAATCTGCCTACAATGCAGGAGAGCCAGGTTCAGACCCTGGGTCTGGAAGATCCCATGGAGAAGGAAATGGCAACCCACTCCGGTATTCTTGCCTGGAGAATTCCATGGACAGAGGAGCCTGGCAGGATACAGTCCATGGGATTGCAAAGAGTCTGACAGGACTGAGCGACTAACACTTTCACTTTCACTTTAATTAGTACTGAAAGATGATATTTCTGCTTTATCTTTCTTTATTCCTCAGTTTTCCTATTCCTTCTTTGCATCTTATTATATTACTTTCTAATCAATTACTGGAAATTTTGACAGAAAATTTTGCAAGGCATTTTTAATTTTGTCTTTAAATTGGAATTAAAATTCCAACTCATGAATTCATGTCTAGTGTTTGATAATAAAATATTATTGAAATAAGAGAAACAAAAATCTGTACTCAGTATTCTCTTTTAAAACCTTTTCTAACTTAACAGCTATATTCTGCACTTAAAAAGTATAGTTTTTATACTGTAATGAGCTACACACTGAACATACTAATATTAGCTCTCATTAAGAAAAATATAATTGTACACAGTGGAAAAGCATTTAATATTATGTCAAGTATTTCAAATAATTTTATGGAAAATTGTTGAAGTTTTACTTAACTTTAAATCACATGTGAAGCTAAGAATTAATTACAATTGATTTTATGGAACGTTAAAGCAGGACTTTTAGAATTCTGTTGTTTTTCAAAAAGTTTTGAAAAATACAATTTATTTTCCTTGTTATCACTAGAGGCTGGAGAAAGCTGATATAATTTGATAATGGTAAGTCTTGCCTTCTTTTAAAAGGAATATTTAAAACACGCCACCTAATTCTAATGATTTACAGGAAAACTACAGTGCAACATATTAATACTATCGTTCCTTTCCAAAAAAAGGAAAAAGAATCATGGACTGTGGTTCTATAGTTCAAAAAGATGAACATATGAATGTGTGAAGTTTTTAATGAAAGGCAAGATATTTATAATTGATAACTATTTAATGTAATATGTGTATAGAAATTTGCATTTATAACAAAAATATAAGTAGATGAATTTAGATTGTGATTATTTTTTGTGAAATACTTCTCTTAAATTACCCTTTCTATGTGTGGATTTATTAAATAAACCTACCCAATGTTTTATTATGTCTAGACACATAAACTTTCATTGAGATGAATTATGCAAAATCATGTCTCTCTTCTGCCACAATTGCAAATGTTTAAATATACCATATAATTGAGATTGAGGCTATTAAATACATCTCATCTTTAAAATGAAATTGATATCAGAGTGATCCAAGCCGAGGGAGAGGGGTCGGTTTGGAAATGGAATTAGGTTTAGATTTAAAACTAACAAAAAAGCAAAACAAAAAGGAAACCAAAACCAAAATATTCTCCTGAGGTAGTTGAGAAATAAGACATGTTTTTTCAGGTGCAGTTAATGTTACAGGTACACAGCCCCACCCATCAGCAGAAAATTGGATGAAAGATTTACTGAGCATGGCCTTGACCACCAGAGCAAGACCCAGTTTTACCCACAGCCAGTTCCTATGACACTGGAAGATGAACTCCCCAGATTGGTAGGTGCCCAATACGCTACTGGAGAAGAGTGGAGAAATAGCTCCAGGAGTGAAGAGTCTGAGCCAAAGCAGAAACAGTGCCTAGCTGTGGATGTGTCTGGTGCTGAAAGTAAAGTACGATGCTGAAAAGAACATAGGAACCTGGAATGTTAGGTCCATGAATCAGTGTAAGATACCTGAAATAACAAGCAAATTTGGTCTTGGAGTACAAAATAAAGCAGGGAGAAGGCTAACAGAGTTTTGTCAAGAGAACACACTGATCATAGCAAACACCCTCTTCTTACAACACAAGAGAAGACTGTATACATGGACATCACCAGATGGTCAGTACCAAAATCAGATTGATTATATTCTTTGCAGCCAAAGATGTAAAAACAAGACTGGGAGCTGACTGTGGCTCAAATCATGAACTTCTTATTTCCATATTCAGGCTGAAATTGAAGAAAGTAGGGAAAATCGCTAGGCCATTCAGATTTGACCTAAATCAAATCCCTTATGATTATACAGTGGAAATGACAAATTTAAGGTGTTAGATAGATAGAGTGCCTGAAGAAACTATGGACAAAAGTTTGTGTCATTGTACAGGAAGTAGTGATCAAAACCATTCCCAAGGAAAAGAATTGCAGAAAGGCAAAATAGTTTTCTGAGGAGGCCTTACAAATTGCTGAGAAAAGAAGAGAAGCTAAAGGCAAAAGAGAAAAGGAAATATAGCCATATGAATGCAGAGTTCCAAAGAATAGCAAGGAGAAATAAAAAGTCTTCTTCAGTGATCAATGCAAAGAAATAGAGGGAAAACAAAAGAATGGGAAAGACTAGAGATCTCTTCAAGAAAATTAGAGATACCAATGGAACATTTTATGCAAAGATGGGTACAATGAAGGACAGAAACGGTAGGGATCTAACAGAAGCAGAAGATATTAAAAAGAGGTGGCAAGAATACAAAAAAGAACTAAACAAATAGATCTTCATGACCCAGATAACCACAATAGTGTGATCATTCATCTAGTCCAGACATCCTGGAGAGCCTCTTGATGAAGGTGAAAGAGAAGAGTGAAGCAGTTAAAACCCAACATTCAACATGAAGATCATGGCATCCATTCCCATCACTTCATGGCAAATAGATGGGGAAACAATGAGAAGGTATTTTCTTGGGCTCCAAAATCACTGCAGATGTTCTAGAAACTATTTTGCCCTACTCCTGAAATATCTATCACAAACGAAAAAGAGTAACTTTAAAGAATTTCTCTATTTGATTCAGTAATTTCACATCTAGCAGTGGAGTTTTTATTTTCTTGTAGCTTGCTCAAGTGTTCCTTTATTTCCTATGACATTTTTCATTAAAATGACTTTTGGTTCTTAGCATGGAGTCAGACTAGAAATAATTATTGACAGATTTCTTCACCATTAAGTTTAAACGTCTTTTGCTTGTTACTCAGTCATCTAGCTGTAGATTATATTAATTATAGGATGTATTTCACTCACTTTTTCTGGTATTTGTTTTAATGTCTCTGTTTTCCTGAAAAACTTAGGACTTATTTATGGAAAAAATGTTCAACCAGATAGGTCACATCCCTTCTGTAAAAAAAGACAGGATGGAAAATTTGTGATTAAGTTATAGCAGTCCTTTGCTCTATTCTTCTGTGCATCACTCTTATATAGGAGTTTTAATGTCAAACTGCATTCTTAGTTTTGATCAAAAATGGAGATTTTCAGGGCAGCATGAGGCTCTCTTAACTCTTTCAGCTCACTGGAATTCCATTCAAGTTAGTGGTTTAGTGTGTGAGAACTAAGGAATAAGAAATAGTGCACAGTTTTGATGAAACTTTGATAGTCATCACATATATATTCCTGGGTATACTCAGTGTTGTAATCAAGTGACTCTTAAGTGTACTAAACGGTACCCTGTGAGCATGAAAATCATAGCTTCTGAAGGTGCCAGGTTGGTGACCAGATAGTGACTAAGACCCTGTGAAAATAAGATCTTATATTGACTACTGCTTTGCCAGTTTTTCTCTTATTGATCTTCTATTGTGTAACTACATTCAGTATTAAATAGAGTATATAAAAATAGACTGAATTTTTAATGCTGTTAGTTGAAAAGTAATAGATATTCCTGTGGTAATTTATTTGGCTCAGTTCAGTTCAGTTTAGTTGCTCAGTCATGTCTGACTCTGTGACCCCATGGACTGCAGCATGCCAGGCCTCCCTGTCCATCACCAACTCCTGGAGTTTACTCAAACTCATGTCCATTGAGTCGGTAATGCCATCTAACTATGTCATCCTCTGTTGTCCCCTTCTCCTCCCACTTTCAATCTTTCCTAACATCAAGGTCTTTTCAAATCAGCCAGCTCTTTGCATCAAGTGACCAAATTATTGGAATGTCAGCTTCAACATCAGTCCTTCCAATGAACACTCAGCACTGATCTCCTTTAGGATGGAATGGTTGGATCTCCTTGCAGTCCAAGGAACTCTCAAGAGTCTTCTCTAACACAGTTAGAGCATCAGTTCTTCAGCACTCAGCTTTCTTTATAGTACAACTCTCATATCCATTCATGACTACTGGAAAACCATAGCCTTGACTAGACGGACCTTTGTTGGCAAAGTAATGTCTCTGCTTTTTAATATGCTGTTTAGGTTGGTCATAACTTTCCTTCCAAGGAATGAGTGTCTTTGGCTCAACAAGCAGCCAGTTAGCACTGTAGGACATAGAAATATAGCATCACAACCAAGCACTTTGTGTATTTAAGTATTAGTTTTCTTTTAATTTGATGAAAGTACTGCAAATGATTAGATCTAATGAATGAACATGCATTCTCAAGCATTTTCTTTTATCTCTAACTCACTTTATTTTATTTTTTTTATCACTTAACATCAAGGCAATATATTCTGCTTATTTAACTTCTATGCAGAATTATCATGAGAAATGCTGGGCTGAAGGAAGCACATGCTGGAATCAAGATTGCTGGGATAAATATCAATAACCTCAGATATGCAGATGACACTACCCTTATGGCAGAAAGTGAGGAAGAAGTAAAAAAACCTCTTGATGAAGGTGAAAGAGGAGAGTGAAAAAGTTGGCTTAAAGCTCAACATTCAGAAAAGGAAGATCATTGCATCCAGTCCCATCACTTTGTGGCAGATAGATGAGGAAACAGTGGAAACAGTGGCTGACTTTATTTTTCTGGGCTTCAAAATCACTGCAGATGGTGATTGCAACCATAAAATTAAAAGATGCTTACTCATTGGCATAAAAGTTATGACCAACCTAGACAAGCATATTAAAAAGCAGAGACATTACTTTGCCAACCAAGTTCCGTCTAGTCAGGGCTATGGTTTTTCCAGTGGTCATGTATGGATGTGAGAGTTGGACTGTGAAGAAAGCTGAGCACCAAAGAATTGATGGTTTTGAACTGGAAATCCAACCATTCCATCCTAAAGGAGATCAGTATTGGGTGTTCATTGGAGGGACTGATGTTGAAGCTGAAACTCCAATACCTTGGCCACTTGATGTAGAGAGCTGACTCATTTGAAAAGACCCTGATGCTGGGAAAGATTGAAGGCAGGAGGAGAAAGGGACAACAGAGGATGAGTTGGTTGGATGGCATCATCAACTCAATGGACATAGGTTTGGGCTGACTCCAGGAGTTGGTGATGGACGGAGCCCTGTTGTGCTGCAGTTCATGGGATTGCAAAGAGTCGGACATGACTGAGTGACTGAACTGAACTTTGAAAGGGCCTCATTAGGAAAAACACGAAGATATTAATGTAAATATTTGAATGATGTAAGGAGAGCATTGTCCAAGGCACAGGTGCTTATCAAATGATTTTAATTATAAAATGGAACTAGGAAGCCTTTTAGAAGATGGTAATCCCTAAGCTTGATAAACTGGAGAACCATCTGTATGTAGCCAAGTATTATCTGTTCTCAGCACACCTACAGTGAAGAAAATGAAATTTATTTGTTACTATTATGTTAAAATATGTTTTATGTTTAACTCATTTTTTTTTTAACAGAGGCTATTCTTCATTATTTTTAGTAATTCTTTCTAAGGACGCAAAACATTGATTTTAGTGTCATTCACGAAGGCATTGCATTCACTAAGGAATATGTACTAATTCTGATTTATAGAAAAAATCATTTCCATATTCAGATAGATGAGCCAACAGTTATGAAAGCAGTTTCATAATTTAAATTCAGTTATTTGTGGGGCCATTTGGTGTGATTGTTTTGTAGGAGTATCTAGATACCTAAGCTAAATGAAGCATTGCTACAGATTCCCTGGAAAAGGTACTTTTACAGGAATCGATGAAGCACTGATACCTTGCTCAGTAAAAATGTGTAGTGAAATCTGTGAGCTGAATTATGTGAATATAAGATGAAGGAAGGTTTGACACAATAAAATGAGCTAAGAAATAAATGTAAAAATATGACTCAAAAGTTTATATGAGGAGTTTAAAATGGTGCTGCCTGCACTTTATCAACAGCTTAGTAGCCATGTAATATAGTTCTTATAAGTCAATTAGATTTTCAAGCATTATATCTTACAGTGATTACAGTGAAATCCTTTGATCTGGTCATGAAGAGCTTAGTGGCTCTAAACCAGGCCTGGCGTATCTGAGGGATGCATTCTGGCTCTTGTCTGCCACTCTTCTTTTGATCCAAGGGACAAATGTCCAACCTAATGAGCACTGCTTCCCCATTGTAGACACCCTGGAGGTACCCTCTCCCCAAAATGAGCCTCAATCTGGATTCAGGGACTATGCCAGTATCTTTGCCAGTGTTGTGATTTTTGTTAAATTAGCATTTGTTAGGTAGATCCCTGGGTATTGAATGGTGAGCCATGATTCAACAAAGACCATTTTTTGTGGTAGTGATTTGGCTGCTAAGTCGTGTCCAAACTCTTTTGTGACCCCATGGACTGTGCCTCCACAGTCCATGTGATTCTCCAGGCAAGAATACTGGAGTGGATTTCCATTTCCTAGAGGAAGTAGCTGGCATGCTTCCTGTGGCTGCGCAGGGAGGTAAGCAGGTTTTAGACAGAGAACAAGCCCAGTTCATGACACATTCCTTTGTTGGTCTCAAGAGCTAAGGTCAGATTGGTCAATTGGAAAACACAGTTGCATTGCCAATTCTCCCCAAATTGAAGAGGTTTAACATAATTTCTATCCAAATTCCAATGAGGCATTTGTGCAGATATAGACAAGATAAATTTAAAACATGCGGAAAAACAAAGGAAGTAGATTAGCTAGAACACTTTTGGAAAGAGAAAAGAGGATGATTCTATCCAATTTCAGTGCTTATTGTAACAAAGACTATAATACAGGCATAGGGAAAGGCACATAGATCAGTGGAACAGAATAGAGAATTAAGAAATAGACCCATACAACTATGTTTCAGTCGCTTTAATGCACAGAGGTAAAGTGCAATTCAGTGAAAAAAAGGTAGCCTTTGCAATAAGTGGTGCTGGATCAATTGGATATCCATAAGCAAAAGTGTTTATTCAGGATCTAGGACTAGACAAATTTTTATCTGATATGAAAGCATAACACATAAAAAGACAAGCTGATCAAATGATCTCATCAAAATTAAAAACTTGCTGTGTAGGGCCATGTAAAGAAGATAAAACTTCAAGGTACAGGCTAGGAGAAATTAATTGCAATTTACATATACAAGAGAAAACTGGAATTTAGAATATACTAAGGACTCATAAGACTTAACATTGAAAAAGCAATCCAGTTTTTTTAAAAATAGGCAAAAGAAGTGAACAGATATTTTATTGAACAGATTATAGAGATAATAAATAATTATGTTAAAGATGTTAAATATAATTAGATATTAGAGAACTCATTAAAATTATAATGAGATATTACATATTTATTAAGACTACTAAAGTGATAATTTTAAAAGTAATTGATACCAGGCAATACTGTCAAGGATGTGGAGTAACTGTATAACTTGGTCATAGTAATGCAAAATGATATAGTCATTCTGTAATATGTTTTGACAGTTTCTTTTAAAAAATTAAACAGGACAAGTTGAAGACAGGTTGGTATTTACCAGAGGTTAATGAAGGTGTGTGTTTGGGGGAAAGTGGGTGTATTGATTTAACAGCAAAATGAAGGATCCTTATGTTGATGGAAATGTTTGCTATCTTGATGATATCAATGTCATATTGATTGTACTACTGTGCAAAGCATTGTCATTGGAAGTACCGTAATAATGGATCTTGAGATTTCTTTGTATTATTTTTGCAAGCGCATGTCACTCTTTAGTTATCACAAAATGTTCAGCTGAAGAAAGAGATTACTTCATATGCCTGTCACAAGATTTATGTGTGATTGTAATATCCTTAATATCTGGAAAACTAGAAATGCTATTAACAATTTATATGCATAGCCAAAAGTCAAGCTAGAATGACAGGGTTTAAATCTTGGTAGATGCCTTGAATGTTTTAGACTAATTGTTATGTATTTATAAGTTAAAAACTAGGGTGAGGAGTAACTTGAAACTGTATGACATGCTAAATTGAAAATTATCTTTGAATCTGTATAGACATATTCTTTTTTGTCATTAGAAGAGAACTAGAGGTAATGACAGAGGTATCAGCAGCCTTCATTTTTTAATGAGGGGATGCTATTTATAATATTTAGCATTTATTAATTGAGTTTTCCCTTATGGCAGAAAGTGGAGGAACTAAAAAGCCTCTTGATGAAAGTGAAAGTAGAGAGTGAAAAAGTTGGCTTAAAGCTCAACATTCAGAAGACGAAGATCATGGCATCTGGTCCCATCACTTCATGGGAAATAGATGGGGAAACAGTGGAAACAGTGTCAAACTCTATTTATTTATTTATTTTTGGTTCCAAAATCACTGCAGATGGTGACTGCAGCCATGAAATTAAAAGACACTTACTCCTTGGAAGAAAAGTTATGACCAACCTAGATAGCATATTCAAAAGCAGAGACATTGCTTTGTCAACAAAGGTCCTTCTAGCCAAGGCTATGGTTTTTCCAGTAGTTATGAACGGATGTGAGAGTTGGACTATGAAGAAAGCTGAGCACTGAAGAATTGATGCTTTTGAATTGTTGTGTTGGGGAAGACTCTTGAGAGTCCCTTGGATTGCAAGGAGATTCAACCAGTACATCCTAAAGCAAATCAGTTCTTAACATTCACTGGAAGAACTGATGCTGAAGCCTAAACTCCAATATTTTGGCCACCTGATGTGAAGAACTGACCTATTTGAAAAGACCCTAATGCTGAGAAAGATTGATGGTAGGAGGAGAAGGAGATAACAGATGATGAGATGGTTGGATGGCATCACTGACTCAAAGGACATGATTTTGATTATACTCTGGAAGTTGGTGATGGACAGGTAGGCCTGGCGTGCTGCAGTCCATATGGTTGCATAGGTGGACATAACTGAGTGACTGAACTTAACTGATTATGCTGGAGTATATTGTAGTATACACTTCAGTATATTTCAGCCACATTCTGGTGAAACTAGAATATATAACTGAAAAGAGTTTGGGTATTCATAAATACCTGAGAATTTAGTCAATAGCCTTAAGTTTCCTATGGCCCAAGGAAGAAATCAGAAGTTAAATTAGAAAATTATGAATGAAAATATAAAAAATATACCAAAAATTCTGGAGAGGAAGCTAGTGTACACAGAGGGAAATTTGTAGCTATAATGCCTATATTACAAAGAAGGAATATGACAAATCAATAACCTAACTTTCCATAATAAGCTAAAATAAAGATGAAACTAAAATCAAGCAGGAGGAAGGAAATTGTAAGATTATAGTAAAGAAAAGTGGAGATTAGATAGATAGTGGAAACATTCAGTGAACTGAAGAGTTGTCTCTTTGAAAAGATCAACAGATTGATAAACTTCTCACTAGACCAAAAGGAAAGATTTAGGAAAGCCATTTCCAGCTTTTCTAAAATGACATTATAAGGAAATAAAATGAACAGTTGTGTGTCAAAAATCAGATAATCTAGGATAAAAGGATTCCTGGAAAGACAAAATAATCCAAACTTTCTTAAGAAGATATGGAAAATCTGAAAAGTGAAAGTCTCTCAGGCTGACTCTTTGTGATCCCATGAACTATACAGCCCATAGAATTCTCCAGGCCAGAATACTGGAATGGGTAGCTGTTCTCTTCTCCAGGGGATCTTCCCAGCCTGGAGATCAAACTCAGGTCTCTCACATTGCAGATAGATTCTTTACTAGCTGAGCTACCAGGAAAGCCCAAAATAACTGAATAGCTCTCCAATTATGGATTGGTGTCATTGTTTAGTAGCCCAGGCATGTCCAACTCTTTTGTGACCCCATAGATTGGAATTTTCCAGGCAAGAATGCTTAAGTAGGTTGCCATTTCATTTCTGTAGGGCATCCTCGCTACCCAGGTATTGAACCCAAGTCTCCTGCCCACATCTCCCACATTGTAAATGGATCAGTGACTAGGTGGATATTGATTTAAGAATCAAACATACTCCTATAATGCAGAGCCAAGCCCAGGCTTCACTGCTAAATTTTACCAAACATTTAAAGAAGAATTAATATGAATCCTTCACAACCTGAAAAAGACAATGGAGAAGAGGAATCATTTGCCACCTTATAATGTGAAGCCAGTATCATCCTGATAACAACAACAACAAAAGAAAGACGGTGCAATGAGCACAGACTGCTGACTAATATGTCATATGAATGTGAATGAAAAACTTCTTTAAAATAGCAAGCAGAATCTAGCAACATGTAAAACTAAAGATATGCTATGATCAATTATTCCTTAATGAAAAGATGGTTCTATGTACAAATATCAATCTATGTACTGCAAAAGAGTAATAGAATAAATAAGAAAACCAAAGGGTCATCTCAGTAGATATAGGGAAACCACTTGACAAATCCAAAACCATTTTATTATTAGAAGAAATGGCAATAAAGTATGAACAAAAGAGATGTTCTTTAATAAATGTTATTTATGGGCAAAACAGAAAACAAAAGCACAGCTGACATACTTAATGGTGAAGTAACTAAAGCTTTTCTCAGGGACAAAACAAGTATCTCTCCTCTTGGTACTTCTCTTCGGCATTGAACCGGAACTTGTAGCCAGGGCAAGTAAGCAAGAAAAATTTAAAAACCATTTATACTGGAAACTAAGAATCAAAACAGTTTCTGTTTACCAATGAGATATTATATAAAAGTCATAGATAATCCTCAAAATAAATTTTAGACCTAATAAGTTTAGCAAGGTGTATAATAAAATTTGATACAAAAATCAGTTGTGTTTCCAGAAACTATCTATTGTATTTCTATAAACTAACAGTGATCAAGAAATAAATGAGGAAAATAATTTCATTTACATTTGCATCAAAAAACAAAATGAATAAATTAAACACAAATGTACAACANTCAACAAAGGTCCTTCTAGCCAAGGCTATGGTTTTTCCAGTAGTTATGAACGGATGTGAGAGTTGGACTATGAAGAAAGCTGAGCACTGAAGAATTGATGCTTTTGAATTGTTGTGTTGGGGAAGACTCTTGAGAGTCCCTTGGATTGCAAGGAGATTCAACCAGTACATCCTAAAGCAAATCAGTTCTTAACATTCACTGGAAGAACTGATGCTGAAGCCTAAACTCCAATATTTTGGCCACCTGATGTGAAGAACTGACCTATTTGAAAAGACCCTAATGCTGAGAAAGATTGATGGTAGGAGGAGAAGGAGATAACAGATGATGAGATGGTTGGATGGCATCACTGACTCAAAGGACATGATTTTGATTATACTCTGGAAGTTGGTGATGGACAGGTAGGCCTGGCGTGCTGCAGTCCATATGGTTGCATAGGTGGACATAACTGAGTGACTGAACTTAACTGATTATGCTGGAGTATATTGTAGTATACACTTCAGTATATTTCAGCCACATTCTGGTGAAACTAGAATATATAACTGAAAAGAGTTTGGGTATTCATAAATACCTGAGAATTTAGTCAATAGCCTTAAGTTTCCTATGGCCCAAGGAAGAAATCAGAAGTTAAATTAGAAAATTATGAATGAAAATATAAAAAATATACCAAAAATTCTGGAGAGGAAGCTAGTGTACACAGAGGGAAATTTGTAGCTATAATGCCTATATTACAAAGAAGGAATATGACAAATCAATAACCTAACTTTCCATAATAAGCTAAAATAAAGATGAAACTAAAATCAAGCAGGAGGAAGGAAATTGTAAGATTATAGTAAAGAAAAGTGGAGATTAGATAGATAGTGGAAACATTCAATGAACTGAAGAGTTGTCTCTTTGAAAAGATCAACAGATTGATAAACTTCTCACTAGACCAAAAGGAAAGATTTAGGAAAGCCATTTCCAGCTTTTCTAAAATGACATTATAAGGAAATAAAATGAACAGTTGTGTGTCAAAAATCAGATAATCTAGGATAAAAGGATTCCTGGAAAGACAAAATAATCCAAACTTTCTTAAGAAGATATGGAAAATCTGAAAAGTGAAAGTCTCTCAGGCTGACTCTTTGTGATCCCATGAACTATACAGCCCATAGAATTCTCCAGGCCAGAATACTGGAATGGGTAGCTGTTCTCTTCTCCAGGGGATCTTCCCAGCCTGGAGATCAAACTCAGGTCTCTCACATTGCAGATAGATTCTTTACTAGCTGAGCTACCAGGAAAGCCCAAAATAACTGAATAGCTCTCCAATTATGGATTGGTGTCATTGTTTAGTAGCCCAGGCATGTCCAACTCTTTTGTGACCCCATAGATTGGAATTTTCCAGGCAAGAATGCTTAAGTAGGTTGCCATTTCATTTCTGTAGGGCATCCTCGCTACCCAGGTATTGAACCCAAGTCTCCTGCCCACATCTCCCACATTGTAAATGGATCAGTGACTAGGTGGATATTGATTTAAGAATCAAACATACTCCTATAATGCAGAGCCAAGCCCAGGCTTCACTGCTAAATTTTACCAAACATTTAAAGAAGAATTAATATGAATCCTTCACAACCTGAAAAAGACAATGGAGAAGAGGAATCATTTGCCACCTTATAATGTGAAGCCAGTATCATCCTGATAACAACAACAACAAAAGAAAGACGGTGCAATGAGCACAGACTGCTGACTAATATGTCATATGAATGTGAATGAAAAACTTCTTTAAAATAGCAAGCAGAATCTAGCAACATGTAAAACTAAAGATATGCTATGATCAATTATTCCTTAATGAAAAGATGGTTCTATGTACAAATATCAATCTATGTACTGCAAAAGAGTAATAGAATAAATAAGAAAACCAAAGGGTCATCTCAGTAGATATAGGGAAACCACTTGACAAATCCAAAACCATTTTATTATTAGAAGAAATGGCAATAAAGTATGAACAAAAGAGATGTTCTTTAATAAATGTTATTTATGGGCAAAACAGAAAACAAAAGCACAGCTGACATACTTAATGGTGAAGTAACTAAAGTTTTTCTCAGGGACAAAACAAGTATCTCTCCTCTTGGTACTTCTCTTCGGCATTGAACCGGAACTTGTAGCCAGGGCAAGTAAGCAAGAAAAATTTAAAAACCATTTATACTGGAAACTAAGAATCAAAACAGTTTCTGTTTACCAATGAGATATTATATAAAAGTCATAGATAATCCTCAAAATAAATTTTAGACCTAATAAGTTTAGCAAGGTGTATAATAAAATTTGATACAAAAATCAGTTGTGTTTCCAGAAACTATCTATTGTATTTCTATAAACTAACAGTGATCAAGAAATAAATGAGGAAAATAATTTCATTTACATTTGCATCAAAAAACAAAATGAATAAATTAAACACAAATGTACAACACTTTCATGAAAAGGAAACTGCAAACCATTGTTCAAAAAAAGATCTAATAGATATTTCATGTTGATTAATTGGAAGACTTAATAGGCAATACTGTCCAAATGATGTACTACTCTACAGTAGGTCACTAGTAATTCAATGAAATCTTTATCAAAATCCCAACTATTTTTTGGGCAGAAACTGACAGGTTGTTCCCAAAATTTATATGAAAATGAAAGGGACTCAGAGAAGGTAACAAACTTGAAAAATGACAGCCATGTTGGAAGACTCATGCTTCCTGATTTTGAAACATACAGCAAAGCTATAATAATCAAGACAGTATTGTATTTGCATTAGATGGATATAGGATCAATGAAATAGAATTGAGAGTCCATAAATAAATTCATTTATTTATGATCAATTGGCCTTTGACCATTTTGACAGGAAAATTCAATGGATAAAAAATATCCTTTCAACAAATAGTTATAGGACCAACGGATATTCACATTCAAAAAAAAAAAAAAAAAAGAAGTTGGACCCTACTATACACCACATACAAAAGTTAGCTCAGAGTAGAGCAGGGACACAAAGTTAAAAGCATAACTATAAACACTTAGAAGAGAACATAGTCATACATCTTTGTGATCTTCAGTTATGCAATGATTTATTGAATGTGGCACCAAAAGCACACTCAACAAAAGAAAAAAAATATGAATTCATCTTCATCAAACTTCAAATAAAGCCACATTGTGTTTCAAAGGCACTATGAAAGAAGTGAAAAAACAACCTGCAATTTCAAATTAAAAAAATCGTATAAAAATGCAGTTTACCCAGGATAAAGAGAATTATTTATATGTTTCTAAAGGAAAAAGATAAACTAAAAGAGATGGGAATACCAGACCACCTAACCTGCCTCTTGAGAAATCTGTATGCAGGTCAGGAAGCAGCAGTTAGAACTGGACATGGAACAACAGACTGGTTCCAAAGAGGAAAAGGAGTACGTCAAGGCTGTATATTGTCACCCTGCTTATTTAACTTCTATGCAGAGTACATCATGAGAGACGCTGGACTGGAAGAAACACAAGCTGGAANCTATGATCAATTATTCCTTAATGAAAAGATGGTTCTATGTACAAATATCAATCTATGTACTGCAAAAGAGTAATAGAATAAATAAGAAAACCAAAGGGTCATCTCAGTAGATATAGGGAAACCACTTGACAAATCCAAAACCATTTTATTATTAGAAGAAATGGCAATAAAGTATGAACAAAAGAGATGTTCTTTAATAAATGTTATTTATGGGCAAAACAGAAAACAAAAGCACAGCTGACATACTTAATGGTGAAGTAACTAAAGCTTTTCTCAGGGACAAAACAAGTATCTCTCCTCTTGGTACTTCTCTTCGGCATTGAACCGGAACTTGTAGCCAGGGCAAGTAAGCAAGAAAAATTTAAAAACCATTTATACTGGAAACTAAGAATCAAAACAGTTTCTGTTTACCAATGAGATATTATATAAAAGTCATAGATAATCCTCAAAATAAATTTTAGACCTAATAAGTTTAGCAAGGTGTATAATAAAATTTGATACAAAAATCAGTTGTGTTTCCAGAAACTATCTATTGTATTTCTATAAACTAACAGTGATCAAGAAATAAATGAGGAAAATAATTTCATTTACATTTGCATCAAAAAACAAAATGAATAAATTAAACACAAATGTACAACACTTTCATGAAAAGGAAACTGCAAACCATTGTTCAAAAAAAGATCTAATAGATATTTCATGTTGATTAATTGGAAGACTTAATAGGCAATACTGTCCAAATGATGTACTACTCTACAGTAGGTCACTAGTAATTCAATGAAATCTTTATCAAAATCCCAACTATTTTTTGGGCAGAAACTGACAGGTTGTTCCCAAAATTTATATGAAAATGAAAGGGACTCAGAGAAGGTAACAAACTTGAAAAATGACAGCCATGTTGGAAGACTCATGCTTCCTGATTTTGAAACATACAGCAAAGCTATAATAATCAAGACAGTATTGTATTTGCATTAGATGGATATAGGATCAATGAAATAGAATTGAGAGTCCATAAATAAACTCATTTATTTATGATCAATTGGCCTTTGACCATTTTGACAGGAAAATTCAATGGATAAAAAATATCCTTTCAACAAATAGTTATAGGACCAACGGATATTCACATTCAAAAAAAAAAAAAAAAAAGAAGTTGGACCCTACTATACACCACATACAAAAGTTAGCTCAGAGTAGAGCAGGGACACAAAGTTAAAAGCATAACTATAAACACTTAGAAGAGAACATAGTCATACATCTTTGTGATCTTCAGTTATGCAATGATTTATTGAATGTGGCACCAAAAGCACACTCAACAAAAGAAAAAAAATATGAATTCATCTTCATCAAACTTCAAATAAAGCCACATTGTGTTTCAAAGGCACTATGAAAGAAGTGAAAAAACAACCTGCAATTTCAAATTAAAAAAATCGTATAAAAATGCAGTTTACCCAGGATAAAGAGAATTATTTATATGTTTCTAAAGGAAAAAGATAAACTAAAAGAGATGGGAATACCAGACCACCTAACCTGCCTCTTGAGAAATCTGTATGCAGGTCAGGAAGCAGCAGTTAGAACTGGACATGGAACAACAGACTGGTTCCAAAGAGGAAAAGGAGTACGTCAAGGCTGTATATTGTCACCCTGCTTATTTAACTTCTATGCAGAGTACATCATGAGAGACGCTGGACTGGAAGAAACACAAGCTGGAATCAAGGTTGCCAGGAGAAATATTAATAGCCTCAGATATGCAGATGACACCACCCTTATGGCAGAAAGTGAAGAGGAGCTAAAAATCCTCTTGATGAAAGTGAAAGAGGAGAGTGAAAAAGTTGGCTTAAAGCCCTATATTCAGAAAACGAAGATCATGACATCAGGTCCCATTACTTCATGGGAAATAGATGGGGAAACAGTGGAAACAGTGTCAGACTTTATTTTGGGGGGTGGGGCTCCAAAATCACTGCAGATGGTGACTGCAGCCATGAAATTAGAAGATGCTTACTCCTTGGACTTCCCTGGTGGCTTAGACGTTAAAGCATCCGCCTGGAATGTGGGAGATCCGGGTTCAATCCCTGCGTCCGGAAGAGCCCCTGGAGAAGGAAAATGGCAACCCACTCCAGTACTCTTGTCTGGAGAATCCCATGAAGGGAGGAGCCTGGTAGGCTATAGTCCATGAGGTCACAAAGAGTCGGACACAACTGAGCGACTTCACTATACAACTATGTATACTCCTTGGAAGAAAAATTATGACCAACCTAGATAGTATATTCAAAAGCAGAGACATTACTTTGCTGACTAATGTCCATCTAGTCAAGGCTATAGTTTTTCCTGTGGTCATGTGTGGATGTGAGAGTTGGACTGTGAAGAAGGCTGAGTGCCGAAGAATTGCTTGTGAGCTGTGGTGTTGGAGAAGACTCTTGAGAGTCCCTTGAACTGCAAGGAGATCCAACCAGTCCATTCTGAAGGAGATCAACCCTGGGATTTCTTTGGAAGGAATGATGCTAACGCTGAAACTCCAGTACTTTAGCCACCTCATGCGAAGTGTTGACTCATTGGAAAAGACTCTGATGCTGGGAGGGATTGAGGGCAGGAGGAGAAGGGGACGACCGAGGATGAGATGGCTGGATGGCATCACGGACTCGATGGAGGTGAGTCTGAGTGAACTCTGAGAGATGGTAATGAACAGAGAGGCCTGGCGTGCTGCGATTCATGGGGTCGCAAAGAGTCGGACATGACTAAGCGACTGAACTGAACCTACCCAGGATTATCATAAAGCTAAACAATAGATGTTTCATTAGCAAAACTGTGTGTGAGCTGGAAATAAATTGACGTATCCAAAGTGCAGGAGGAAAACAACTCTCAATCTAAAATCCTGTGGTCAACTAAAGTTTATTTTTTTCCCCAAGTGTGAAGATGAAATAAATATGTTTGCAAAGAAGAAATTTTACCACCTCCAGACCTGACTAGAATGGTAAAGGAGTGACTTCAAACAGAAAAAATTAGAAAATGTGAGGAGATAAGGAATAGTGAGCTGGAATGAAAGGAAAGAGTGAGCCAAGAATGCTGGTAAAATGTGTTACAGATATTCCCACTGATATGACAAAATGATAAAATGCTAAAAGCAAGCACTACTTAAGAGGTAACAGTCATAATTGTGTATGAATATAAAAATATATATGAAACATGGGCAGAAGAATGGAGAAATGGGTAATCCATGATCATAATGGAATGTATTAATCAGCTCTTATAAGTATTCATAGATCCAGCAGACAAATACTTTGGAGAACAAAATCAAATTTGATATAATAGTGCATGCTAAGTCACTTCAGTTCTGTCTGACTCTTTGCTACTCTATAGACTGTAGTCCACCAGACTCCTCTGTACATGTGGTTTCCCAGTCAAGAATAGTGGAGTGGGTTGCCATGGCCTACTTCAGGAAATTTCCTCCCCACCCGGGGATTGAACCCATGTCACTTACGTCTACCAGCATCGGCAGACAGATTCTTTACTACTGGCACCACCTGGGAAAGCTGCTATAGTAAATCTCTAAATTGAAAAAATAGATGATCCACATGTATAGAGCACATCTGGAAACTTTATAAAAATGACCCAAGTACTAGTCAATGATGATTTTCCTTCAAATTCCAGAACTTTTCATCATACTTTTCATTTTATTTTAGAAATCAACAATATATTAATAGTTGTAAGGGAGTTTATGAATATGGCACCCTGTACACATCTCTTTTCCCATTGCTTCCTTTAGTTCTTCAGTTGCTTTGAATAAAAAAAAGAAAATTGGATTACATGAGAGTTAAGTGCAAGTGAGACCTCATACTCAGGTGAAAGCTTCCAGAGCACTGGTGTCAGCTATGGTGGCTCTTGTTAGGGGAATAGGAGACTATCCCAGGCTACTATCTCTGTGTTCAGTCACTTAAGTCATGTCCAGTTTTTTGCAACCCCATATACTGCAGCACACTAGCCTTCCCTGTCCTTCACTGTCCCCCAGAGTTTCCTCAAATTCATGTCCTTTGAGTCAGTGATGCTACCTAGTCATTTCATCTGTCACCTGCTTCTCCTGACCTCAGTCTTCAGCATCCAGGTCTTTTCCAATGAGTTGGCTCTTCACACAAGGTGACCAAAGTATTGGAGCTTCAACTTCAGCATCAGTCCTTCCAATGAATATTCAGAATTGATTTCCTTTAGGATTGACTGGTTTGATCTTGCAGTTCAAGGGACTCCCAAGAGTCTTCTCCAGCACCACAGTTCAAAACATTAATTCTTCAGCACGCAGTTTTCTTTATAGTCCAAATCTCACATCCATACATGACTACTGGAAAAACAATACCTTTGACCATACAGATCTTTGTCACCAAAGTGATGTCTTTGTTTTTTAATATGCTGTCTAGGTGGCATAGCTTTCCTTCCAAGGAGCAAGCGTTTTTAAATTTCATGGCTGCAGTCACCATCTGTAAGTTGTTTTGGAGTCCAAGAAAAGAAAATCTGTCACTGTCTCCACTTTCCCACATCTGTTTGCCATGAAGTGATGGGACTGGCTGCCATGATCTTAGTTTTCTGAATGTAGAGTTTTAAGCTAGCTTTTTCGCTTTCCTCTTTCACTCTCATCAAGGAGTTCTTTAGTTTCTTTTCTCTCTGTGTTACTAGATTGATATCATCTGCATATCTGAGGTTAGTGATATTTCTCCCAGCAATGATTCCAGCTTATGATTCACCCAGCATGGGATTTTGCATAATGTCCTCTAGTATAAGTTGAATAAAAAGGGGTGACAATATAAAGCCTTTTACTCTTTTCCCAATTTTGAACCAGTCCATTGTTCCATTTCCCGTTCTGAGTTGCTTCTTGACCTGCATTTTCTCAGGTTTCTCAAGAGACAGGTAAGGTGATCTGATGCTCCCATCTCTTCCAGTATTTTTCAGTTTGTTGTAATCCACACAGTCAAAGGCTTTCGCGTAGTCAGTTAAGCAGAAATACTTGTTTTTCTGGAATTCTCTTGATGTCTCCATGATCCAATGGATGTTGGCAATTTGATATCTGGTTCCTATGGCTCTTTGAAAAACCTGATTGTACATCTGGAATTTCTCAGTTTATGTACTGCTAAAGCTTAGCTTAAAGGATTTTGAGCATAACCTTGCTAGCATGTGAAATGAGTGCAATTGTATAGTATTTTGAACATTCTCTGCCATTGCCTTTCAACACGTTAAAGTTTGAGATGCAGATGAAGGCGTGAATTACAGAGATTACAGAGTAGACAAGAGAAATAAAAGTAATTAGATCATAGATGTTCTACTTAAATGTTTCACAGAAAGAAAACCTATGGTTTAATTTGTAATTTTCGTTGATTACTCTCCCAGTAATTGATGTGAAAGAGGTAAGATATACATTGACCAGAGAGATTGCTTAGAAAGCATTTGCATTAGTCTCTGGATATTCTAGCTGCGACAGATGGCATGGCAGAAGTGCGCCGGCTGTGAGGGACTGCGCGGCAGGTGTGGCAGAGAGGAGCTACCTCATGTCTGAGTTCAGGGGCAGTGGCTGTGAGGGTCTACCCCATGTCCAAGGAGCAGTGGCTACATGGGAGCAGGAGGGCCAAGAGGAGCTACTCCACGTTCAAGGTCAGGAGGGGTGGCTGTGGGGAGATACCCCTCATCTAAGGTAAGGTGCAGCCATGAAGAGATACCCCATGATGAAGGTAAGAGAAAGCCAAGTAAGATGGTAGATGTTGCGAGAGGCATCAGGACAGACACACAAACCATTATCACAGAAAATTAGTCAATCTAATCACACTAGGACCACAGCCTTGTCTAACTCAGTGAAACTAAGCCATGCCATGTTGGGCCACCCAAGACAGGCAGGTCATGGTGGAGAGGTCTGAGAGAATGTGGTCCACTGGAGAAGGGAATGGCAAACCACTTCAGTATTCTTGCCTTGAGAACCCCATGAACAGTATGAAAAGGCAAAATGATAGGATAATGAAAGAGGAAATCCCCAGGTCCATTGGTGCCCAATATGCTACTGGACATCAGTAGAGAAAAAAACTCCAGAAAGAATGAAAGGATGGAGCCAAAGCAAAAACAATACAAGTTGTGGATGTGAGTGGTGATAGAAGCAAGGTCTGATGTTGTAAACAGCAATATTGCATAGGAACCTGGAATGTTAGGTCCATGAGTCAAGGCAAATTGGAAGTAGTCAAACAGGAGATGGCAAGAGTGAACATCGAAATTCTAGGAATCGGCGAACTAAGATAGACTGCAATGGGTGAATTTAACTCGGATGACAATTATATCTACTACTGTGGGCAGGAATCCCTTGGAAGAAATGCAGTGGCCATCATAGTCAACAAAAGTCCGAAATGCAGTACTTGGATGCACTCTCAAAAATGACAGAATGATCTCTCTTCATTTCCAAGGCAACCCATTCAGTATCACAGTAATCCAAGTCTATGCCCCAACCAGTAATGCTGAAGAAGCTGAAGTTGAATGGTTCTGTGAAGACCTACAAGACTTTTTAGAACTAACACTCAAAAAGATGTCCTTTTCATTATAGGGGACTAGAATGCAAAAGTAGGAAGTCAAGAAACACCTGGAGTAACAGGCAAATTTAGCCTTGGAGTATGGAATGAAGCAGGGCAAAAGCTAATAGAGTTTTGCCAAGAGAATGCACTGGTCATAGGAAACACTCTTCCAACAACACAAGAGAAGACTCTACACATGGACATCACCAGATGGTCAACACTGAAATCAGATTGATTCTATTCTATGGAGTCAAAGATGGAGAAGCTCTATACAGTCAGCAAAAACAAGACCGGGAGCTGACTGTGGCTCAGATAATGAACTCCTTAAGCCAAAGTCAGACTTAGTTGAACAAAGTAGAGAACACCACTAGACCATTCAGGTATGACCTAAATCAAATCCCTTATGATTATACAAGTGGAAGTGAGACATAGATTTAAGGGAGTAGAACTGATAGAGTGCCTGAGGAACTATGGACGGAGGTTCGTGACATTATACAGGAGACAGGGACCAAGACCATCCCCATGGAAAATAAATGTAAAAGACCAAAATGGCCGGCTGGGGAGGCCTTACAAATAGCTGTGAAAAGAAGAGAAGCGAAAAGCAAAGGAGAAAGGAAAGGTACAAGTATCTGAATGCAGAATTCCAAAGAATAGTAAAGAAAGATAAGAAAGCCTTCCTCAGTGATCAATGGAAAGAAATAGAGGAAAAAAAAAATGAGAATGACTAAAATTCTCTTCAAGAAAATTAGAGATACCAAGGGAACATTTCATGGAAAGATGGGCTCAGTAAAGGATAGAAATGGTATGGACCTAACAGAAGCAGAATATATTAAGAAGAGGTGGCAAAAATACACAAAAGAACTGTACAAAAAAGATCTTCATGACCAAAATAATCACGATGGTGTGATCACTCACCTAGAGCCAGATATCCTGGAATGTGAAGTTAAGTGTGCCTTAGAAAGCATAACTATGAACAAATCCAGTGGGGGTGATGGAATTCCAGTTGAGCTACTCCAAATCCTGGAAGATGATGCTGTGAAAGTGCTGCACTTAATATGCTAGGATATTTGGAAAACTCAGCATTGGCCACAGGACTGGAAAAGGTCCGTTTTCATTCTAATCCCAAAGAAAGGCAATGCCAAAGAATGCTCAGACTACCACACAATTGCACTCATCTCACACGCTAGTAAAGTAATGCTCAAAATTCTCCACACTAGGCTTCAGCAATACGTGAACCATGAACTTCCACATGTTCAAACTGGTTTTAGAAAAGGCAGAGGAACCAGAGATCAAATTGCTTACATTAGCTGGATCATGGAAAAAGTAAGAGNAAGACACTTACTCCTTGGAAGAAAAGTTATGAGCAACCTAAACAGCATATTAAAAAGCAGAAACATTATTTTGCCAACAAAGGTCCATCTAATCAAGGTTATGGTTTTTCCATTAGTCATGTATGGATGTGAGAGTTGGACTATAAGGAAAGCTAAGTGCAGAAGAATTGATGCTTTTGAATTTTAGTGTTGGAAAAGACTCTTGAGAATCCCTTGGACTGCAAGGAGATCCAACCAGTCCATCCTAAAGGAGATCAGTCCTGAATGTTCACTGGAAGGACTGATGCTGAAGCTGAAACTCCAATACTGATGCGAAGAGCTGACTCATTTGAAAAGACCCTGAGGCTGGGAAAGATTGAAGGTGAGAGAAGAAGGGGATGACAGAGGATGAGATGGTTGGATGGCATCACTGACTCGATGGACATGAGTTTGAGTAAACTCTGGGAGTTGGTGATGGACAGGGAGGCTTGGCATGCTGCAGTCTATGGGGCTGCAAAGAGTTGGACACGACTGAGTGACTGAACTGAACCGCCAACCCCCTTTTTAAAACACATTGAACAAGGATACCACTTGCTAAAAGGGAAAAGACCTCAGATTAAGACAGAAGGAAGAGACAGTTCTAAATCACTTTCAGTTGTTTATTTTTTTTAACTGGCAGGATTGCTACCTAGAGGCAAGATTTCTAGTTTAAGCCCTCTTCCCAAAAGACAAGGCCAAGAAAGTTATTAGCACCTACCTAGTATGCTCCACTTCCAACCCTAACACAGACCATGAAATCACCACAAACTCTTGGTCACCAGGGCCAAGAAGGACAAGGTTCAAGACATTAATAAAACTATTTTTAGGTTTGCACCAATGAAAAGTTTAGGTATGGGCTGAAGCAGACACTTTCAGCGGCAAGAGAAGTGGCAAAGGCCCACAAAGACGTAAAATTGTTAGAGCCTAAGAGGAAGCTGGCCAGAGAGGTAATTCTTGGTCTTTTTAGATTAGACATGATGATATCAGTAGAACTCATGTTATAAGACTAGCAAGAGTTCCACTTACAGAAACCTTTCTACACAATGCACAAAAGCAGGAAAGTCAAATTTCCTTTAGTATTTCAAGTCCTTCTGCTGTTAAGAGAAAAGAAAATGGTATCAGTTCCTATAATGGCCATTTTAGTATTAAAATTAAGTGCAGGAATGCTAAATATTTTTTACAAATATAAAAACCAAATCCTTCATGAGCACAAATTACTGAATACAGAATAACAGACCCTTCATAAGCCCCACCAGTCTCTCATC
>SJYW01040128.1:1027148-1059933 GCA_006410735.1 Raphicerus campestris
GAGAAGAAGAAGAAGAAAAAAAGCAGAAGAAGATGAAGGTGAGAAGAAGGAGAAGGTGAGAAAAAAAGAAGAAGGTGAGAAGAACAAGAAGTAGGTGAGAAAAAGGAGACGAAGGTGAGAAAAAAGAGACGAAGGTGAGAAGAAGAAGAAGGTGAAAAAAAGAAGAAGAAGGTGAGAAGGAAAAGACGACGAAGAAGATGAAGGTGAAAAGGGGGTTAAGAAAAAGAAGAAGGTGAGGAGAAGAAGAAGAAGAAGAACGAAAAAAAGAAGAAGAAGAAGAAGGTGAGAAGAAAAAGAAGAAGAAGAAGAAAAAAGTGAGAAGAAGAAGAAGGTGAGAAAAAAANTCAATAACCTCAGATATGCAGATGACACCACCCTTATGGCAAAGTGAAGAGGAACTAAAAAGCCTCTTGATGAAAGTGAAGAGGAGAGTGAAAAAATTGGCTTAAAGCTCAACATTCAGAAAACGAAGATCATGGCATCCGGTCCCATCACTTCATGGGAAATAGATGGGTAAACAGTGACAGACTTTATTTTTTGAGGCTCCAAAATCACTGCAGATGTTGATTGTAGCCATGGAATTAAAAGACGCTTACTCCATGGAAGGAAAGTGGTGACTAAGCTAGATAGCATATTGAGAAGCTGAGACATTACTTTCACAACAAAGGTCCATCTAGTCAAGACTATGGTTTTTCCAGTGGTCATGTATGAATGTGAAATTTGGGCTNGAAAGTGGTGACTAAGCTAGATAGCATATTGAGAAGCTGAGACATTACTTTCACAACAAAGGTCCATCTAGTCAAGACTATGGTTTTTCCAGTGGTCATGTATGAATGTGAAATTTGGGCTATGAAGAAAGCTGAGCACCAAAGAATTGATGCTTTTGAACTCTGGTGTTGGAGAAGACTCTTGAGCACCCTTTGGACTGCAAGGAGATCCAACCAGTCCATTCTGAAGGATATCAGTCCTAGCTGTTCATTGGAAGGACTGATGCTGAAGGTGAAACTCCAATCCTTTGGCCACCTCATGAAAAGAGTTGACTCATTGGAAAAGACCCTGTTTCTGGGAGGGAGTGGGGGCAGGAGGTGAAGGGGACGATGGAAGATGAGATGGCTGAATGGCATCACCAACTCGATGGACATGAATTTTTGTGAACTCCAGGAGTTGGTAATGGGCAGGGTGGCCTGGCGTCCTGCGTTTCATGGGATCGCAAAGAGTCGGACACAACTGAGCCACTGAACTGAACTGAACTGTATATTCAAGAAAGGGACCTGTATAAAGTAAGAAATCAACTCTAGGGATGTCTATTTGAAGAGAAATTTGAAAGATAATCAAGATCCAACGTGATAGGATTCAGTTAAATTGTTGGTCAAGCTTATTAATAGCAAAAGTGGAGAGCTGGACCATTACTTAAATCTGAGTTTTCATGATTAGGTGCAAATTGTTGCCCTTTCGTAAAGTTAGCTTAAACATGGGTGAAGGTGTGAACTAGGGAGTTAGGTTAAGGATCAAAGAAGGGGAAATTAACCCACTTTTTTCATGTTAAATATTTCTTTTCATTAGCACATCAAAACGATATGTCACAAATATTTTGTTCAAAAGCTCAAAACTAAAGGATCGACTGTGCTAGTTAGCTACATATCATTTCCACATGTTTCTAAGCTTGCTGAGGAAAATTAATGTATCTTATTAGTCTTTGAAACCCTAAATGACTGAAATATCACATTATAAATAATAGGTTCTCATGATTTCTTTCTTAATCAAGTGAAGGTACAATGAACTCAGATCTTCAGTATTCTTACGTTTTATACATTGTAGAATTGGGGGAAAATTAAGTTTTAAAATTTGCATAGAATGCTTACATATATATTAATATCTTTGAATTATTCACGGTTCTCCAGTTATAATCATAAAGTAAACTCTAGAAAGAAAGAGTAAAACACTCTTATTTTTAGTCCTTGGCAGCTGATTGACATGCTGCTATTCAGTTGGATATAATTTCCCTCTTTTTTCATAATTAATACTAATGACTTATATGATAGAAACTAAACTTTCAAGATTTTGATTCAAATTGAACTGGAACAAGACATCAAGTCAATGTGTTAAAATTATTATAGCATACATCTTTTCTGAATGGGATACATTGTTTTAAAAAAGGTTAGTTTCTTTTTTCATTCATTTTAATTAGCTAATAATATTACCAGAAATGGAACGCCATGGCTAATGCATCACTATACTCAACTCAAACATTCAATATAATTCTTAATACAAATAGGTTATAATATCTAATAAAATCACATTTTTTTGACATGAACTAAAATATCTAATGAAGGAGTGACAAAAACAGTAAAATAAAAGCTGTCATTACATTGAGTTAGAGATTTATTTAACTGGTTAGGATTCTGACTGAAATAACTGCATTCAATTTGTTAACAGGTCTTTTTTTGTTTTTAAGAGGGTGCAATTTTTCTAACTATCCCACTGACAGTTCAGCATTTGCAAATCTAGCTCTAGAACTGCCATCAACTCACTGCATGAATTCCAAATTTATATTTGGAAAACAACAGGAAATTACTTTACCTACAGTGCTTATTCTGAAATATGTTAGGATATGATATTTATTCTTCTGTTTCTTAATAGAATCTACTGAGAAATAAGTCACCTTTGTTGGGAATCTAAACAACTGACATTTATTTCAAGCTCTATAATTTTATGAGAACCAAGAGATAATAAATAGTCTGATACTATGACTATTTTCAAAGAAGTAACTTGGAGACTATGTGCTGGGAGCCAGTGTGAGGAAGCCCGCCTGTGGCAAAGGTCATGAGGAAGGAGGCCTGACATATGCAAAGGCAGGATCAGTCCTCAGGGGTCCCCCTGGATTTTCTCAAGCATCTACCCCCAAAAACCAGAGTCTGCCTGCTTTACTGCGTTATGCTTTCCACCTATTCTTATGACATTAACAGGGGGCTATCCCCCCACCACCTTTCTCTGAGAAAAGTTAACTTAGAGCTCCAGTTAATAAGTCTCCTGGGCGCAACAAGAGTGTTTCAATCCAAAAACTCCCCTGATGGCTTTGTAGCCTGCCTGACAAGTTTATCCAGCCTTTTACAACCACACATGTGATTGTTCACAGCCTCCCAACCATGAGAAGCACAAGACGCTGTAAACTTTCTAAATACAGAGTCTTATGAGAAGTTGGAAATTATTAGTATAGTATTAGTGGGTTGTTAGAAATATACTGGTGGAGGGTTTTGTTGTTGAGCCAATATTTGCTGCTAAGTCTCCATATCTCTTGTCCCTTATATACATTAATTGATATAATTAGGTTATAGGAAAAATAAGCAATAACCTTTGATATTAATCACGTTAGACCTTAGGCTAGTAAATTATTTTCTTGATTATAGCCCACTGCACCTTTGCCCTGTAGGAATGCAACTTTATCTGGTGCCTTCGGAGGGTGGTGCCTGACTTAAGAAAAATCACCTTTGGAGAAAATAAGTTTTCTGGCTGACTAATCATCATTAGAAAGAGTCACAAAATGTTAGCAGGCTCCTGGCCAGAAGATGATGTAAAACCCCCTAAGACCTTTGTATACATTTATATGAAGCGTCTGGTTTCAATAAGGGTCAGGACTGCTGACCCCACGTGACTTTGTATTTTCCATTTATCTCTATGTATAACTCAAAGTATAAATGCAGCCCTGGAAAATAAAGAAACAGACCAGTTACTGGAAAGACTGGTTTCCCTGTGTCATTCTTTCTCGCTCTCCTTTTCTGGCTGAATTCCCATCTGGAGCATGGAGGCTCACAAGGCCTACTAATTTTGCCAGGGCTTCTAAGATCTGAACGGGGAGGTGTTTTGAGTCTCCACTCCTCCGGGAGACCAGG
Source organism: Raphicerus campestris (assembly GCA_006410735.1). Taxonomy (NCBI): domain Eukaryota; kingdom Metazoa; phylum Chordata; class Mammalia; order Artiodactyla; family Bovidae; genus Raphicerus; species Raphicerus campestris. The sequence goes on from SJYW01040128.1 coordinate 1,031,039, forward strand.
AAGACACCTGTGGCCTATGTAGGTGGTGCAAACCCCTTGTCTCAGGGTTTTATTGGTTTTCCACGTAAACCAAGTTATTTAGCATTTTTTCTCCACTAATTTTCCTACTACACTATTCTTTTCGAATCTCTCCCCATATCTTTAAACAATTTTCCTCTAGATGCTGATGCCATCCCCACTTCAAATTACCCTAGATCTACCGGGGCTGGACCCTGGCAACTATGGTTAGCTCAAATTCTATATTAGAAATCCTACAATCTGCAACAAGATATTAGATATGTATGGAACAAAGCTATGTATATTAAAGATGATGATTACTGGTTGAACTATCCAAAGAAGAACATAGCTTATTTTCTGAGTATTCAGACTCTTGAATCCAACTGTCTGGATTGCATCATTATTATTCAGTATTATTGTAGCAGTAGATGCAGGTTGTGTTACTCAAAGTGTAAAACATTGGGACCTATGCATTTATGTTTTTTCCCCCAGTTTATTTGACATATTTTTTCATTTTTATAATAAAACTTGCGAAAAGGTGGTAATAATGTCCATCTTATAGGTGAGGAAACTGGAAAAAACATGGCTGAGAAACATGCCCAGGTTTACCAGCCACTATGTGTAGAAGGGATGTTGGCAGACTAGCCACGCCACCATAGATGCCTAGGATATTTATTCTATTATGAATGCTGTTCTAAATCTATTGCTATAGAGTAGGAAGAGAGTCATCTAGAGATCTTACAGGACTCACTAAAAGAAGTGTACAAGATAGTTTCAAGATAATATGATTCTAGTTAAAAATTATAAATATCATTGCTTTATTCAAAATATAACACCAAAATAAAAATGAGGTTTTTTGTTGATTATAAATTGGATGCAGACATTTTAAATGTTATGTACTAGGAAACATCATATAAGCCTAGATGATTATTGTCATTATTTTTTTAGGGAGTATACCTAACTCTGCTATTTCAAAACATAAAAGGTAATTTTAATATTTTTATTGGAGTTAATAAATCCAGTTAATAAATAAAAGTAAATAATAAATGAAAGAAAAATAATTTAAAAATTCCAGTGGTCATGTATGGATGTGAGAGTTGGACTGTGAAGAAAGCTGAGCACTGAAGAATTGATGCTTTTGAGCTGTGGTGTTGGAGAAGACTTGAGAGTCCTTTGAACTTCAAGATCCAACCAGTCCATCCTAAAGAAGACCAGTACTGGGTGTTCACTGGAAGGACTGATGCTGAAGCTGAAACTCCAATACTTTGGCNCCTACTACACTATTCTTTTCGAATCTCTCCCCATATCTTTAAACAATTTTCCTCTAGATGCTGATGCCATCCCCACTTCAAATTACCCTAGATCTACCGGGGCTGGACCCTGGCAACTATGGTTAGCTCAAATTCTATATTAGAAATCCTACAATCTGCAACAAGATATTAGATATGTATGGAACAAAGCTATGTATATTAAAGATGATGATTACTGGTTGAACTATCCAAAGAAGAACATAGCTTATTTTCTGAGTATTCAGACTCTTGAATCCAACTGTCTGGATTGCATCATTATTATTCAGTATTATTGTAGCAGTAGATGCAGGTTGTGTTACTCAAAGTGTAAAACATTGGGACCTATGCATTTATGTTTTTTCCCCCAGTTTATTTGACATATTTTTTCATTTTTATAATAAAACTTGCGAAAAGGTGGTAATAATGTCCATCTTATAGGTGAGGAAACTGGAAAAAACATGGCTGAGAAACATGCCCAGGTTTACCAGCCACTATGTGTAGAAGGGATGTTGGCAGACTAGCCACGCCACCATAGATGCCTAGGATATTTATTCTATTATGAATGCTGTTCTAAATCTATTGCTATAGAGTAGGAAGAGAGTCATCTAGAGATCTTACAGGACTCACTAAAAGAAGTGTACAAGATAGTTTCAAGATAATATGATTCTAGTTAAAAATTATAAATATCATTGCTTTATTCAAAATATAACACCAAAATAAAAATGAGGTTTTTTGTTGATTATAAATTGGATGCAGACATTTTAAATGTTATGTACTAGGAAACATCATATAAGCCTAGATGATTATTGTCATTATTTTTTTAGGGAGTATACCTAACTCTGCTATTTCAAAACATAAAAGGTAATTTTAATATTTTTATTGGAGTTAATAAATCCAGTTAATAAATAAAAGTAAATAATAAATGAAAGAAAAATAATTTAAAAATTCCAGTGGTCATGTATGGATGTGAGAGTTGGACTGTGAAGAAAGCTGAGCACTGAAGAATTGATGCTTTTGAGCTGTGGTGTTGGAGAAGACTTGAGAGTCCTTTGAACTTCAAGATCCAACCAGTCCATCCTAAAGAAGACCGGTACTGGGTGTTCACTGGAAGGACTGATGCTGAAGCTGAAACTCCAATACTTTGGCCACCTGATGTGAAGAGCTGACTCATTTGAAAAGACCTGATGCTGGGAGGGATTGAGGGCAGGAGGAAAAGGGAACAACAGAGGATGAGATGGCTAGATGGCATCACCAACTCGTTGCACATGAGTTTGAGTGAACTCCGGGAGTTGGTGATGGACAGGGAGGCCTGGCATGCTGTAGTCCATGGGGTCACAAAGAGTCGGACATGACTAAGCAACTGAACTGAACTGAATTGAATTATTCAATAACTTAAATGAAGTTATAGATTCACTGCATTTATGTAGTCCCCTCCCAGTAGCATTTGTCAAAACTCTTATGTATATTTATTATTTCCACACATAAATGTAGATTTCAGTGGCCAGAAAGACCTTGAATACTTTTTCTTGATACTTTTTCAGAAAGTCTTAATATCATTTGTTTGTTGTAATTCTGTATAGATGTTTTGAATAGTGTAGTTGATCAAGATTCATTTTCATATTGGGAATGGAACTTTATAGTAAAATATATTACTTCATTCTAATAGCAGTACTTGTTCAGTCACTAAGTCATGTCTGACTCATTGAGACACCATGAACTGCACCATGCCAGTGTTCCCTGTCCTTCACTGTCTCTCAGAGTTTGCTCAAACTCATGTCCATTGAGTCAGTGATGCCATCCAGCCATCTCATCCTCTGTTGCCCCCTTCTTTTCCTGCTCTCAATTTTTCCCAGGATCAGCCTTCTTTATGGTCTAACTCTCACATCTGTACATGACTACTAGAAAAACAATATCTTTGACTATACAGACATTTGTAAGCAAAGTGATATATCTGCTTTTTAATATGCTGTCTAGGTTTGTCACAGTATCTTCCGAGGAGCAAGTGTCTTTTAATTCTTTTAATTTCCTGACTGTAGTCATGATCCACAGTGATTTTGGAGCCCAAGCAAAGAAAATCTGTTACTGCTTCCACTTTTTTGCCCTTCTATTTGTCGTAAAGTGATGGGACTGGATGCCGTGATTTTAGTTTTTTGAATGTTGAGTTTTAAGCCAGTGTTTTCTCTCCCCTCTTTCACACTCATCATCTGTAGTTTCTATTCACTTTCTGCCATTAGATTGGTATCATCTGCATATCCAAGGTTGTTGATACTTCTCCCAGAAATCTTGATTCCAGTTTGTAAGTTATCCAGCCCGACATTTCACATCAGGTGCTCTGCATATAAGTTAAATAAGCAAGGTAACCATATACAGTCTTGACATACTCCTTTTCCAATTTTGAGCCAGTCTGTTCCATATCCAGCTCTAAATGTTGCTTCTAGACTTTCAAAAATTCATTTTGTGAGCTTTTCTTATTTTGGCTAAACCTCATTTCTGTATTTATTCTTTGATACCTATTATATATCATGGTAATGAGTGAATTCTTTATTTTACATAAAAAACTGGTATTTATATATATAAATACAGAAAATAAGGAGACAGAGGAAAGCACAGGATACCTCTCAGTATGTTTAAAATCTTGAAGTTCCAGATTTAGGGCCAAGCATTTTGCCAAAATCTGCTGGATCATGGAAAAAGCAAGAGTGTTCCAAAAAAACATCTATTTCTTCTTTATTGACTATGCCAAAGACTTTGACTGTGTGGATCACAATAAACTGGAAAATTCTGAAAGAGATGGGAATACCAGACCACCTGACCTGCCTCTTGAGAAACCTATATACAGGTCAGGAAGCAAGAGTTAGAACTGGACATGGAAAAACAGACTGGTTCCAAATAGGAAAAGGAGTACGTCAAGGCTGTACATTGTAACCCTGCTTATTTAACTTGTATGCAGAGTACTTCATGAGAAACACTGGACTGGAAGAAACACAAGCTGGAATCAAGATTGCTGGGAGAAATATCAATAACCTCAGATATGCAGATGACACCACCCTTATGGCAGAAAGTGAAGAGGAACTAAAAAGCCTCTTGATTAAAGTGAAAGAGGAAAGCTAAAAAGTTGGCTTAAAGCTCAACATTCAGAAAATGAAGATCATGGCATCTGGTCCCATTACTTCATGGGAAGTAGATGGGGAAACAGTGGAAACAGTGTCAGGCTTTATTTTGGGGGGTTCCAAAATCACTACAGATGGTAACAGCAGCCATGAAATTAAAAGACGTTTACTTCTTGGAAGAAAAGGTATGACCAATCTAGATAGCATATTGAAAAGCAGAGACACTACTTTGCCAACAAAGGTCCATCTAGTCAAGGCTATGGTTTTTCCTGTGATCATGTGTGGATGTGAGAATTGGACTGTGAAGAAAGCTGAGTGTCGAATAATTGATGTTTTTGAACTGTGGTGTTAGAGAAGACTCCTGAGAGTCCCTTGGACTGCAAGGAGATCCAACCATTCTATTCTGAAGGAGATCAGCCCTGGGATTTCTTTGGAAGAAGTGATGCTAAAGCTGAAACTCCAGTACTTTGGCCACCGCATGCGAAGAATTGACTCACTGGAAAAGACTCTGATTCTGGGAGGGATTGTGGGCAGGAGGGGAAGGGGTCCACAGAGGATGAGATGGCTGGATGGCATTACTGACTCAATGAACGTGAGTCTGAGTGAACTCCTGGAGTTGGTGATATACACGGAGGCCTGGTGTGCTGTGATTCGTGGGGTCGCAGAGTCGGACATGACTGAACAACTGAAGTGAACTGAACTGAAAAGAATAAAATAAAGTTTTCCAAAAATGCAGTGTTAAAGATCACTAAATACTCAAAGGACTTCCCTGATAGCTCAGTTGGTAAGAACCTGCTTGCAATGCTGACTCGATTTATGGGTTGGAAGATCCACTGGAGAAGGGATAGACTATCCAGTCAAGTATTCTTGGGCTTCCCTTCTAGCTCAGCTGATAAAGAATCTGCCTGCAATGCAGAAGACCTGGGTTCGACCCCTGAATTGGGAAGATCCCTTAGAGAAAGGTAAGGTTACCCACTCCAGTATTCTGGCCTGGAGAATTCCATGAGAGTCTTTGGGGTTACAAAGAGTCAGACTCGACTGAGTGACTTTTACTTCAAGTACTCAAAGCTGCTATTTATAGACTCTTGAGAAAGAGATGAAAAGGAACATAGATTGCTAAACTGCCTCACTGCACTGATACTTCATAATTGACTTATTGTGACTAATAGGGAAAAAAAAAAAACTTTTTAAGATTTTTTTAAGACTACAATGACTAGATTTTTCCCCCCAAACATTGGTAGGTAACAAAAACCAAATTGCCTTTTTTTTTTTTTTTTAATGAGAAAGATCCATCACTCTTATTTCATCAACATAAGAGATTAATTTCAGTACAGAGGGTCTCTACAAATATATTTCCCTTCAAAAGTTGCCAAGGTCAATGGGATTTTGACTTGTCTGGTGCATTTGTACTGGAAACAAAGCTTAAGCCTTCCTAAAGCAAACATAACTTGCAATCTATCAAGTTTGCTCTTTAAAGTTCAACTTGAGTATTTCTATTTCTGTTTTAGCCTTTCCATGCTGTACTGCTTTTTTTTTTTTCTCTTTGCCATGTTTTTTGGCTTATTTTTATGTACATAAAACTTCAGATTATATTAAGATTTTTTAGTGAACAATAAAATAAGCAAAATTGACTGGATTAAGGCAGTGACTGTATGTGCAAACCAAGAGTCTAAGCATAAGTTCAGGTTCATGTTTACTCTAATTAGAGTTACACTATAATGAAGAAATTAGTTTTCTATGTGTATGTGTGGAAAATGGGTAATTTGGAGGCCTTTCTAGATGTATGATTTATGTGATTTATGTTTGTATTTTTAAATGGATAGCTTCAAGCAATGTAGGAAGTAGAAAATGAAATATAATGTACACAGCTGAAAGATAAAAATATTGAACTAACATATTTTATATTATTTGACTTCAAACTAAATTTGTAAGCACTAGACATTTGTCTTCACATATTCAATCCATTTGAAGTTATCTTTAAGTGATTTATGATTTGTCTCAATGAAGGGCTCCCTAGAAGCTGTTGCTTCCACCAAATTTCCTGAGTTTTATACACCCAGTTAAGTTAAAAAAAAAAGAGCTGCCATTTAACTTGTAAGAGTCTCATTGTAGATTTTAAGAGTAAAATGAGATTGAGGCCATCTGTGCTGATATATGAATATACATACATCATATATTCTGATATATGAACAAACATTTATTTTCAATATTATTTTTACTTTAAAAATTCTCCTCTTCTCCAGTACTAGTCTTCAAGGCTTCTTTTCCTCCTTGATGTAAAAGTCAAGCATTTCATAATGTTCTTCCTGAGATGATGATCTGTGACCATAAAAGTGAGATTTTTAAAATGGGGATTTCAGGTAGTGAAGGAAAAAATGTTATAAAGGCTAATCACAGGTTTTCCCTACGTTCTTCAATTTCAATCTGAATTTGGCAATAAGGAGTTAATGATCTGAGCCACAGTCAGCTCCCAGTCTTGTTTTTGCTGACTGTATAGAGCTTCTCCATCTTTGGCTGCAAACAGTATAATCAGTATGACTTTGATGATGTATTGACAATCTGTTGATGTCCATGTATAGAGTCTTCTTTTGTGTTGCTGAAAGAGGGTATTTCCTCTGACCAGTGCATTCTCTTGGCAAAACTCTATTGGCCTTTGCCCTGCTTAATTCTGAACTCCAAGGCCAAATTTGCCCGTTAGTCCAGGTATTTTTTGATTTCTCACTCCTGCATTCCAGTTCCCTATAATGAAAAAGACATCTTCTTTGGGTGTTATTTCTAGGAAGTCTTGTAGGTCTTCATAGAACCGTTCAGCTTCAACATTTTTAACATTACTGGTTGGGGCATAGACTTAGATTACTGTGATATTGAATGGTTTGCCTTGGAAACGAACAGAGGTCATTCTGTCATTTTCGAGATTACATCCAAGTACTGCTTTTGAACTGTGGTGTTGGAGCAGACTCTTGTGAGTCCCTTGGACTACAAGGAGATGCAACCAGTCCATCCTGAAGGAGATCAGTCCTGGGTGTTCATTGGAAAGACTGATGTTGAAGCTGAAACTCCAGTACTTTGGCCACCTGATGCGAAGAGCTGACTTATTTGGAAAGACCCTGATGCTGGGAAAGATTGAGGGCAGGAGGACAGGGGGATGACAGAGGATGGGATGGTTGGATGTTATCACTGACTTGATGGACATGGGTTTGGGTGGACTCCGGGAGTTGGTGATGTACTGGGAGGCCTGGCGTGCTGTGATTCATGAACTCGCAAACAGTCAGACAAGACTGAGCGACTGAACTGAACTGCATTTTGGGCTCTTTTGTAGACTATGATGGTACCTCCATTGCTTCTAAGGGATTCTTGCCCACGGTAGTAGATATAATGGTTATCTGAGTTAAATTCACCTATTACAGTCCATTTTAGTTCTCTGATTTCTAAAATGTTGATGTTCACTCTTACCATCTCCTGTTTGGCCACTTCCAATTTGCCTTTATTCATGGACTTAACATTCCAGGTTCCTACGCAGTATTGCTCTTTACAGCATCAGAATTTACTTCCATCACGCCTCACATCCACAACTAGGTGGTGTTACTGCTTTGGCTCCATCTCTTCATTCGTTCTGGAGTTATTTCTCCACTGATCTCCAGTAGCATATTGAGTACCTACCAACCTGGGGAGTTCATCTTTCAGTGTCCTATCTGTTTTCTTTTTCATATCGTTCCAAGGTCCATCTAGTCAAGGCTATGGTTTTTCCAACAGTCATGTATGGATGTAAGAGTTGGACTATAAAGAAAGCTGAGCACTGAAGAATTGATGCTTTTGAACTGTGGTGTTGGAGAAGACTCTTGAGAGCTCCTTGAACTGCAAGGAGATCCAACCAGTCCATCCTAAACGAAATCAGTCCTGAATGTTCATTGGAAGAACTAATGCTGAAACTCCACTACTTTGGCCACATGATGTGAAGAACTGACTTATTTAAAAAGACCCTGATGCTGGGAAAAATTTTAGGTGGGAGGAGAAGGGGTCAACAGAAGATGAGATAGTTGGATGGCATCACCGGCTTAGTGGACATGAGTTTGAGTAAACTCTGGGAGTTGGTGATGGACAGGAAGGTCTGGTGTGCTGCAGTCCATGGGGACACAAAGAATCGGACACTACTGAGTGACTGAACTGAACTGATGGGATTCTCAAGGCAAGAATACTGAAGTGGTTTGCCATTCCCTTCTCCACTCTTTTACGTTGATAGAAGAACCTTTCAGTTATTTTGCAAAGCACTCCTTCCTTACATGATGGCGTCTACAAGTCAGGCCAAGAAAACCAGCAGTAGAATTCTAAGGCTGGTCAGGGTGTACCTTTCCTTTGTGCATGCTTTTTAATTGATAAAAGGGCATTTTACCAACACTGAAGTGTGTGTATGTTCCTCACTCGGTTGTGTCCGATTCTTTGCTACCCCACTGACTGTAATCTTCCAGGCTCCTCTGTCCATGGAGTTCTCCAGGCAGGAATACTGGAGTGGGTAGCCATTCCCTTCTCTAGGGGATCTTCCTGACTCAGGGATTGAGTCATTGTTTCAATGGACATTGAGTCAATGTCTCCTACATTGCAGGTGGATTCTCTTACTGTCTGAGCCACCATGGAAGAGACTAAAACTGAGACAGATTTATTTCAGTGACTTGAAAGGGATTCCGAAAAAGATGACATCATCTGTTAAAGATTATTGGCAGTAGATATCTTTAAGCTTGATTCTTCTATGTTTATTGTGCCATTATAGAGACAGCTCTCAAGAGAATGGGCATAGAGCAAAAAAACAGACAGAAATATCCTTTAAGAACACTTTTTTATTAAGAAAAAATTTTGAATGTCTCTATCAAGCCTTGCTTGAAGCTATTTGTAGTGTGCTCTTCCCAGTTAGATTTTTGTATAACTTTGAGTTGGATTCCTGTCCTGGGTGTGTGCCTGCTCAGTCACTCAGTTGTGTCTGTCTCTTTTGTGACCCTATGTACTGTAGTCTACCAGACTCCACTGTACATGTGATTTTTCCAGGAATTAGAGAGAATTACCATTTCCTTCTCCAGGGGATCTTCCCAACCCAGGGATTAAACCCATGTCTTCTCTGTCTTCTGATTGGCAGGCAGATTCTTTACCACTGAGCCACAAGGGAATCACACTCCTGTCACTTTCATTGAAATAACTGACTCATACCTGAAAGCAGGCATACATGCATTTCTTTGATATGTAGTCCATTTTAGTTTTTGAACAACATGCATATAAGAGCTAATGACAATGCTATGCTAAGTCGCTTCAGTCGTGTCCAACTATGTGTGACCCCAGAGACGACAGCCCACCAGGCTCTCCTGTCCCTGGGATTCTCTAGGCAAGAACCCTGGAGTGAGTTGCCATTGCCTTCTCCAATGCATGAAAGTGAAGTCACTCAGTCGTGTTCGACTATTAGTGACCCCATGGACTGCAGCCCTCCAGCCTCCTCTGTCCATGGGATTTTCCAGGCAAGAGTACTGGAGTGGGTTGCCATTGCCTTCTCTGAGCTAATGACAGTAAGCATACATAATTTAAGAAAAAGGGCCTACAATGTTTTTTGAGTAAAATGATAATATATAAAACATATCACTAAATAGGCAACCACCTTAGTTTTTAGAGTGTTACAACTATTTGAGTAGTCACTTATAGGATATGGGCTTCCCTGTTTAGTAAAATAATGCCACTTTGTATTAATAAAAATAGAAACTTTGAAAATGCAGAATAGTTTCAAAAAATTGATCCTCAAAAGCATATAAATGGTCTCCTTTGAATGCTTTTGTATTAACAAAAAGAACCCACTAATTGGCCTTTGTGAGAATACAGTTAAGAAAATTAAAATGTAAATGTGGCAACCAGTCAAATTTAAATAGGTTGAAGAAATTTGCCTTGAAAATTCTTCAAGAGATGGGAATACTAGATCACCTGATCTGCCTCTTGAGAAATATGTATGCAGGTCAGGAAGCAACAGTTAGAACTGGACATGGAACAACAGACGGGTTCCAAATACGAAAAGGAGTACATCAAGGCTGTATCACCCTGCTTATTTAACTTATATGCAGAGTACATCATGAGAAACGCTGGACTGGAAGAAACACAAGCTGGAATCAAGATTGCCAGGAGAAGTATCAATAACCTCAGATATGCAGATGACACCACCCTTATGGCAGAAATTGAAAGGGAACTAAAAAGCCTCTTGATGAAAGTGAAAGAGGAGAGTGAAAATGTTGGCCTAAAGCTCAACATTCAGAAAACAAAGATCATGGCATCTGGTCCCATCACTTCGTGAGAAATAGATGGGAAACAGTGGAAACAATGTCAGATTTTATTTTGGGGGGCTCTAAAATCAGTGCAGATGGTGATTGCAGCCATGAAATTAAAAGAAATTTACTCCTTAGAAGAAAAGTTATGACCAATCTAGATAGTATATTCAAAAGCAGAGACATTACTTTGCCGACTAAGGTCCGTCCAGTCAAGGCTATGGTTTTTCCTGTGGTCATGTATGGATGTGAGAGTTGGACTGTGAAGAAGGCTGAGTGCTGAAGAATTGATGCTTTTGAACTCTGGTGTTGGGGAAGACTTTTGAGAGTCCCTTGGACTACAAGGAGATACAACCAGTCCATTCTGAAGAAAATCAGCCCTGGGATTTCTTTGGAAGAAATGATCCTCAAGCTGAAACTCTAGTACTTTGGCCACCTGATGTGAAGAGTTGACTCATTGGAAAAGACTCTGATGCTGGGAGGCATTAGGGGCAGGAGGAGAAAGGGACGACAGAGGATGAGGTGGCTGGATGGCATCACTGACTCGATGGACATGAGTCTGAGTGAACTCCAGGAGTTGGTGATGGACAGGGAGGCCTGGTGTGCTGCGATTCATGGGGTCGCAAAGAGTCGGACACGACTGAGCGACTGAACTGAACTGAACTGATGCATTTAGTCCTGTTTGTCATTCAGTTGAATTATGACCCAGTTGCTTTAATGTCAAGTTTTAATGTTGTATTTTTTATGACAAGGACTATATTTCCTTTCACCTGGTATTTCACTTATGAATTTCACAATTAGACAAGAGTATTTAGAAAGTTATGATCACATTTACTTAATATGAATGAATGTCTTCCCTCTTTTTAATGAAAGAAAACATTGCAATTAGCTTTAGCACATAGCATGCCAATCTAATACAAAAATCAGACTCATAGTTTTTAAATTTTAGCGGATTTTCTTTTGTGGACTATTCCAGTGTCTCAAATAATTTCTTATCGTATACAGGCTTAATGGTGTTGGAAACTGCAATGCCCTGTCTTGTTTTAAATCAGAATTAAAGATGTGCCAACCTGTCACAACTCCTATGCACGAAGTACACTATAGTTCTTCACACTCCTTTGAATTCATATCAATCATTTGAAAATAACATTTTTCCCTCAGAATGAGCTGTCACTATCAATTTGAATAGTGGCTGTTGAACTGGATTTCATCCAAATTTTCAGCAAGCCATGTGGTTCATTATGCCACTAACCAAATGACTTGCATAACCATATTTTCTCACACTGTGTTAAAATAAATGTAGTACTATCTCCTCAAAGATTGCAATAATGATTTGATATTTTTATTCAAATATCTGTTTAAATTTCTGTTTTTTCCTGCTCTATTGGCATTACTGATTCATGTCTCAGTAATTAGCCATAGGTGTTTTTTTTCTTAATATCAATTGTGTTTTGATTCGGCAGTACTATATCTTTGGTTGTGTGTAATCATCAGAGGACATACAGATCTTTATGATGCCCATGTCTGTACCTGTTATGAAAATGTAAATCTCTAGATGCTATATGATAAAGATGGTGTTCAGAGTAAAATAATATTTTTGAGCACATTGGAATAAGAAGTTGTTTTTTTTTTTCCTCATTTTAGCACATCTACCATACCTGACATATTATAAACTTCCTATGATTTAGGATTGTTTTTGTAGTATTATCTGTCACTAAGTGACACAATCTGTTGCATGGGATTGAAAATGTAAAATCAGCTGCGGTTTTCCTAGAGGAAAACATCTGTTGCCCCTTCTTCTTCTTCTTTTTTTTTTTNCTCTTGAGAAATCTGTATGCAGGTCAGGAAGCAACAGTTAGAACTGGACATGGAACAACAGACGGGTTCCAAATACGAAAAGGAGTACATCAAGGCTGTATCACCCTGCTTATTTAACTTATATGCAGAGTACATCATGAGAAACGCTGGACTGGAAGAAACACAAGCTGGAATCAAGATTGCCAGGAGAAATATCAATAACCTCAGATATGCAGATGACACCACCCTTATGGCAGAAATTGAAAGGGAACTAAAAAGCCTCTTGATGAAAGTGAAAGAGGAGAGTGAAAATGTTGGCCTAAAGCTCAACATTCAGAAAACAAAGATCATGGCATCTGGTCCCATCACTTCGTGAGAAATAGATGGGAAACAGTGGAAACAATGTCAGATTTTATTTTGGGGGGCTCTAAAATCAGTGCAGATGGTGATTGCAGCCATGAAATTAAAAGAAATTTACTCCTTAGAAGAAAAGTTATGACCAATCTAGATAGTATATTCAAAAGCAGAGACATTACTTTGCCGACTAAGGTCCGTCCAGTCAAGGCTATGGTTTTTCCTGTGGTCATGTATGGATGTGAGAGTTGGACTGTGAAGAAGGCTGAGTGCTGAAGAATTGATGCTTTTGAACTCTGGTGTTGGGGAAGACTTTTGAGAGTCCCTTGGACTGCAAGGAGATACAACCAGTCCATTCTGAAGAAAATCAGCCCTGGGATTTCTTTGGAAGAAATGATCCTCAAGCTGAAACTCTAGTACTTTGGCCACCTGATGTGAAGAGTTGACTCATTGGAAAAGACTCTGATGCTGGGAGGCATTAGGGGCAGGAGGAGAAAGGGACGACAGAGGATGAGGTGGCTGGATGGCATCACTGACTCGATGGACATGAGTCTGAGTGAACTCCAGGAGTTGGTGATGGACAGGGAGGCCTGGTGTGCTGCGATTCATGGGGTCGCAAAGAGTCGGACACGACTGAGCGACTGAACTGAACTGAACTGATGCATTTAGTCCTGTTTGTCATTCAGTTGAATTATGACCCAGTTGCTTTAATGTCAAGTTTTAATGTTGTATTTTTTATGACAAGGACTATATTTCCTTTCACCTGGTATTTCACTTATGAATTTCACAATTAGACAAGAGTATTTAGAAAGTTATGATCACATTTACTTAATATGAATGAATGTCTTCCCTCTTTTTAATGAAAGAAAACATTGCAATTAGCTTTAGCACATAGCATGCCAATCTAATACAAAAATCAGACTCATAGTTTTTAAATTTTAGCGGATTTTCTTTTGTGGACTATTCCAGTGTCTCAAATAATTTCTTATCGTATACAGGCTTAATGGTGTTGGAAACTGCAATGCCCTGTCTTGTTTTAAATCAGAATTAAAGATGTGCCAACCTGTCACAACTCCTATGCACGAAGTACACTATAGTTCTTCACACTCCTTTGAATTCATATCAATCATTTGAAAATAACATTTTTCCCTCAGAATGAGCTGTCACTATCAATTTGAATAGTGGCTGTTGAACTGGATTTCATCCAAATTTTCAGCAAGCCATGTGGTTCATTATGCCACTAACCAAATGACTTGCATAACCATATTTTCTCACACTGTGTTAAAATAAATGTAGTACTATCTCCTCAAAGATTGCAATAATGATTTGATATTTTTATTCAAATATCTGTTTAAATTTCTGTTTTTTCCTGCTCTATTGGCATTACTGATTCATGTCTCAGTAATTAGCCATAGGTGTTTTTTTTCTTAATATCAATTGTGTTTTGATTCGGCAGTACTATATCTTTGGTTGTGTGTAATCATCAGAGGACATACAGATCTTTATGATGCCCATGTCTGTACCTGTTATGAAAATGTAAATCTCTAGATGCTATATGATAAAGATGGTGTTCAGAGTAAAATAATATTTTTGAGCACATTGGAATAAGAAGTTGTTTTTTTTTTTCCTCATTTTAGCACATCTACCATACCTGACATATTATAAACTTCCTATGATTTAGGATTGTTTTTGTAGTATTATCTGTCACTAAGTGACACAATCTGTTGCATGGGATTGAAAATGTAAAATCAGCTGCGGTTTTCCTAGAGGAAAACATCTGTTGCCCCTTCTTCTTCTTCTTTTTTTTTTTTCATTTTATTTCAGAATTAATACAAACTTTTTTTTTTCAGTAGGAGCATAGTTTATTTTACCAACTGCAGATTTCAGTCTGTATAACCTATCAATTTCAATTAAGTTTTTATAATGAAATTTTATTCAAATAAACTCTAGTAACTCCTGTGTAAGGCATATTTGTAGAAGACTATCCAAAATGAAGTCAAAGAAACATGACAGAAAATACATTTTACAATTTGTGGCAAAGATTAATAGCCAACACCTGGAAGGCATTATTGAGGTGAAATATAGTCCTGATTAGGACATTCAGTTCTAAGTCCTGGATCTCAATCTGACCAAAGGTTGTTTTTTTCTATAAACATCAACTACACCCTGAAAAAGGAACTAAAACATTGAACTGCCCTTACCACTGAGATGCCCTGAAGGTGAAACAGTAATAGATGCACAATAATTTGAGGTATTGGAAGTGTCTCAAGTCAGAAGGAACAGATGAATCACTTGTTATAGTGATACTGGAAAATCAAACTTAATTTTATCTACATTTTCTGATATCTGAAATCATCTCAAGATACACATCTGTCCTTCTATATTTTGATATAATCTGAAACTTAAGTAATTTTTGTTTTCCTAGCCAATCAACACATTTTTTGTAGTGTCTCTTCTGTGTCTGTTTTGGCCCCAGGAAATCTGAATTGTTACATAAACAACATTTTCAATCTTGACTATTTACAGTTATTTAATACTTTCTTTTCTTACCTGGTGATAAGTTCTCTTTCAATACAGGATATATACATCTCACTCCCTTAACTAATTATAGCAGTGATATTATGGGTCATCATATTATTTCTACCTCACTTTTATTTGCAAATTATTGATCTGCCACCACTATTAAAATTGTTAATTCAGAAGTTCTTGCCACCTACTGTAGCATGACTCTCTATTCTCATTGTCATTATTTATGCCCAGGAGGTCTTCACCAGTGTGGCAGCTTGCTCAATTTCTTTGTATATAAATATGTTTTGCTATGGGCTTCCCAGGTGATGCAGTAATAAAGAACCTGCCTGCCAATGCAGGAGACCTGGAAGACTGGGATTCATTCCTTGGGTCAGGAAGATCTCCTGGAGAAAGAAACGGCAACCTCCCTGGCTGGCCATGGGGTCCATGGGGTGGCAAAGAGCATGCATATATGCATCCTTGTTTTGCCATATATCTTAACAGCTGCTAATTTCTTATTGATGACTTTTTCTCTTCTAAATTTTGCTAAATGTATATTTTAAATCTTCAAACTTGAGTAAATTTAATCTTAATTATGTTTCAATCACCTACAGTAACAGTTAAGACTTTGATCACATCATCCTGAGATATGCTTTGATTCTAAACTTTTAAACTCTAAATTTCACTGTCATATCACATAGCCTGGTTATTGCAAACTGTATATCCATAATTTGTGTAAAATGATTCCTCTTCTCCATTCTTAGCTTAAGTATATAAACTGTCATCCTATTTTATCAAGTCTTATGTAGCATAATAGTTGCTTTATCCCTTTTTGATTCTATGATAGACTATTTTAAAGTACATTATCTTCTAGCTTTTAAATGTTTTATTCATTATTTTTCATTTTATCTTTTTACTTTAGCTTTGTTAAGGTATAATTGATGCATAAGATATTTAAAGTGTACATCATGATGATTTGATATACATTGTGAAAACACATCTGTCACCTCACATTTTATATGCTTTTTGTATTTTTTATAAGAACATTAATTCTAATCTCATACATTTCAACTACATAATATATTGTTATAAACTATATTCATCAGGTTTTACATGAGATCCAAGAACACTAACCTGATAGCTGAAAGTTTGAACTCTTTACCAAGCTGTCTTATTTCTTCCACATTTCAGCCCTGGGCAACCACTTTTTCATTTTTATTTCTATAAGTTTTAGTTCTGTTTTCATTTTGTTTTTAGATTTTCCATATAAGTGAGATAACACAATATTTGTCTTTTTCTCTCTTACTTTTTTCACTTAGCATAATGCTGTCAGGTATCATCTATGTTGTTGTAAATGTCAGGATTTCCTTATTTTTATCACTGAATAATATTCCATTGTATATTATAATATGGATGCCATATATAATAATTATTTTTGCTTTTTTTGTCTTAGCTTCTGGTGTGAAATCCCAAAAGATCATGGTGAAGAGTGATGCCAAGGAGCTTATGTAATCCTATGTTTTCTTCGATAAGTTTTATGACTTTGGATCTTAAATTTAAATTTTTCATCCATTTGGAGGTGAACAAAAACATGAAACTTTTAAAAGCAAACATATTTGACACAAATAGTAGTAACATTTTCTTGAATTATCCCCCCAAGGCAAAATAATTAAAAGTAAAAATAAACAAATGGAACAAAAGCTTTTACACAGCAAAGAAATCCATCAATAAAATAATATGACAACCTACAGAATGGGAGAAGATATTTGCAAATGATGATGTGACAAGAAATTAACATCCAAAACCTAAAAATAGTTCATACAATTCAATATCAAAAGCTCCCAAATAATTCAATCAAAATGGACAGAAGTATGAGTAGACATTTTTCCAAAGAAGATCAAAAGTAGGTACAGTACCTCATCACTGTACCTGTGCATGTCTGAATGGATATCATCAAAAAGTCTATAACTATTGTTGGAGAGGATGTGGGTAAAAGGGAGTCTTTGTACATGGTTGATGGGAATGTAAATTGATGCAGTGACTGTCAGTTCAGTTCAGTTGCTCATTTGTGTCCGACTCTTTGCTATCCCATGAACCACAGCATGCCAGGCCTCCCTGTCCATCACCAACTCCCGGACTTCACTCAAACCCATGTCCGTTGTGTCGGTGGTGCCATCCAGCCATCTCGTCCTCTGTCATCCCCTTCTCCTCCTGCCCTCAATCTTTCCCAGTGTCAGGGTCTTTTCAAATGAGTCAGTTCTTTGCATCAGGTGGCCAAAGTATTGGAGTTTCAGCTTCAACATCAGTCCATCCAATGAACACCCATGACTGATCACTTTTAGGATGGACTAGTTGGATCTCCTTGCAGTCCAAGGTACTCTGAAGAGTCTTCTCCAACACCACAGTTCAAAAGCATCTTTTTCAGCACTCAGCTTTCTTAATAGCAGTGACCGTGGAGGTTCCTTAAAAAACTAAAACTAGAGCTACCATGTGATCTAGTAATTACACTCCTGGGTATATATCTGGGGGGGGGGGGACGAATTTGAAAAGATACATGCACCCCAGTGCACATAGCAGCACTATTTACAACAGCTAAGACATGGAATGGCAACCCACTCCAGTACTCTTGCCTGGAGAATCCCATAGATGGAGGAGCCTGGTAGGCTACTGTCTGTGGGGTTGCAAAGAGTCGGACACGACTGAGCGACTTCACTTTCACTTTCAAGACATGGAAGAATCCCAAGTGTTCATAAGCAAATGCTTGGTTTAAGTAGATGTGGCAAACACACACACACATACACACTGGAGTATTATTCAGCCATAAAATAGAAAGAATGAAGTACTGCTATTTGCAGCAAGGTGGATGTTCCCAGAATAATATGCTTAGTGAAATAAAGCAGAGAAAGATACATACTATACAATATCAGTTTTATATGGAATCTAAAAAATAATATAAATGAATATGTGTGTGTGTGTGTGTGTGTGTGTGTGTGTGTGTGTGTGAGCTTCAACTGGCACAGCAAAAACAAGAAGTCTAAAGCCCCAGCAAAGATGGGCTCAATAAAGGACAGAAATGGTATAGATCTAACAGCAGCAGAGATATTAAGAAGAAGTGGCAAGAATACACAGAACTANTATATATGTATATATATAGATGTCACACGAGTGTATGTTCCTCGGTTCTTTGTCTCATCACAACAAAGATTTGGAATGATGGACATTAAAGCCCCCTCGGCGTGTCACAGCTCTCAGGTCTTAGATAGACGGTGTTATAGCTCTTAGGTCTCGAATGGACCATGTTATAGCTCTTGGACAAATCAGTGTTACAGCTGAGTGTTACAGCTCTATTTTATTTAGAAAATAGCAGGAAAATCCGTCTTCGAGGTGTGAGGGCATATCGATCCAAAGACACGGGGAGAAGAGCGCCCCAGCATGTGGGAGGGAGGGAAAGCTGGCTTTGGCTCCTCTGTTTATATGTTTATCTCTCCCTGGGCCTGTCCTGTGTAAACTGGGCCAGCCAGGAGTGTTGTTTGTTTTACCTGAGGTCCTCACTCTGGTCCTCAGACCTTCTTTTGTTCTATTTTTGCAGGCTTTTCCCTTCCTTGTCTTTTAGCCAACACCATTTTGGACTCCTTTTCCCTATTCTACCTACCTAGCATTCCCCCCTCAAGAGATGGGAGGCCCAGTTCTTTGGGAATAGGGGCGTCAAGGTCTTTCTGGCTACTTCCTGCTGAAGTAGGATGGTGAGGGGTATTGGGCCTCCTCCTCTTGCTAGTCTCAAGCCTCAGAGTCCTTATAGTGGTGTCCATCTAAGGGTGTGTGATATTTTCCATGGTTGGTTGCAGTTTTATATTTTTGTTGAACTGGCACTGCCTGTTGTAGCTTGTTGACCTGGGCAGAGACAAAACAGGTTAGACAATTGATAGTACATGGAATAATCATAAGCATCATCAATATAGCATAACAAGGAGTATTAGGGGCATTAGTCAGTTTTAAATTCACATCACCAGGATGGCTCAAGACACTCCTTGTTCAGGGATCAGAAGATCTTTCTCCTGTCTGTTTTGAAGTACAATCTCTGCCAAGCTGTGTTGGCTCTTTAGAGTTATCCTGAGAAATCTTATCCCCAGAAACTAGATTTTGGGGGTGTTCATTAGAATGGCATTCATTGGTAGTCCTGAATAGGTATCTGAGATCTCCCGGGGGCTCACAGGTGTATTGAGTGTCCTCTTCTGTCATCTTCCACGGCTTGACTCGTGAGTAGTGAATCCAGGAGTCATGTCCTGGTACCTTGACTGCTGTGGGGGTAGAAAGTATTACAGGGTAGGGGCTCTTCCATGTGGGCTGGAGTTGAGCTTTTGGAGACCCATCTTTCAAGACTTTAATTAGGCCTTGAGTTCCTGGAGCATATAGTGGTGACTCCTTAGAATCTTTTGGGTCCTGGTTCATACCCCACAAGCATATATCCTGTTGGAATTGCCCCATGGCCATGGTATAAGACTGGAGGGTCTGAACCTCTGGATCTAGGAAGAGGTCATTGATATAAACAAAAGGTCTCCCATATAACATCTCATAAGGACTAAGGCCAAGCTGTTCCTTAGGGGCAATGCGGGTGCAGAGCAGTGCTATTGGTAAAGCCTCCTTCCATCCCAGGGAGGCCTCCTGGGTTATCTTTTTTATCGCTGATTTTAAGAATTAATTGGCTCTTTCTACTTTTCCCAAAGATTGAGGTCTCCAGGCACAATGGAGATAATAAGTAATGCCCAATGCTTTCAAGACCCCTTGGGTGACCTTAGAAGTAAATGATGTCCCATTGTCACTTTGTAATGACCTGGGCAGACCAAACCTTGGAATGATTTCATGGAGCAGTTTTTTTNTCCTCTTGCTAGTCTCAAGCCTCAGAGTCCTTATAGTGGTGTCCATCTAAGGGTGTGTGATATTTTCCATGGTTGGTTGCAGTTTTATATTTTTGTTGAACTGGCACTGCCTGTTGTAGCTTGTTGACCTGGGCAGAGACAAAACAGGTTAGACAATTGATAGTACATGGAATAATCATAAGCATCATCAATATAGCATAACAAGGAGTATTAGGGGCATTAGTCAGTTTTAAATTCACATCACCAGGATGGCTCAAGACACTCCTTGTTCAGGGATCAGAAGATCTTTCTCCTGTCTGTTTTGAAGTACAATCTCTGCCAAGCTGTGTTGGCTCTTTAGAGTTATCCTGAGAAATCTTATCCCCAGAAACTAGATTTTGGGGGTGTTCATTAGAATGGCATTCATTGGTAGTCCTGAATAGGTATCTGAGATCTCCCGGGGGCTCACAGGTGTATTGAGTGTCCTCTTCTGTCATCTTCCACGGCTTGACTCGTGAGTAGTGAATCCAGGAGTCATGTCCTGGTACCTTGACTGCTGTGGGGGTAGAAAGTATTACAGGGTAGGGGCTCTTCCATGTGGGCTGGAGTTGAGCTTTTGGAGACCCATCTTTCAAGACTTTAATTAGGCCTTGAGTTCCTGGAGCATATAGTGGTGACTCCTTAGAATCTTTTGGGTCCTGGTTCATACCCCACAAGCATATATCCTGTTGGAATTGCCCCATGGCCATGGTATAAGACTGGAGGGTCTGAACCTCTGGATCTAGGAAGAGGTCATTGATATAAACAAAAGGTCTCCCATATAACATCTCATAAGGACTAAGGCCAAGCTGTTCCTTAGGGGCAATGCGGGTGCAGAGCAGTGCTATTGGTAAAGCCTCCTTCCATCCCAGGGAGGCCTCCTGGGTTATCTTTTTTATCGCTGATTTTAAGAATTAATTGGCTCTTTCTACTTTTCCCAAAGATTGAGGTCTCCAGGCACAATGGAGATAATAAGTAATGCCCAATGCTTTCAAGACCCCTTGGGTGACCTTAGAAGTAAATGATGTCCCATTGTCACTTTGTAATGACCTGGGCAGACCAAACCTTGGAATGATTTCATGGAGCAGTTGGTTTTTTTTTTTTTTTTTTTTTTACCACCTCCTCAGTCTTCTCAGTCCAGGTGGGAAAGCCTTCAATCCATCCTGTGAATGAATACCTATCAAGACTAATAGCTATCTATACCCTTGAGAAACTGGAATCTGGGTGAAGTCCATCTGCCAGTCCTCTCCTGGGTAGGCCCCCACATCGTTGGGCGGGCTGGGGCAGCTGGGGTCTTTGAGCTCCTTGGGGGTTGTTTAATTGGCAAGTGGGACAAGAGGAGACCACCTGTCTTATAGTTGTTTGGAAGCATGTTCCTCTGAAGGACCTTTCTAGTAGTCTTTGGAGGGCCTTTTCTCCTAAATGAGTAGTGACATGTAGGGAGTTAGCCAACTTCCATTGGAGGTTCCCAGGCAGAAAAAGGAGTCCCTCCTTTTGGAACCACCCCATATGATCTTCTTGAAAGCCCTCGCTCTTAGCTTTAAGAGTCTCATCTTCAGTATATGAAGGAGTTTCTGGCAAATTAGTCTGTGGAACTAAGGTGGCAACCCCTATTAGGACATGGTTCTGTAATTCTGCTCTCCTAGCTGCCTGATCAGCTGCTTGGTTCCCTCGTGCCACTTCTGTGCTACCCTTTCAGTGGGAGACTGAAACATCAGTGGGCAGATGGACTGCTTTCAAGAGTCGAAGAATCTGATTACCATATTTGATTGGGGACCCTCGGGTGATCAAGTGGCCCCTTTCTTTCCAAATAGCCACATGTGCATGTAGCACCAGAGAGGCATACCTGGAATCAGTGTAGATGGCTATTTTTTCTTTTTCCACTCTAAAGCTTGAGTCAGGGCTATGAGCTCAACTAGTTGCCCTGAAGTACCTGGTGGCAGAGGCTTGGCCTCTATGGTCTCAAAATTGAAGACCACTGTATACCCGGCTCTTCTTTTTTCCATCCAAGACAAAGCTGCTTCCGTCAGTGTACCAGAGTTCCTCAGGATTGGTCAGAGGATCTTCTGACAATCCTTCTTGGGGTTTTGTCCAGTGGTCCAAGGTTTCTAGACAAAAGTGAAGGGGAGAGAGCCCTCGGGGGGTAGGCAGGAGGGTGGCTGGGTTAAGAACCTCACAAAGGGGTATAGTGAGGCCTGTATTTTCCATCAGCATTACTTGCTATCTGAGGATTCTTTGGTCAGACATCCATAAATGGCCTCTCCCATTTAGGAGTTGTTTTACTTGGTGGCTGGTAAAAATAGTTAGTTTGCCCCCAAAGAAGAGTTTTAAAGCATCTTCTATCATGATTGCAATAGCTGCAAGATTTTGAAGGCAGGGGGGCCAGCCTCGGGTAGTTGGATCGAGCTTTTTGGATAAGTAAGCTACAGGCTGGGGCTCAGATCCCAACCTTTGAGTTAACACTCCCAAGGCTATTCTCTCTCTTTCATGGACATAAAGTTGGAATGCTTTTTCTGGGTCTGGCAACCTCAAGGCAGGTGCCTGCGTTAAGTCCTGTTTTAGTGTAGCCTCTGCCTTCTTTTGAGGAGTTCCCCACATCAGTGGGATTGAATCATCTTGTCCCTTTAAGCTTTCATATAAGGGCTGGGCAATTAGACCATAGCTGGGTATCCAGATTCTATAATATCCAGTTAGCCCCAGGAAAGCTTGCAATTGTTTTCAAGTCATGGGGGAGGGCAACTGGAAGATTCCTTGTACCCGATCAGAGGACAGCCTCCTAGACCCATGTGTAATCTGAACTCCCAGGTAAGTGACCTTTGTCTCGACCATCTGTGCCTTAGCACGGGAGACTTTATATCCTCTTTTTGCCAAGAAGTTTAGAACCTGAATTGCATGTTGTTGGGCACTTTTCTCATCTAGAGAGCAGATTAGTAGGTCATCTACATATTGTAATATTTTCCCATTAGGTCCCAGGTCCAGATCTAGGAGATCCTGACTAAGGGCCTGTCCAAACAGGTGGGGACTATCTCTGAACCCCTGAGGTAACACTGTCCAAGTCATCTGTTGGTGTTTTTTTCCTGGGGCCTCCCACTCAAAGGCAAAAAGATACTGGGATTGTTTAGCCAGTGGTATGCAAAAAAAAAATAAATAAATAAAAATGCAGCTTTGAGATCCAAGACTGTAAACCACTTGGCACTGGGTGGGATTTCTCCCAAGATTACATAGGGGTTGGGTACTCTGGGATGCAGGGGGACTACAGCTTCATTTATGATCTGGAGATCTTGAACCATTTGCCAGGTTCCGTCTTTTTTTTTTTTTTTTTTTTTTAACTGAGAGGATTGAGGTGTTACATGGTGAACTGGTGGGGACTAATAGCCCACAAGCAAGGAATTTATTTATTAAAGGCTGTAGTCTCTCCCAAGCCTCTCTTTTGAGAGGGTATTGTTCTGGTTAGGAAACCGAGTGGGATCTCGGAGGACAATAATGACCAGTTCAGCTTGGTGTGCTCATCCAGGAATCCCCTGGTCCCACACCTAGGGGTTAATTTTGTCCTTTCATAGTTTTTGGTTCCTCTCTATTGGAGAAGGTGTAATGGGTTGTTCAGTAGTAACCAGGAGCTATAGAGGTCTAGAGGCCGAAAAGCTTCCCATCACAAGGGTGGGCCCTAATTTAGTGAGTATATCTCTTCCCAATAAGGGAGTAGGACACTCAGGGACCACCAGAAACTGGTGGGAAAATATTTTTCCATCCCAGCAACAAAGAAGTGCTCAGGTGAATCTTTTAGTGGTTGCTTTTCCTGTAGCACCCCAAATGGTACAGGTTTGGGAAGAGAAGACCCCGGAGTAGGAGATCAAGAGAGAGTAGGTAGCCCCTTTGTCAACCAAGAAATTCTCAGACCCACCTTTCACATCCAGTTACATCCTTGCCTCCAGCACCATGATGGTTATCTGTGACAGGTGGGCTGGCTGGAGTGGGCCGCTTCAGTCCTCTTGAACCATCCTGAGGGTAGTCTTGGAGCTTGACCTTGAGGCTCTTGGGCCCCAAGGGCAGAGTGCCACCTAGTGTCCCAGTTGATGGCATTTGTGGCAAGCTGTTCTAGGAGACTTGTCATGGTTTGGACACTCTTTGGCCCAATGCCCCGCCCGTCTACAGATCAGGCATTTATCTCATGCCCTGTCCTTCAAGGACTCGGGGTTTGCCATAGGGCTTCTCTGGAGGGCGGCCAGCATCTGGGAATGCCTTGTCTTTCTTTTCCTCTTTCTCCTGGGCCTTGGCCTCCTTTTCCTGTTCTCTTTTATAAAAGGTATTGGTAGCTGTCTGGACCATCTCATCTAAAAAGGCAGCAGGGTCCTGCTGTTGTAACTTAATTCTGATATCTGATGCACATTGGGACAGGAATTTGTCCTTTAAACTCACCTGTCCCTCGTAAGAGTCTAAGTCCGNAGAAGGTGTAATGGGTTGTTCAGTAGTAACCAGGAGCTATAGAGGTCTAGAGGCCGAAAAGCTTCCCATCACAAGGGTGGGCCCCAATTTAGTGAGTATATCTCTTCCCAATAAGGGAGTAGGACACTCAGGGACCACCAGAAACTGGTGGGAAAATATTTTTCCATCCCAGCAACAAAGAAGTGCTCAGGTGAATCTTTTAGTGGTTGCTTTTCCTGTAGCACCCCAAATGGTACAGGTTTGGGAAGAGAAGACCCCGGAGTAGGAGATCAAGAGAGAGTAGGTAGCCCCTTTGTCAACCAAGAAATTCTCAGACCCACCTTTCACATCCAGTTACATCCTTGCCTCCAGCACCATGATGGTTATCTGTGACAGGTGGGCTGGCTGGAGTGGGCCGCTTCAGTCCTCTTGAACCATCCTGAGGGTAGTCTTGGAGCTTGACCTTGAGGCTCTTGGGCCCCAAGGGCAGAGTGCCACCTAGTGTCCCAGTTGATGGCATTTGTGGCAAGCTGTTCTAGGAGACTTGTCATGGTTTGGACACTCTTTGGCCCAATGCCCCGCCCGTCTACAGATCAGGCATTTATCTCATGCCCTGTCCTTCAAGGACTCGGGGTTTGCCATAGGGCTTCTCTGGAGGGCGGCCAGCATCTGGGAATGCCTTGTCTTTCTTTTCCTCTTTCTCCTGGGCCTTGGCCTCCTTTTCCTGTTCTCTTTTATAAAAGGTATTGGTAGCTGTCTGGACCATCTCATCTAAAAAGGCAGCAGGGTCCTGCTGTTGTAACTTAATTCTGATATCTGATGCACATTGGGACAGGAATTTGTCCTTTAAACTCACCTGTCCCTCGTAAGAGTCTAAGTCCAGATTGGTGAACTTTTGGAGTGCCTCTTTTAGCCTTTCCAGAAAGGCAATGGGGTTCTCACTGGGCTCCTGAGTTATTGCTGAGACCCGGGCATAGCTAATTCCTTTTTGTTGGGCTGCTTTCAGTCCTGCCTTCACACAGATTAGAAAATGATCTCTTTCCCAGATGTGCTCAGGGTCATCATAATTTCAATTAGGATCGGAGGAGGGGACTGCAGTTTCCCCTACTGGGTATCTATCAATCACTGGACATGTGAAGCTCTGTTGCATACCTCTGGGCTTCCTTCTGTTTCCATAGGTAGACTTCATTACGGGTGAGTCTTTCTAAAGCTTATCTTACCCAGAACTGTTCCAACCTGAGAGCCAGGCGTCCCTGGGTCAGGGTGCAGATCCCCAGGCAGGCTGAGGCATGACAGCCTCCTAGAGATCAAATCCCCGGGCAGGTCGAGGTGTGACAGCCTCCTGAAAATTGGGTCCCTGGGCAGGTTGAGGTGTGACGACCTCCTGGAACCCCTGGGACTGACAGATCCTTGAGCAGGTTGAGATGTGACAACCTTTCCAGGATTAGATCCCTAGGCAGGTCAAGGTGTGATGACCTCCTGGGACCCCCGGACTGGAGTTTGGGCGTCCCCAAGGTCTCCAGCATGACCAGAGCTGGGTAGAATTCAGTTCAGTCGCTCAGTTGTGTCCGACTCTTTGCGACCCCATGAATCACAGCACGCCAGGCCTCCTTGTCCATGGGAGATATGATGTAAGCTCATCCTACCTAGTACTGTTGCAACCTGAGAGTCAGGTGTCCCCGCGTCAGCGTGCATATCCCCAGGCAGGCTGAGGCATGACAGCCTCCTAGAGATCGAATGCTCGGGCAGGTCGAGGCGTGACGACATCTTGGGACCCCTGGGACTAGCGGATCCCTAAGCAAGTTGAGGTGTGACAAACTTTTGAGGACCAGATCCCTAGGCAGGTCAAGATGTGATGACCTCCTAGGGCTCCCGGACTGGAGTTGGGCATCCACAAGATCTGCAGTGTGACCACTACTGGGTAGGATTAGGGGATTGGATATTATAGAGTATTTCCCTCCCAAGGCCAGCTATTTTTTGGTTGTCTCTCCAGAAGATTGTAGAGACAACTGTGTGGGTCTGGATGGGGCTCAGGTAAAGAGCATGAAACAGAAGGGAAGGGGGCAGAGCACAACCTTTGAAAGAATGACATAGCACAAGGGTATAATGTAAACCAATTAAAATCAGTTGGGCCCAAGATGACAAGTCAAATTCAAGTAAACCTTAATCTCTAATCTATAAGCCAACAGTCAGACCCAGGTGGCAGGACAGCTCCAAGGCACTGTCAAAAGATGGAGGAGTGGGTGGTTCCCCAGTGGCTAGGATGATCCTCTCACTCATTAGCATATGAATGTACCCTCCACCACCACCACCACCTGCAAAACCTAGCCAGGCCACATTCCATGGCCAGTACCCTGTAGAGTGGGGGCTTCTCTCTGAATCTTAAGTCTATCACTTTGACTCTCAATGAATTTTTGTAATGAGACCTCAGAGCCTGAGCTTTCTTAGCTACCTGAAGCCATTCTGGGTTTTGGTCGGGCTCAAGTCCTGGGAGAGGGCTGAAGGACAGGAGGAAAAAGCAGTGGGAAAAATATGCCAAGGAATCCCCTTCTTAGCCTGCCAGAAAATTTGCTAAATACCTGACTGGTGCTTAGTTTCATTGGTCTGATCCTTGGCACAGAGAAGAGAAAGGAGAGAAGAATCCCCACTGGCTTGTGTAACAGCTACTGGGACTCTGCAGATAGCGCCTTTGGGCCATGCTGAGGAGTAGCCTTTCCAGAGTCCCTCAATTGTGCCCCCTGCTGCCCACCTGTTTGTGGGAGGCTTGAGGAAACAAGAAATGAGAGATTGTAAAGGAATTAAGATTTTGTTAAGCATGTCCCTCCAGCCATAGGAGCGAGGACCTCTTACCTTAACTGGAGGTCTTCTGGAATCTGAGACTGGGCTGCATTAGCTTTCTGCTGAGTTGTTTTTTGCTCTCCTGGTTTCCAACAAGATGGTCCTTCCTCTGCGCTGGATTTTCTTCGCATTCCGCCTCTACCATGGGAGCTTCACTGAGTTGGGCTCCTGCTGTGCTTGGCCTCTTCTGCACGGAGGTTGTTTCAGCCAGGTTAAACCTAAGTCACGGCACCATAGATGTCACATGAGTGTATGTTCCTTGGTTCTTTGTCTTGTCACAACAAAGTTTTGGAGTGACAGACATTAAACCCCCCTTGGCGTGTCACAGCTCTCAGGTCTTAGATAGACCGTGTTATAGCTCTCAGGTCTCGAATGGACCATGTTATAGCTCTTAGACAAATCAGTGTTACAGCTCAGTGTCACAGCTCTATTTTTAAAAGATAGCAGGAAAATCCATCTTCAAGGCGTGAGGGCATGTCAATCCAAAGACATGAAAAGAGCACTCCAGCGCACGGGAGGGAGGGAAAGCTAGCTTTGGCTCCTCTATTTATGAGGAAAGCTAGCTTTGGCTCCACTATTTATATGTTTATCTCTCCCTGGGCCTGTCCTATGTAAATTGGGCCAGCCAGGAGTGTTGTTTGTTTTACCTGAGGTCCTCACTCTGGTCCTCGGACCTTCTTTTGTTCTATTTTTGCAGGCTTTTCCCTTCTTTGTCTTTTAGCCAACACCATTTTGGACTCCTTTTCCCTATTCTACCTACCTAACATATAGACTTCATTTTCACTTTTCACTTTCATGCATTGGAGAAGGAAATGGCAACCCACTCTAGTACTCTTGCCTGGGAAATCCCATAGACAGAGGAGCCTCGTAGGCTACAGTCCATGGGGTTGCTAAGAGTTGGACATGACTGAGCGACTTCACTTTCACTTTTCACTTTCATACGTTGGAGAAGGAAATGGCAACCCACTCCAGTGTTCTTGCCTGGAGAATCCCAGGGACAGAGGAGCCTGGTGGGCTTCTGTCTGTGGGGTTGCACAGAGTTGGACACAACTGAAGTGACTTAGCAGCAGTAGTAGCAGCACATACATATACACACACATACACACACATACACAAACACAAAACAGAGAGGCTCACAGAAATAGAAAACTTATGGTTAGCAAAAGGGAGGAAGAAAGAAGGGACAAATTAGGAGTATGGAGTAAATAGATAGAAACTACTATATATATAATAAATGAGACCAAAGATTTACTGTATAGCACAGGGGATTATACCCAGTATCTTATAATAACCTATAATGGAGCATAATCTGCAAAAATATTGAAGCACTATGCTATACACTTGAAAGTATCCCAATATTGTGAATCAACTATACTGCAATTAAAAAAAAAAAAAAAA
>SJYW01040128.1:1067049-1082144 GCA_006410735.1 Raphicerus campestris
CTTTAGCATCATTCCTTCCAAAGAAATCCCAAGGCTGATCTCCTTTAGAATGGACTGATCAGAACTCCTTGCAGTCCAAGGGACTCTCAAGAGTCTTCTCCAACACCACAGTTCAAATGCATCAATTCTTTGGGGCTCAGCTTTCTTCACAGTCCTACTCTCACATCCATACATGACCATTGGAAAAAACACAGCCTTGACTAGATGGACCTTTGTTGGCAAAGTAATGTCTCTGCTTTTGAATATGCTATCTAGGTTGGTCATAACTTTTCTTCCAAGGAGTAAGTGTCTTTTAATTTCATGGCTGCAGTCACCATCTGCAGTGATTTCGGAGCCCAGAAAAATAAAGTCTGACATTGTTTCCCCATCTATTTGCCATGAAGTGATGGGACCAGATGCCATGATCTTTGTTTTCTGAATGCTGAGCTTTAAGCCAACTTTTTCACTCTCCTCTTTCACTTTCATCAAGAGGCTTTTTAGTTCCTCTTCACTTTCTGCCATAAGGGTGGTGTCATCTGCATATCTGAGGTTATTGATATTTCTCCTGGCAATCTTGATTCCAGCCTGTGCTTCTTCCACCCTGGTATTTCTCATGATGTACTCTGCATATAAGTTAAATAAGCAGAGTGACAAACTATTAATTTTGAGTAGTAATTTTTATTTTTAGCTTTGCCTATTTCATTTCTTCTTGTTTAGAATTGATTATTGTGTTTCATAATGTCGTTCTGAACATTGATTTTATTTAATCCTGGATGGTTTCTTTTCAAAACTTTTCATTTTCTTTTTTTTAATGAAAATTTTCTTATTACATTCCCATAGTACAATGTATTTATAGAAAATAATTCTTTTGTTTTACTGTGCTTTCCTTCATAACCAATGTATTTTTTTTTAACTTGGACATTTTTTCTCTGTTTTTTATTCATTACACATTGATCAGTCTCCTTTCTCCCCCCATAATGTCTTTGAATTGTTGGTATAAGTATTCTGTTAGTCTCCCTTATACTTAATGTAAACTATTTTGCACAGATTACCTGGTTTGCTGATTTTAGTGGTCAAATGCAAACTTTACTCCTTTGCTATCATGGCTGATAGCTTTGTGTGTGTGTGTGTATGGCTTCTCCTTGGAGCTACAATTTGAGAGCACGATGAAAATGAGTTTAAGCTGAGGTTGTGCTGCATATCTTAAATCATGGTTTTCTCTAAGCAATAGGGCTTTTATTTCATCTCAGTTCAGATCATCCCCCTTTCAAGTAAACTCTGAAAACTTAACTATTCTCATGTTTTACATTTCTTCCTTTTGACCATATCTCATAGGAACAATTTCCACTACCTTCCATTAGAAGAAGAAAGAATTTAATGTGCTTCTCCAAAGTTTGGCAGGGTTATTGAAAATCATCAGTGTGTTTCTGACTGAGCATTGTTTCTAGAACACTGGTGAAGGTTTAAAACCCAATTATGTCACCCATACTGCATTGCTTTATTCTAGAATCTGTTGCTTCAGTTTTGTTTCTTTACTTATTAATACTTATTACTTTCAGTTATGCATCTTTATTTTTTATTTCTTTAAAAAAATTGTTCATTTGAAAAGGAAGAATGGAAAATGGAAATATGACCTAACTTTGCTGTGTGACTTAGCCCCCACACATTACTGTGTTATCTTTCATCTTTACTCAAACTGTAAGCAATAAACTTTTAGTTTATTATTCCCAAACTTATCTAATGATAAATTTATTTTTTAAATTTTAACCAAAACTACCACTTAGACAAGTCGTATATATTTATTACCTGTTGAATAGAGTGATTTCATTTTCACTTATCCTGAGTTATAGCTTTCTAATTTAATGTGAGCTATATTCTTGTATTCAGAGTGTGTTGTGTAAGTCTGTGTGCAGTCTGTCCATATGGTTTATTGTTTTGCCAAATTTGATCATGGACCATGCTATTCTTTGCTGTAAAAGACATACTTTTTCATTTGCTGGTTTCTTATGCTGATTTCATAACATGCTTCAAACTCTCTCATTATGTTGTAAAGGTTTTTTCATTCTTCTGTGAAATAATAGAAATTGAAATGTAGATAGATAGGGGATGAAGCTTTATTTAATTAAACAAAAATAATGATTTAGACCATGTTATTGAAAAGTGAGGAGAGTGTTCTGGGAAACCTTAGGATATAAGAGGAATGCTAAGTGTTATTAAGATTAGACTCTTTCTTTTGAATGATATTAATAAATGAAGAAAATAGTTATTTTTCATCATGTATCTCATTAAAAAAAAGCTAGATTGTCATGATTTTTAATTTCTCAATTGGTAGCCTTGGCTTGGTTCTCACCCTCAGCTTCAGCACTGAGTCCTTATCTTTAGGACGAAAGCTGAAGATGTCTACAGACTGGATACAATTAAGGCCAGGCTCACGAAAGACAGGGCTGGGAGGTGTGGAGAGCATCTCCATAGGTAGTTAAAATGCTTCAAGTTTGGGAATAATAATGATGGAATTGCTACATTTGAGTTATTTGAGCTTCTTCCTTTCATTTTTCTATTGTTTAAGATGGTTGAAAACAATTTTTTTCCTATGGCATAACTGGTTACATTATCCAGTGGGCTTGTAACTCCTGTTTTTTTTTTGTTTTGTCTTTTAATTTAGAGAGGAAAAACAGTAGGAAATATGCAAAGTCTTCTTGAGTGAATAATCTGAATTTTAGAAAGGATCCGCTGACTTGTTTCCCAGCAGTGATTTTCCATCTGAGTGGCTCCTGGGTAGTTAGTACAGAAAGCTATGTTGGTGCTGGCTGGGTGCAAATTGCCTTTTTCTGAAGATGCCTGCTTTGTACTATTACCTGCCTACAGAACAACAAGGCCCCTCCAGTAGAGAAACCTTTTAACCAAATATCAAACAAATTAACCTTTTAGTGTGTTCCTAGGAGCCTTTCAAGAGGAAGAATGCTCTGGTGACATCACTGATGGCAAAGGTTAGCCTAAAAGTAAAATGAAATCATCCGGCCAGGCAGACCCTGCGGGAGAATCAAGCCTTGTAATTAGATTGAAGCCTCCTAGGAAACGGAGCCCTGTTGCAGGAAAAGCGTTTGCAGAAGCTAATTGGGGTAAGCTTTTGCATCAGTGCTGGTCCAGCGCATCACTTACAGACTTGAAAATAGCTGTGATGGTGCCTGATGATTGAGTCATTCCTTAATTTTAGCATCCTAGGCAAACATGAGTTACATGACGAACTTGTCCTAGCTGTGACTTCAGACTCCAGAAAGAGTTCAGTCCTCAGATTGGCTGATACTGGGGGGGTTTTCTGAGAGTTGAGGGGATTAGACAGCCCTGTGGCAGGCAGATGCTGAGAGCTTTGCCTGATAGCTCTGCAGATTGACTTCAGCTAACTGCTGCTGTCCCTGCCTTGTCATCCCCTCTCCTTCCTATATCTTTTCTTCACAGTGTGGGTTGTTAACTGAGCCTTGGAATTGTTCTAAATGACTTCTGTGGTAAATTAATGGAAAAATCTAGTTATTAAGCCAATAAGCTGTTTTACCCCATTTAGGCTGCTTGAACAAAATATCATAGCCTGAAAGTGAAGTGAAACTGTTAATCGCTCAGTCATGTCCAACTCTTTGTGACCCCAACTGAGTGGCTTCTCAATAATAGAGATGCATTTCTCACAATTCTGGAGACTGGGAAGTCCAAGATCAAGGCACTGGCAGAGTCTGTGTCTGATGAAAGCCTGCTTCCCATAGACAGCTATCTTTTTGCTGTAACCTCACCTGTGGAAGGGGATAGGGAGCTCCTGGGATCTCTTTCATAAAGACATTAATCCCATTCATGAGGGCAGAGTCCTCATGATCTAATCACCTCCATAGCCCCCAACCCCTAATACTGTCACCTGTAGGAGTTAGGATTTCAACACACTAATCTGAGGAGTGGGGAACACAGCTATTTAGACTATAGCATAAGCTGAGAATCCTCCTTGCTGTAGCAATACAAACAAGAAACTGAGTGAGTTTGGAGGAATGAAAAGGTGAGCACAGGATCAACTATTTTACTCTTACCTTATCCTCGGAAAATTACCTCAACTTTGATCTACACAGAGTCCTTATATTAAGGGAAGACTGTTTCAGGATTTCTCTGGGTTTCAAGTGTCTGTTAGTCATTGAATGAAAAGGCAATTAAGTCCAGGACCCATCACTTACTACCTGTGTGACAAAGGCATGGTAGATAAGCTCTCTGATATTGCAATTTCTTATCTATAAGATAAAAATGATGGAATAGTCCCTGGCACAGAATCAGCACGCATAAGCTTTAGAGTGCTATTATTCGAGGCCAAAAGGTATATGGGAGTTGTCATTTATTTTGGTAGCCATATTGTAACAGCACTAACAAAATCAGCTAAAATTTTTGTTCCCTTACTGTCTGCCAGTTATTGGGCTAAGCATAGAATATCATGATATCATTCAGGACTCTCACCAATTTGCCTTATGCTCATTGCACAGGTGAGGAAACTAGGCATTTAGATCACATCCTAGATGCTAACACAATAAGTAAGTGTTATGAAAGAATCACAGAAAGGAGCTCTAAGAACAGGTTCATCTCATGAAAATATGTGTAATGGTAATGAATCATCTGTTCTAATCACATCACTATAGCTATCCTAAACCAAAACCCTCCTCTTGAGCTCACATTAAATTTGTTTATTTCTCATATCTGGATTGCTTTTACATTCTGCACCAGCTAATCTCTGGTCTTATTTCAAGTCAGAATCTGGATATTATTTACCATCTGCCTCCAAGGGAGGCACTTGCCAAGTCCCTTAATTTGCTATAATTGGCAGGTTTTCAGTGTACATAATTTATACCAAAAAAATCTACCCTGAAAAAGAAGATTAATTAAAGTGTTTCTTCTGGGTCCCTAAAAATGCAGTGGTTTCCAAGAGGATGACTTTAAGGCCTTAAGGTCTTCTGTGTGTATAGGCTGTCACAGCTGAGCACATTAAAAATGTATGTTGGGTTGGTCCCTGGTGCCTCTGAGCTGGTCAGAAAGATGTCATTGGCACCTGGGTAACATCACAAATACTCACTGAATTAAGCAGTTCACATTTGCATTTGAGTCTTTTGTTCCAAGCTTTCCAGACACTGGAAACTACTAGACTGCAGTATAATTTATGGATACCTCCGTGTTGGCAATTCTGTCACTGATATGATAGGAAACACTGGAAAAAATACACCCAGATGTACAGAATTCTAAATAGAGTAAGTGAGAGACCACAAACTAATTCAGACAGGCAGCACATGTAGTTAGTAAATAGAGGATCTATAGGATTTTATTTTTTTGTCTCTTTCCCCATCTTTCTCTTTCTTGGGCTTCTTCTAAGCTCATGATCCAAAGTGAGGTATGCCCTAGGTGTGGGGGAGGCATTCTGGTCTTTCCCCAGGTTCTGGGAAATTTTACCCCAGGAGTTTATTCCTTAATCTACACCTCTCAAAAGTTGGTAAGTTTATACTGCATTCTAAGGAAGAAACTTCTATATTTTCTACCTTTTTTCATAGTGGTTTTTTGATTTACCAATCTGTGGGTGGATTACATAGACTAGAGCAGAAAAGGACATAAAGTTGTCATACAGTTCCCTTTTCTAAGAATGCCTGTTTGCTCATACTTATATAGTGTTTTCCCCACTTACCTTCGACATCTCAGCTCAGATTTGGCCAGACTTGCTTCTGCCCTATCTTGACCCAACTGATTAAGGTACAGTTCTCTGTGCTTCAGAAAATATATCTGAAGATTAGAAATTGGGAGCAAAGGCCACTCAAAGATTAACAAGAGGAATGCACTTAGGTCACCTTATTGTTCACTCTTAATTAAAAATTCCAGATTTTATGAAGCTACACATTAAGGTGTAGCTTTTTGCACAGTAAAGATGAAAATAATTTCTGCCAAGTGGAGCAGGTAACTCCAAAGGCTCATAGTCCTGTTGAATATGAACCAGTTTTTTAATCTACTCTACAATTTTAGGATGGAGGAGCCTGGTGGGCTGCAGTCCATGGTATTGCTAAGGGTCGGACACGACTGAGCGACTTCACTTTCACTTTTCACTTTCATGCATTGGAGAGGGAAATGGCAACCCACTCCAGTGTTCTTGCCTGGAGAATCCCAGGGACGGGGAGCCTGATGGGCTGCTGTCTTTGGGGTCACACAGAGTCGGACACGACTGAAGCGACTTAGCAGCAGCAGCTACAATTTTATCCTAAGATTGTCTCTATCTAGCTAGTTTTTGAAGGGCTCTTTGATCTGGTTATAACATCTGACTCCTTAATTGATAAGTTGACTAAAACATTCCTTTTATGTGTGGGTGGGAGTCATAGTTTTGAACTCCATTGGAGTACAGTTCTCTCCAGGCTCTTCCAGATCAACTCGTCTCCCTTTGCCACCAAAGTAGAAGCTCCATGAAGATGGGCTCCTGAAGGAGTTTGGTGACTGAACGCTCAGTGCCTCCTGCAGTGCCTGACACAGGACTCAACTCGAGAGGAGTGTGTTCTATGAGCAAATGATTATGCAGTTTAGTTCTGAGTCACTGATTTGTTCCAGGTGCAAGGACTCTATTGCCCAAAGAACAGCTTCTATTTTAAGGAAATATAGATGTGGAGCCAGAAATGTTGTGAAAGTCTTTTTTTTTTTTATGACTCGATGACCTCTATGTGGCAGCTTTAGTCTTAAGGCCTCTTTATTACTTTTATTTTGCTTTCAATGGCTTTGTATTAAGAATAGACAATGTTATTCAATATTCATCTAAGCCAGGACTCTTCGGATGGATGTCTTTCAAAGAAAGTGATAGTTTTACTGGTCCTTCTTTTTCTTGTTTATTTTTTTTAAATGTTGCTCCTAGTTCCTGAGGCTGATTGAGAGCATGAGGGGAGGTTTTTTTAAATTTATTTTTAATCAAAGGGTAATTGCTTTACAATACTGTGTTAGTCTCTGCCATACATCATCATGAATCAGTCATAGGTCTACATATGTCTGATGTGACATATAAACCTCCTTCCCACCCCTCATCGCTCCCCATACCTCTAGTTTGGTACATTTGAATACCCTGAGTCATACAGCAGATTCCCATCAGCCTTTTTTTTTTTTTAATTTTAAGAATTCTTTGACCCTTTGTAAGAAAAACAAATTCCAAATAAGCAGTTCCATGGCTAACTTGATCTTATCAACGTCTGTGGTATGAAGTTATGCTTTAAAAGTAGGTATTTACCTAAAAAGATTAACACATATTAAAGATTAACATGTAGTTTGCAATTATTTATATTGAATAATTGTTTAGAAGACCAAATATATCTCTCTATATACATAATATATGACCTCCTACAAATCTAGAGGCAATTTCCGTAGATTGCCTTCTCATCTTTTCTTTTCTCTTACACTTACTAGCACAATAATGGATTTCCTGTCAAAGTACTGCTTTCATAACCTATTTTCCATCTCGTCTATATTTGGAAATGTATTTAAAGAGAACTCTGAAGAGAAATGATGACTAGGATAGTCGTTTTCAGAAACTTATTTGGGAAATCATATCATGTGATAGAGGATTAAATGTGCTTCCAGTACGTATCCAGCATTGAAGACAACAAAAAATTAAGATAACATTTAATATTTATAAACATAAAAGTAGCCAAATTGGCTAAGTTTAAACTCCACCCACTGTCCAGAGATTGTCAACAAATGAAATTTTGTGGAAGACCACAGACATTGACCTTCATAATATTATTAGGGTTGTGTTCTAGACCAAGAATTGGCAAGCTTGTTCATCAAAGACCAGAAAGTAAATACTGTTGATTTTCTGGACCATAAATGTCTGTTGCAATGCCTCAGCCCTGTAGCTTTAGCACAGAAGCAAACCATAGACAAAACCTAAACAGATGNCCTTCATAATATTATTAGGGTTGTGTTCTAGACCAAGAATTGGCAAGCTTGTTCATCAAAGACCAGAAAGTAAATACTGTTAATTTTCTGGACCATAAATGTCTGTCGCAATGCCTCAGCCCTGTAGCTTTAGCACAGAAGCAAACCATAGACAAAACCTAAACAGATGAACATGATTGTGTTTCAATCAAACACTTTATTTACAAAAATAAGGATGAGCTCGATTTGGCCTACTGGCTGCAGCTTGCTGACCTCTGTCTGCTCTAGACTCTCCTCATAGCTCACCTTCTTCTAGTTGGCCCATGAAATTAAAGTCCATATTCTTGTACTGTATTTTGCAGAGTTATGAGGAAAAAAAAATAATCCATCTAAATTGCTTTGACCTGTAGAAGACACCATTGTTTGTCTTGGGCCCTTCCTCAAGAATATAATAATTATCATTATTTTTAAGACAAATGGGTATTAGAATGCTTGGAAAATATGTGGTTAAAAATAAGTAATACATGCATGGAAGTGTCTCAACATTGAGGACCAACTAAGCTTTGACAAGAGAGGAAATAAAATGTCCATCTAATTACTCTAAAGGTCTCATTAATTCACAAAAGCCCAAAGTAAGTTTGACTAGGATTCTAGGCTGTAAACCTATTCTGTAATTTTATCCTTTAGCTCAGAGCAGTAGCATCTAAGACATAGAAACTACTCATATGTTAATTCAAGGGCTAGGTGATAACTTGACTGTTGCTCTCTTCGTATTACAGGAGGGTGCAAACCTTCAGGCATTTGCTATAGAACATACTGAAACTTGCGCACTGCTCTTTTGAGACAGAAACTCAGTCCTGAGCTCATTAATGATTGAGTGCAATGGCAATGTCCTTTATGTCAGAAATATTTAATGTATGTCCTTTATTCCAGGGATATTTAATGCATGAATTTGGTATACATTTCATGCCCAGTTCATAATGGAAAATTAAATAAGTGAATGAAAATACAAACAAGATGGAAATCCGAACCCTCTGCCCCACTCCCAGAAACTGAGATGATGAAAAACTACCAACTAAAATACGGTGATCTGACAAAAGAAACAAACTTTTTTTTTCCCTTGCATCTAATTCCATTCTTTGTTCATTAACTCAAAGGCATTTGGTTAGCAATTTAAAGATCATTTTAATGGAAACATATCTGTTTCTGACTGCCTTCCAACTTTATGTTCCAAAGAGAAGAAAAAAATCTAGGAACTTCATCTAATTTAAATGCCCTTGTTTTTTTTCTTATCTAAACTTTCACCTTTAGCCTTGGGTGTGCAGCTAGAGCTTGGAGCAAAGCCCCTCATCAAGGCCTTTGTTGNCAAAGAGAAGAAAAAAATCTAGGAACTTCATCTAATTTAAATGCCCTTGTTTTTTTCCTTATCTAAACTTTCACCTTTAGCCTTGGGTGTGCAGCTAGAGCTTGGAGCAAAGCCCCTCATCAAGGCCTTTGTTGAAGTGAAAGGCTTGCATGAACTCCTGGGACAACAAAAAAAATGAGGCCAATATTTTAATAGAAATTATGCCTCTTAGAATATTTTTTACTACAATATATACAATATACTAAATATTATGGGGGTTTCCCCAGTGGCTCGGAAGTAAAGAATCTGTCTTCAGTGCAGGAGACACAGGTTTGATCCCTGAGTCAGGAAGAATCCCTGGAGAAGGAAATGGCAAACCACACCAATATTCTTCCCTGGGAAATCCCATGGACAGAGAGGACTGGTGGGCTACAGTCCATGCGGTAGCAAAAGAGCTGGACATGACTTAGTGACTAAACAACAGTAAGTACTTTGTCCTTCTGGGTAATTTACATATACTATTATTAGTGTAAACAATTCCCAAACCAGTAAAATAGTATCTCTTTCTGATAAATGCAAGAATCAGAAGGGTCACATGACTTGCCTCAGACAGGCACATAAGGGGGACATGGCAAGTCTGGGTCTCAAGCTGAGATCTATCCAGTAGGAATGGCTATTTCAGAGACACTATTGTTGCTCTTCATTACTGTGCAAATGGAAGACATGAACAATATAACATTTAAGGAATATGATGAGATCCCAGCTCCTTTTGGATGATATGACCTCCATTGGAGTCTCTGGTTCAGCTTACACCTTCTTTCTGTGGGGCTGGCCACAGCTATCAGAAGGTCTTGATGAGGATACATCCCTGAATGGGGGAGTTCTTCTAGCTCTTTCCCATTACCCTGAGATAATCAGCCAGATCACATGACATTTAGAAGGAGGAAGGTGCATAGCAAGGTATATTTGGACATAATATCTGTATACCAGGAATGAAGGGGATCTAGTAACTTTTTAAGGAAAGCGTTTTGAGAGCACTAATGAGCTGAAAAGTCCAGGATACTGTTTCTCCATCTGAGGATTTTTGATCTTCTGAAGCTGGACCAGCTGGAAATTTTTTCAACACAAGTTTCTGGGCCTTGTCCCTTACTATTAATAATGTGAGCTTAATAGGACTTATCAGGGCCCAGAATTCTTTTGTAATTACCATTCAACTTTAAGAACCACTGAAGAGGACTAGTTAGGCAAATATGGAAGTATCTAAGAGAGATGGTTGCCAAAAAGAATAAGGGGATTTTTAAAAAACTGATGCTAATGAGAGTTAGAACCCCAAGGGGTCTTCTGTGCCCTAGAAGTGGTGGGAACACAAACCCCCCTAAGAACTGTTT
The DNA here is from genome assembly GCA_006410735.1 of Raphicerus campestris. NCBI lineage: Eukaryota > Metazoa > Chordata > Mammalia > Artiodactyla > Bovidae > Raphicerus > Raphicerus campestris. The sequence goes on from SJYW01040128.1 coordinate 1,077,667, forward strand.
CTGCTGAAAATGAGATAGAATTGATGTGGTATCTTTGAACAAACCCAGAATTTTCTTCTTCTTGGTTTCTGCTCATTTTTTTTTTCCACTTTTAACATTCATGAGCAACAGCATTAATTTTATCAAACAGAGGGTCCCTCTTTCATTATTCAATGATTGCAACATGAAATTGCATATGTCAAGAGGATAGAAGATACAGATGTATCTGAATTAGGCACAATTATATAGGTAACATTTCTATGAAATGAAATGTTAACCAGGTAACATTTCTATGAAAGTGAGAGTCACTCGATCATGTCTGACTCTTTGCGAACCCATGGACTATACGGCCCATGGAATTCTCCAGGCCAGAATACTGAAGTGGGTAGCCTTTCCCTTCTCCAAGGGATCCTCCCAAACCAGGGATCAAACACAGGTCTCCTGTATTGCAGCCAGATTCTTTACCAGCTGAGCCACCAGGGAAGCCCCAACATTTCTATGGATGTAAGCAAATGTATTGTGGATAATGAGCTAAAGAAATTGGTATAAAATTGAATTCAAACCCTTAATTTAAACAAAATATGTTCTCTAGCTTACACCAGACGTACATGTGGCATATGAGATTTCACAAAATACGATACAGTGCATTGCTTCCTCTATACACCATGCACTATTTTTATAAGTACAGAATATTTGGGGATGATAAATATAATTAAATAGAGCAAAACCATATGGATTAAAGCCATGCATCAAAAAAAAATAGGATTACAGGCTTGCTACAGAACTTGAAAGCTTGAAGGCATTACTAGTATAATATCACCAAAATGTATTAGCCCTTAGGGGGGTATATTCTGATTATCAGTTATAGATTTTGTGGGGTTTAAATTAGAGAAATGCTATGATATTTTTATTTGAAATGAAAGGAAGGAAAATACTGAAAATTTTAAGCAAACAATGGTTAGCTTCAAAAAGAAGAGTATTTGAGTTTATGCAAACTTGCTCCCTAGTTTAAGTCAAGATCTACACTGCATGCACAATTGCATGCAAATTGGACTTAATTTACTGCATGCTTTGCCTCTTCAATTAAATAAAATGAGAAGATAATTTTTACTTTAGAAAAGTAAAAATTCAATGAGTTAAAATGTTTTACCTCTCAGTTTTCCATAAAGAGCTTATGTACCCAAATGTTTATTATAAATAATTTATTTAACCAGTATATATGGAGTTCAGCTCTTCATGGAAGGTATAGGTTCCCCACTCAAGAAGCTTATGGACTCAGTGGGAATAGAAAATACATTATCATGATTAACACCAATTCAAGATTTGTCTTTTTGAAACACCTTTTTATGTTTATTTCCTTGTTCAAATCTTGCCTTCCAAGTCCTTGGTCTTCCTGCATACCATTGCCTGAAATATGCAATCCAGACACTTCTGTGATGTGTGCTAGTTTCTTGCATGTGCTTGGTCACTCAGCTGTATCCAGCTCTTTGTGATCCCATGGATTGTAGCCCACCAAGCTCCTCTGTCCATGGGATTCTCCAGGCAAGAATACTGGAGTGGGTTGCCATTCCCTTCTCCAGGGGATCTTTCTGACCCAGGGATTGAACCCAGGTCTCCTACATTGGATTGTGTACCATCTGAGCCACCAGGGAAGCCTGTGTTAATTTCATAGGACTGCCCAAAAAAAGTACCACAAAGTAGGTGCATAAAAAAACTCAAAATTTATTTTCTCCCAGTTTTGGAGGCCAGATGTCCAAAATTAAGGTGCTGGTAAAGCTATGTTTTCTCAAAATCTCTAGGAGAGAATCTTTCTTCACCTCCCTCAGGCTTCTGTTGGTTTGTCAACAATCTTTGTTTTTCCCTGGCTTACAGTTAAAGCATTTCAATCTCTGATTCCCTTACCACATGTCATTTTCTCCCATTTCTGTATCTAAATCTATCTCTTCATATAAAGGCACCAGTCATATTGAATAAAGGGCCCACCCTGGTCCCTGTATGACCTTCTCTTAACATAGTTAATTATATTTATAATTACATTATTTCCAAATAAAGTCATATTCTGAAGTACTATGGGTTAGTATCTTATTTGTGGAGACAGTTCAACATGCTATATGAAACGATGAAGTCCTTCCATAATATTGCTTGGTTAGCATGTCTTCATTCTTCATTAAGGTAGAAAAAACTTGCCAATAGATTTCCTTCTCTAGGGGAAGCACTTTACATATGTTAACTGATTAATCCTTGGGTGGACCCTAAGGAGAATGCATTATCATCTTCATTTTATTGATGAGGAATCTGAAACTTATAAAGGGTAAGTATCAATACATTTATCAAGATTTACTTGTTCCTCAGGTCTTAAAAATCTTATCATATCCAAGAATCTTCCTTGAAGATCCAGACAAAATGAAGTTTCTTTCATATATATGCTACAGAACCCTGGATTTTTCTTTCAAAGAATCCATAGCATTTTGTACTATTTACTGCTCATTCATCTAATTAATCTTTGCTTTGTCAACTAGACCATAAGTGCCATGAGGTAGAGGCCATACATTTCCATCACTGGGCATGTAAGCACTTGGTAATTTTCGAATATTTGAATAAATAAATATTTGAAATAAATAAATATTTGAATAAATAAATCCCATAACCAATAAGTAATGGAATTAAGATTGAAATTTTACTCTAAAATCCAGAGTTTCTCTACCCATAATGATGAACATATATTTACCAGGCATCTGTAGTGTAGTAGGCACTCTACATCAAGATGAATGAGATCAAATCCATGTACTCAGGGAGTTCAGGTCAGTAAAGAGGGCTCTCAAGAAGAAGGGATGGGAATTCCCTGGCAGCCCACTAGTTAAGACTCCACACTTCCACTACAGGAGACAGAGATTCGACCCTAGTCAGGGAATTAAGATCCTACAAGATACGTGGTACAGCCAAAAACAGAAAAAAAAAATGTTAATATAGGAGGAAGGGTGACTAACTTTCTTAAGCTGGTGATGAGCAAAAGCTTATGAAANTCAGTAAAGAGGGCTCTCAAGAAGAAGGGATGGGAATTCCCTGGCAGCCCACTAGTTAATACTCCACACTTCCACTACAGGAGACAGAGATTCGATTCTAGTCAGGCAATTAAGATCCTACAAGATACGTGGTACAGCCAAAAACAGAAAAAAAAAATGTTAATAAAGGAGGAAGGGTGACTAACTTTCTTAAGCTGGTGATGAGCAAAAGCTTATGAAAGGGTGTTGTGATAATGTCATATCTTCTAAACACCGGTTGGAATGATTCAAGGCAAGAGGGTTAAGGGTGGGCTAAGAAAGTGCTCATGTCCATCTGGCAGAGAAACAGGTATAAAAGGCACCACAAGGGGGAGGAAAGATGGCATTTTCATGGAGTGGTAGATTAGGGAGGACAGTTATTGAGTTAGATGAGTCTACTTCATAAGAACTTTTGCTTAAGCCAAATTGTTCTCCTCATGATTTCATCAGTATATCTTACACATTTCTGACTCAGTTCAGGGGAAAGCAGAGTTTTCTAATTGTTAGGGCCTTCAAAATCTGGAAGTCTCTTTGAAGGTAGTGAGTTCCCAGTACTTTGGTGGTGTTTAAATATTATATGCATGAGTCGTTGGCTCATATGTTACAGTAGTGCTTCCTATCCTTTCTCAAACCATAGCACATAGGGAAACNTTAGGGCCTTGAAAATCTGGAAGTCTCTTTGAAGGTAGTGAGTTCCCAGTACTTTGGTGGTGTTTAAATATTATATGCATGAGTCGTTGGCTCATATGTTACAGTAGTGCTTCCTATCCTTTCTCAAACCATAGCACATAGGGAAACATTGATCTGTCTACTGCACATTACAGTAAAAACCAAAAGAACTCTTTTGTGTACTTTTTCTGGGGCTGAGAGGACTGATACCTCATCTCCTCTTAACTCTTTCATGGCGCAACACATGAGATGTTCTGGGATGGAGAAAGGCCCTTCTGTAGTTTTAGCTATCAGTTCAGTTCAGTCGCTCAGTCATGTCTGACTCTTTGTGACCCCATGAATCACAGCACGCCAGGCCTCCTTGTCCATGACCAACTCCCGGAATTCACTCAGACTCATGTCCATCGAGTCAGTGATGCCATCCAGCCATCTCATCCTCTGTTGTCCCCTTCTCCTCCTGCCCCCAATCCCTCCCACCATCAGAGTCTTTTCCAATGAGTAAACTCTTCATATGAGGTGGCCAAAGTATTGGAGTTTCAGCTTTAGCATCACTCCTTCCAAAGAAATCCCGGGGCTGATCTTCTTCAGAATGGACTGGTTGGATCTCCTTGCAGTCCAAGGGACTCTCAAGAGTCTTCTCCAACACTACAGTTCAGAATCATCAATTATTCAGCAGTCAGCTTTCTTCACAGTACAACTCTCACATCCGTACATGACCACTGGAAAAACTATAGCCTTGACTAGATGGACCTTAGTCGGCAAAGTAATGTCTCTGCTTTTGAATATACT
>SJYW01040128.1:1096331-1120561 GCA_006410735.1 Raphicerus campestris
ATATCACTACTCTTGAACATTTTTGTTTCATTTTTGCAGTTTTCTATGTACATAGACATTTTCCTCTAAGTGTCACACTGTGGCTGGACCATTTAGAATTTGTCTGAATTGTCACGAGTTATAGGACTGTCCTCATATGGATTCAATTCTGTAGGAAATATGGAAACATCATATAATTTATTAATACTAATATATGTATATATATACAACTATACATGTATATATAATATTAATATATAAACCTTCCTCAGCGATCAATGCAAAGAAATAGAGGAAAACAATTGAATGGGAAAGAATAGAGACCTCTTCAAGAAAATTAGAGATACCAAGGGTAGCTAGATGGGGTCAATAAAGGACAGAAATCGTATGGACCTAACAGAAGCAGAAGATATTAAGAAGGGATGGCAAGAATATACAGAAGAACTGTACAAAAAAGATCTTCATGACCCAGATAACCACAGTTATGTGATCACTCACACTCACCTAGAGCCAGAGATTCTGGAATTTGAAGTCAAGTGGGCCTTAGGAAGCATCACTATGAACAAAGCTAGTGGAGGTGATGGAATTCCAGTTGAGCTATTTCAAATCCTAAAAGATGTTGCTGTGAAAGTGCTGCACTCAATATGCCAGCAAATTTGGAAAACTCAGCAGGGCCACAGGACTGGAAACTGTCAGTTTTCATTCCAATTCCAAAGAAAGGCAATGCTGAAGAAAGCTCAAACTACCACACAATTGCACTCATCTCACACACTAGTAAAGTAATGCTCAAAATTCTCCATGCCAGACTTCAGCAATACATGAACCATGAACTTTTCAGATATTCAAGCTGGTTTTAGAAAAGGCAGAAAAACCAGAGATCCAATTGCCAACATCTACTAGATCATGGAAAAAGCAAGAGACTTCCAGAAAAACATCTGTTTCTGCTTTATTAACTATGCCAAAGCCTTTGACCATGTGGATCACAATAAACTGTGGAAAAGTTTTGAAGGAGATGGGAATACCAGACCACATGACCTGCCTCTTGAGAAACCTGTATGCAGGTCAGGAAACAACGGTTAGAACTTGACGTGGAACAGTAGACTGGTTCCAAATAGGAAAAGGAGTACATCACAGCTGTTATTGTCACCTTGCTTATTTAACTTATATGCAGAATACATCATGAGAAATGCTGGGCTGGAGGAGGCACAAGCTGGAATCAAGACTTCTGGGAGAAATATCAATAACCTCAGATATGCAGATTACACCACCCTTATGGCAGTAAGTGAAGAAGAACTAAAGAGCCTCTTGAGGAAAGTAAAAGAAGAGAATGAAAAAGTTGGCTTAAAGCTTAGCATTCAGAAAATGAAGATCGTGACATCCAGTCCCATCACTTCTTGGCAAATAGATGGGGAAACAGTGGTAACAGTGGCTGACTTTATTTTGGGGGGCTCCAAAATCACTACGGATGGTGATTGCAACCATGAAATTAAAAGATGCTTACTCCTTGGAAGCAAAGTTATGACCAACCTAGACAGCATATTAAAAAGCAGAAACATTACTTTGCCAACAAAGGTCTGTCTAGTCAAGGCTATGATTTTTTAAGTAGTTGTGTATGGATGTGAAAGTTGGACTATAAAGAAAGCTGAGCACCGAAGAATCGATGCTTTTGAATTGTGGTGTTGGGGAAGACTCTTAGAGTCCCTTGAATTGCAAGGAGATCCAACCAGTCCATCCTAAAGGAGACCAGTCCTGCATGTTCATTGAAAGGACTGATATTGAAGCTGAAGCTCTAATACTTTGGCTACCTGATGCGAAAAACTGACTCACTTGAAAAGACCTTAATGCTGGGAAAGATTGAGGACAGGAGGAGAAGGGGATAACAGAGGGTAAGATGGTTAGATGGCATCACTGACTCAGTGGGCTTGGGTTTGGTAGACTCTGGCAGTGGGTGATGAATAGAGAGGCATGGCGTGCTGCAGTTCATGGGGTTGCAGAGTCGTACATGATGGAGCAACTGAACTGAACTGACGTATATATGAACATATGTATATATATATATATATATACACACATATATATATATATGTTAGATACCTTTACACACACACATGTAAGTATGCATATGCTTAATAGGGCTTTTCTGGTAGCTCAGTTGGTAAGAAATCTGCCTGCAAAACAGGAGAACCAGCTTTGATCCCTGGGTAGGGAAGATCCCCTGGAGAAGGAATTGGAAACACAATCCAGTATTCTTGCTTGGAAAATCCCATGGATAGAGGAGCCTGGCAGGCTATAGTCCATGGGGTGGAAAGAGTTGGACACGATTTAGTGACTACATCACTACCACCATATGAATGAGAGAAAGACTATAGACCTATTTGAAAATATAAATGTTATTTCATTTGCAATAGCTATAATAATCACTAGACCATTTTTTTGTTTTTCTTTTTTTTTAAATAAATCATTTTGCTGATGAAATAACCACGAAACTATGGAACCTCAAGTAGCTAAATTTTAGGATGTTTTCTGGTTTTTTATTTTAATTAAACATTTATTTATTTTTGACTATACTGCATCTTTGTTGCTGTGTGGGATTTTCTCTAGTTTGGGCGAGCAAGTTCTACTCTTGATTGCAGTGCATGGGCTTTCCATGTGAAGTCCTCTCTTGTTGCAGAGCACAGGTTCTAGAGTATGCGTGGGCTTCAGTAGTTGTAGCATGGGACACAGTAGTTGTAGTTCCCAGGAGCTAGAACACAGGCTCAGCAGTTGCGGTGCAGGGGCTTAGTTGCTCTGTGGATCTACCCAGACCAGGGATCAAACCTGTGTCTTCTGCATTGGTAGGCAGATTGTTTACCACTGAGCCACCAAGGAAGCCTGGATGGTTTCCTTTTAAATATTATATTTAAAATGAGTAAAAGGACATATACATTTTACAATATACTTTATGGTCAAATTGTCACTCTTTTATTATCTTAGCTTTATCTAATCAATTCACTTGGGACATGAATTATCTTTGCATTCCTTATCATTAGAAACTTTACCATTAATAAATATAGTTTGTGTGATTTATACATGTCTCATATTATTTTTATTGTTCCTGTCTGTCTGCACAGGAGACTAGTACTCAGTGATCATATATTTTTACCATTTATTATTAGTTTGAATCTCCAAATTGCAAAAGTAGACAAAGACAAGCCCTAGTAGCTCAGCTTGTAAAGAATCTGCTTGCAATACAGGAGACCCTGGTTCAATTCCTGGGTTGTGAAATTCCCCTGGAGAAGATACAGGCTCCCCTCTCCAGTATTCATGGGCTTCTGGGCTCAGACATAAAGAATCTGCCTGCAGTGTAGGAGATCTGGGTTCAATCCCTGGGTTGGGAAGGTACCCTGGAGGTGGGCATGACAACCCACTCCAGTATTCTTGCCTGGAGAATCCCCATGACAGAGCAGCCTGATGAGCTACAGTGCATGGGGTTGCAAAGAGTTGGACACGACTGAGTGACTAAGCACACAGCACATATTTGTTCTTCGTAGGAAACAGTGTAATGGTTTGACTCTTACGATTCAATTAATACTGTGATCCAGTCACAGGGATCTTCATTTGGTAGGAAGCAGAGTTCATTTTCTCTTTTTTCCTCCTAGTTTTATTGAAATATAGTTGACTGACATGTAACATTGTTTTAAAGTGTACAACATAATGGTTTGATGTATGTAGTTTAAGTTGTACAAAATAATGATTTGATAAATGTATACGTTGTTAAATGATTACAATAAGTTTACTTAACATCCCTCACCTCAAAATAGTTGTTTTCCTTTTGATGAGAATATTTAAAATCTACTTTCAAGTGTCTAATGCAGTATCATTAGCTATAGTCACCTGGTGGCTCAGATGGTAAAGAATCTGCCTGCAATTCAGGAGACCCGGTTTCAATCCTGAATCAGGGTTCCATTCCATAGGTTGATTTTTCATTTTGTTAATTGTTTCCTTTGCTGTGTAGTAACTTTTCAGTTTACTGTAGTTGTTTGCTTAATTTTGCTTTTGTTGTCATTGCTTTTGGTGTCAAATCTGAAAATGCATTTCTTTTTACTAAGTTGTTTGCTATCTTTTATTGTACTCTTTCAACAGCAATAAATTCCATAAAGGTTTCTGGATTTCAAGACAACTATCACTATTGATACAATACAAAATCAGTTATGAATGATATACCAGTTAGGTAGAATGACTTTAATGCTGTTTTACTTCTTGGTGTCATATATAATAATTACTTTGATGTGTGTGTGTGTGTGTGTGTGTGTTCATTTGCTTTGGTCATGTGTGGCTCTTTGTGATCCTATGGACTGTAGCCCACGAGGTTCCTCTGTCCATGGGATTTTACCCACAAGAANGATCTGGGTTCAATCCCTGGGTTGGGAAGGTGCCCTGGAGGTGGGCATGACAACCCACTCCAGTATTCTTGCCTGGAGAATCCCCATGACAGAGCAGCCTGATGAGCTACAGTGCATGGGGTTGCAAAGAGTTGGACACGACTGAGTGACTAAGCACACAGCACATATTTGTTCTTCGTAGGAAACAGTGTAATGGTTTGACTCTTACGATTCAATTAATACTGTGATCCAGTCACAGGGATCTTCATTTGGTAGGAAGCAGAGTTCATTTTCTCTTTTTTCCTCCTAGTTTTATTGAAATATAGTTGACTGACATGTAACATTGTTTTAAAGTGTACAATAGAATGGTTTGATGTATGTAGTTTAAGTTGTACAAAATAATGATTTGATAAATGTATACATTGTTAAATGATTACAATAAGTTTACTTAACATCCCTCACCTCAAAATAGTTGTTTTCCTTTTGATGAGAATATTTAAAATCTACTTTCAAGTGTCTAATGCAGTATCATTAGCTATAGTCACCTGGTGGCTCAGATGGTAAAGAATCTGCCTGCAATTCAGGAGACCCGGTTTCAATCCTGAATCAGGGTTCCATTCCATAGGTTGATTTTTCATTTTGTTAATTGTTTCCTTTGCTGTGTAGTAACTTTTCAGTTTACTGTAGTTGTTTGCTTAATTTTGCTTTTGTTGTCATTGCTTTTGGTGTCAAATCTGAAAATGCATTTCTTTTTACTAAGTTGTTTGCTATCTTTTATTGTACTCTTTCAACAGCAATAAATTCCATAAAGGTTTCTGGATTTCAAGACAACTATCACTATTGATACAATACAAAATCAGTTATGAATGATATACCAGTTAGGTAGAATGACTTTAATGCTGTTTTACTTCTTGGTGTCATATATAATAATTACTTTGATGTGTGTGTGTGTGTGTGTGTGTGTTCATTTGCTTTGGTCATGTGTGGCTCTTTGTGATCCTATGGACTGTAGCCCACGAGGTTCCTCTGTCCATGGGATTTTACCCACAAGAATACTGAAGTGAATTGCCATTCCCTCCTCCAGGGAATCTTCCCAACACAGGGGTCAAATGGCTTCTCCTGCACTGGAGGCAGGTTCTTTACTACTAAGCCACCAGGGAAGCTCTACTATGATGTGTATTAGAAAGAATAACAAAATACTATAATGTCAATGGTAAATTTGCATGTATTTTTGAAAATATATTCATAAATGCAAAAACTACTAATCTGCAACAGTAGATAAGAAAAGATTGTTATACATATGATGGGTTTGTTCTTTGAAAACCTGCTTAATTAAGATATGGCAATATAGTCAGCATATTTCTCCTCCATGATATTCTCTTTCATACATCACATTGGAATGGATTGTAATACTGACACAACACTAAGAAACACAGTGTCTATTTCTTTTACTATAACAACAATATTTTCCATTTGGCTTGGTTTTCATCTTGCTTTCCTATTAATCTTTTCTTCTTTATTTTTTAAACACATAGGAAGAGGGAATATTGTCAATGTATATAATAAATATTACAATTTTGAATAAATATACTTATCTAGAATTATAGACCCTTGAATTTCTTATGAGAGCAATGTAACACATCATTTTAGCTTATTATATTATGGTGTATAGACTTAATTTTTATCTCTCGGTGTCAGGTACCCACCTGAGTATATTTGCAAATTGTTACACTTGGAACTCTTTAAAATATTGTTTCTTTTAACAAAACTTCTATTTAAAACTGTGTTGAAGTTTTATTGATATTATAATCACCTCACAATTTGACTGCCTCAGATAATTAATGTTCTTAGTGACTTCATAAAAAGAGAACCTCTGAAATTATCTGACTAGTCATGATAATGGGAGCTTCTTTGGTGGTTCAGAAAGTAAAGAATCTGCCTGTAATGCAGGAGATCCGAGTTTGATACTTCGGTCAGGAAAATCCCCTGAAGGGAATAGCTACCCACTCCAGTATTTTTGCCTGGAGAATTCCATGAACAGTGAAGCCTAACAGGCTGTATCCATGGGACTGCAGAGAGTCAGACAGGACTACACTTACACATTTTTTTCTGTCATCATAATATTTCATGCAGATATTTGTCATGTTATAATATCTAGTATGTATTTACATCTCTAGTTCTCCAAATCTCTCTCTCTCTGTGTTAGTTGCTCAGTCATGTCCAATTATTTGTGACCCCATGGGCTACAGCGCACCAGGCTCCTCTCTTTGTAAAATTCTCCAGGCAAGAATACTGGCCATTGGGTAGCCACTTCCTTCTCCAGAGGATCTTCCTGACCCAGGGATTAAACCTGGGTCCCTCAAATTTCAGGCAGATTCTTTATCATCTGAGCCACCAGGGAAGCCCTAATATTTCTCTATACATGAAATACTTATTTTATATATTATAATAATAAAAACTATTTATAACAATAAAAGACAACAATGTAATAAGTGTAATATGTCATTTGATATAATTATATTAAACTTAAATTGAAAATTTACTTCAAATGTAACTCTTTATTGACTTGTTTGCATTTATTATATTTGGCCTATATCTCATGTCCCCAGAAAGTCACTCTGTTGATGTTTCTTTAAATGTATGAAAAATGTGACCAGAACAAAATTAAGAGAAATGAGAAAAGAAGTGGAAATATTAAAGCTTTCATATTATTTCACAAATATTTGTTCTTTAATTCCAAATCATCAAATAAGAGTGTTGTCCTGATTTCTGGTTTTGTGAAAGTTCACAAATCTAAGGTCATAATCTTTTACAGATTAATTTANGGTCAAATGGCTTCTCCTGCACTGGAGGCAGGTTCTTTACTACTAAGCCACCAGGGAAGCTCTACTATGATGTGTATTAGAAAGAATAACAAAATACTATAATGTCAATGGTAAATTTGCATGTATTTTTGAAAATATATTCATAAATGCAAAAACTACTAATCTGCAACAGTAGATAAGAAAAGATTGTTATACATATGATGGGTTTGTTCTTTGAAAACCTGCTTAATTAAGATATGGCAATATAGTCAGCATATTTCTCCTCCATGATATTCTCTTTCATACATCACATTGGAATGGATTGTAATACTGACACAACACTAAGAAACACAGTGTCTATTTCTTTTACTATAACAACAATATTTTCCATTTGGCTTGGTTTTCATCTTGCTTTCCTATTAATCTTTTCTTCTTTATTTTTTAAACACATAGGAAGAGGGAATATTGTCAATGTATATAATAAATATTACAATTTTGAATAAATATACTTATCTAGAATTATAGACCCTTGAATTTCTTATGAGAGCAATGTAACACATCATTTTAGCTTATTATATTATGGTGTATAGACTTAATTTTTATCTCTCGGTGTCAGGTACCCACCTGAGTATATTTGCAAATTGTTACACTTGGAACTCTTTAAAATATTGTTTCTTTTAACAAAACTTCTATTTAAAACTGTGTTGAAGTTTTATTGATATTATAATCACCTCACAATTTGACTGCCTCAGATAATTAATGTTCTTAGTGACTTCATAAAAAGAGAACCTCTGAAATTATCTGAGTAGTCATGATAATGGGAGCTTCTTTGGTGGTTCAGAAAGTAAAGAATCTGCCTGTAATGCAGGAGATCCGAGTTTGATACTTCGGTCAGGAAAATCCCCTGAAGGGAATAGCTACCCACTCCAGTATTTTTGCCTGGAGAATTCCATGAACAGTGAAGCCTAACAGGCTGTATCCATGGGACTGCAGAGAGTCAGACAGGACTACACTTACACATTTTTTTCTGTCATCATAATATTTCATGCAGATATTTGTCATGTTATAATATCTAGTATGTATTTACATCTCTAGTTCTCCAAATCTCTCTCTCTCTGTGTTAGTTGCTCAGTCATGTCCAATTATTTGTGACCCCATGGGCTACAGCGCACCAGGCTCCTCTCTTTGTAAAATTCTCCAGGCAAGAATACTGGCCATTGGGTAGCCACTTCCTTCTCCAGAGGATCTTCCTGACCCAGGGATTAAACCTGGGTCCCTCAAATTTCAGGCAGATTCTTTATCATCTGAACCACCAGGGAAGCCCCAATATTTCTCTATACATGAAATACTTATTTTATATATTATAATAATAAAAACTATTTATAACAATAAAAGACAACAATGTAATAAGTGTAATATGTCATTTGATATAATTATATTAAACTTAAATTGAAAATTTACTTCAAATGTAACTCTTTATTGACTTGTTTGCATTTATTATATTTGGCCTATATCTCATGTCCCCAGAAAGTCACTCTGTTGATGTTTCTTTAAATGTATGAAAAATGTGACCAGAACAAAATTAAGAGAAATGAGAAAAGAAGTGGAAATATTAAAGCTTTCATATTATTTCACAAATATTTGTTCTTTAATTCCAAATCATCAAATAAGAGTGTTGTCCTGATTTCTGGTTTTGTGAAAGTTCACAAATCTAAGGTCATAATCTTTTACAGATTAATTTATCTTAGTTCCCTGACAAGCTGAAGATGAGGGAAAAGCAGGCATAAGTTAAATTTAAAGCATTAACATGTTTTTACCAAATGTAAGTTAGACATTTAGTTGCTAAGAATGACTATATTTTAGGAGTTGTAGATAGAAGGGTAAGATACAATAAAATAACACATATGTGAAGATTAATGTTAGGGATGCAGTAAACAGGAAAACATAAGCAAGTAAGAGAGAAAATGTCTTGTAAAAGATAAAGTTTAAATATTGATAAAGAGAACCTGATAGTCTTTCTTAGTAAAAGTCTGAATTTAATGCTGAGTGATTCTTAACTGTTGAATTAAACTGAGATGGACTCCCTTAAACCCACATCACCCATCTTAATATAGTGAAGTGAATTAGTACCACCTTGTACATTACACTTTGCTTTTCTCAGCAAGCAGTAAAATTCTTCACCAAAAAATGCTTCTATATACCTCTTACAATATCACTTCTACTCTTATATTCCTTTCTTTTCCTTTTATCTTTGACAGTGACACTTCTGATATACTTCATTTTTTCCCTGTACGTCTTAGAAACAATAGAGTTTCTTTTAATGTCATTAAAAAGATAGGTACAGAGTGTAATTTTTTCTTGTATTCACCACATATTTTGTCTTTTTAAAAAATCATGCTTATTCTAAGAATGAGAAAATTGAATAGAAAAAATGAGTAGTATTTTCCTTTCTGTTTAATTGTAAATAATTAATTGATTATTCCAGAAATAATTTTTTCTACCATCTAATACACTTTTTCCTCCATCCATGGAGTCAGGACAGAGTTAGCACAATCACTGTCCACAATTTTGCCAAACAGAGAGTCAAGAGTAAACTGACTGTATATTCTTGCCTCCTTTGTCCAACATAACATACTCATGAGTGCATGGATTTATCTTTGGGCTTTTTATCCTGTACCATTAATCTGCATTTCTGTTTTGGGGCCAGTACCATACTGTCTTGGTTCCTGTTGCCTTGTAGTATAGTCTGAGGTCAGAAAAGTTGATTCCTCCAGCTCTGTTTTTCTTTCTCAAGATTGCGTTGGCTGTTCAGGGCCTTCTGTGTTTCCAGACAAACTGTTCTACTTTTGTGAAAAATCTCATTGGTAATTTGGCTCAGTGCTCTCTGATGACCTAGAGGAATGGGATAAGGGGGATATATGGGAGGCACAAGAGAGACGGGATATACACACACACACACACACACACACAAACACATTTATAGCTGGTTCATGTTGTACAGCAGAAACCAACACAACATTGTAAAGCAGTTATGCGCCATTAAAGTTTTTAAAATTAAGAAAAAAAACAAGTAAACCCATTCTCAAGTTGAGACCACAACTCCTAGGATGTCTGCTCACATCAAAGAGGGTCAGGAAGCAACTCACAAAAGAGAGTTAGGCAGTATTTTCCTTGCTCTTTTTCTTTCCCTTCATTAAGAGGAGAAGAGTCTGAATATTAGACTAAAATTGTGATTTCCTGGAGGTGCTCACTCTCATCAATATATGTGAAGAAGGATATGAACTTGGTGCAAGTAAGCCTCACTGTAACAGAGTAGCAGAGTCAGTGCTCATCCTGGGTGGAAATACTCGCCTCCACTAGGCCATTTACCATCCTCATCATAGAACAAGGAATAATCAATATCACTGAAAAGAAAACCTATATCCACAGACCTACTTGTTTCTACTTATAGGGATTAGGAGAGATACCAGTGCATAATGCTTACCAGTGACTGTTATCAGAAATTTTTAAGATGGTTTGAACTCAAAGAGCTGCTTGTATCTGTATCCTGGTAGATATGTAGCATTATCGGGTGGAAAGGTAAAACAATAATATTCGAGTTGCTGTTGTGGTTAACAGAGACTGTATTGTTTGCAAAATTACTTATGTAATTTTATTAGGTTTCATTTTTGAAAGTTAATATTTCTAAACTAAATAGATGCTATATAAATAAGAGCAGCAAATTCTGTAGGTTATTTTTCCACTTAGAAATTCCTTCATTAATATATGCTATATATAGTGATTTATGTAACCTGCATTGGAGAAGGGTAGCTTCACTACCAAAAATGAAAACCAACACTAAGCAAGAATATTTAAGTGCAAATGAATCTTTAATCACTGATAATTATGGGAAAATATTTATTGGCCAACCAGGTGGAAATGGCTAGAACAAAGAGAAAGCTTTTATTTGCAATGCACTTATTTCTAAAAGTAAATGGCTGCTAAAGGCTATGTGTCCTTTAATTTATTTAGCCAGTATTATTTGCCAGAATAGACTAATCTTAAGCAAATATAAATAAATCTTGAGAGCTTATCCTTATGACAAGAAAAAATGTATGTATATTTCTTAGTTTGATGTTTGCAAACAATTGTATGTATACATATAGATAGGTTACCACGTATAGATAGATGGATGAGGGTTGAAGGACTCATCTGTGTAACATGATGCTCCCTTAATTCAGACTGCTTGAATGTTCTAACTCCACCATCTTTTAGATATTTAAATAAAATAATTTTGAAAATGACTATATTTATCTGTCGGTTCAGTTCAGTCGCTTAGTTTTGTCAGACTCTTTGCTTCCCCATGGACTGCAACAGGCCAGGCTTCCCTGTCCATCACTAACTCCTGGAGCCTAATCAAACGNAATAGGTTACCACGTATAGATAGATGGATGAGAGTTGAAGGACTCATCTGTGTAACATGATGTTCCCTTAATTCAGACTGCTTGAATGTTCTAACTCCACCATCTTTTAGATATTTAAATAAGATAATTTTGAAAATGACTATATTTATCTGTTGGTTCAGTTCAGTCGCTTAGTTGTGTCAGACTCTTTGCTTCCCCATGGACTGCAACAGGCCAGGCTTCCCTGTCCATCACTAACTCCTGGAGCCTAATCAAACGCATGTCATCATGATGCCATCCAAACATCTCATCCTCTGTTGTCCCCTTCTCCTCCCACCTCCAATCTTTCCCAGCATCAGAGTCTTTTCAAATGAGTCAGGTCTGCACATCAGGTGGCCAAAGTATTGGAGTTTCAGCTTCAGCATCAGTCCTTCCAATGACTATTCAGAACTGATTTCACTTAGGATGAACTGGTTGGATCTCTTTGTAGTTCAAGAGACTCTAAAGAGTCTTCTCCAATACCACAATTCAAAAGCATCAGTCCTTAGGTGCTCAGCTTGTGTTATAGTCCAACGCTCAAATGCATACATGACTACTGGAAAAAACATAGCTTTGACTAGATGGACCTTTGTTGGCAAAGTAATGTCTTTGCTTTTTAATATGCTGTCTAGGTGGGTCATAATTTCTCTCCCAAGGAGCAAGCATCTTTTAATTTCATGGCTGCAATCACCATCTGCAGTGATTTTGGATACCCCAAAATAAAGTCTGTCACTGTTTCCACTGTTTCCCCATCTATTTGCCATGAAGTGATGGGACCAGATGCCATGATCTTAGTTTTCTAAATGTTGAGTTTTAAGCCAACTCTTTCACCTTCATCAAGAGGCTCTTTAGTTCTTCTTAGCTTTCTGCCATAAGGGTGGTGTCATCTGCATATCTGAGGTTATTGATATTTCTCCCAGCAATCTTTTGATTCCAGCTTATGCATCATCCAGCCCAGCGTTTCTCATGATATACTCTGCATTTAAGTTAAATGAGCAGGATGACATATACAGCCTTGAAGTACTCCTTTCCCTGTTTGGAACCAGTCTAGTTCTAACTGCTACTTCCTGACCTGGATACAGATTTCTCAAGAGATAAGAGTATATCTGTCAGGGAAGCCCTTATTTATCTGTCAGTAAACGATGGATTTGGGCTTCCCAGGTGGGCTAGCAGTCAAGAATCTGCCCACCAGTGCCAGAGACACATGAGATGTGGATTCCATCCCTCAGTTGGGAAGATCTCCTGGAGGAGGGCAAGGCAACCTACTTCAGTATTCTGGCCTGAAAAATTCTATGGACAGAGGAGCCTGCTGGCTATAGTCTAGATGGTCACAAACAGTTAAACACAACTGAAACAACTTAGCATGCATACACCCAAGCCATATATTTACTTTGATTCAAAAGTCACAGATAGGTTGGTTGATAAGATATCCACTGGTAAGCATTAGTTATATGACCGTGCCTAAACTGAGAATAGAGAAATGCATATAGGTTTTTAGTAAGATTAACACTCTTCTGTCACAATTTTTTTTTTCCTATAAGTCTTGTAATAGTACTGAGAAAAGAATCTAGTTTGATTACATGGTGGTTATAAAATCAGTACACCATTTCATCACTAGTTTGAACACTGAAAAATATCTTACCATACAATAGTAATACATTTTATTGTTCAGACTTTCACGCTTATAAAAGTTTCACTACAAGGTATATAAGAAATTATAAAGGGGAGAATCATGAGTGAATAAAACTGATACCTGACATGCAAAAATGGAAAACATGGCATATTGAAATNTCTTAGAAACAATAGAGTTTCTTTTAATGTCATTAAAAAGATAGGTACAGAGTGTAATTTTTTCTTGTATTCACCACATATTTTGTCTTTTTAAAAAATCATGCTTATTCTAAGAATGAGAAAATTGAATAGAAAAAATGAGTAGTATTTTCCTTTCTGTTTAATTGTAAATAATTAATTGATTATTCCAGAAATAATTTTTTCTACCATCTAATACACTTTTTCCTCCATCCATGGAGTCAGGACAGAGTTAGCACAATCACTGTCCACAATTTTGCCAAACAGAGAGTCAAGAGTAAACTGACTGTATATTCTTGCCTCCTTTGTCCAACATAACATACTCATGAGTGCATGGATTTATCTTTGGGCTTTTTATCCTGTACCATTAATCTGCATTTCTCTTTTGGGGCCAGTACCATACTGTCTTGGTTCCTGTTGCCCTGTAGTATAGTCTGAGGTCAGAAAAGTTGATTCCTCCAGCTCTGTTTTTCTTTCTCAAGAGTGCGTTGGCTGTTCAGGGCCTTCTGTGTTTCCAGACAAACTGTTCTACTTTTGTGAAAAATCTCATTGGTAATTTGGCTCAGTGCTCTCTGATGACCTAGAGGAATGGGATAAGGGGGATATATGGGAGGCACAAGAGAGACGGGATATACACACACACACACACACACACACAAACACATTTATAGCTGGTTCATGTTGTACAGCAGAAACCAACACAACATTGTAAAGCAGTTATGCGCCATTAAAATTTTTAAAATTAAGAAAAAAAACAAGTAAACCCATTCTCAAGTTGAGACCACAACTCCTAGGATGTCTGCTCACATCAAAGAGGGTCAGGAAGCAACTCACAAAAGAGAGTTAGGCAGTATTTTCCTTGCTCTTTTTCTTTCCCTTCATTAAGAGGAGAAGAGTCTGAATATTAGACTAAAATTGTGATTTCCTGGAGGTGCTCACTCTCATCAATATATGTGAAGAAGGATATGAACTTGGTGCAAGTAAGCCTCACTGTAACAGAGTAGCAGAGTCAGTGCTCATCCTGGGTGGAAATACTCGCCTCCACTAGGCCATTTACCATCCTCATCATAGAACAAGGAATAATCAATATCACTGAAAAGAAAACCTATATCCACAGACCTACTTGTTTCTACTTATAGGGATTAGGAGAGATACCAGTGCATAATGCTTACCAGTGACTGTTATCAGAAATTTTTAAGATGGTTTGAACTCAAAGAGCTGCTTGTATCTGTATCCTGGTAGATATGTAGCATTATCGGGTGGAAAGGTAAAACAATAATATTCGAGTTGCTGTTGTGGTTAACAGAGACTGTATTGTTTGCAAAATTACTTATGTAATTTTATTAGGTTTCATTTTTGAAAGTTAATATTTCTAAACTAAATAGATGCTATATAAATAAGAGCAGCAAATTCTGTAGGTTATTTTTCCACTTAGAAATTCCTTCATTAATATATGCTATATATAGTGATTTATGTAACCTGCATTGGAGAAGGGTAGCTTCACTACCAAAAATGAAAACCAACACTAAGCAAGAATATTTAAGTGCAAATGAATCTTTAATCACTGATAATTATGGGAAAATATTTATTGGCCAACCAGGTGGAAATGGCTAGAACAAAGAGAAAGCTTTTATTTGCAATGCACTTATTTCTAAAAGTAAATGGCTGCTAAAGGCTATGTGTCCTTTAATTTATTTAGCCAGTATTATTTGCCAGAATAGACTAATCTTAAGCAAATATAAATAAATCTTGAGAGCTTATCCTTATGACAAGAAAAAATGTATGTATATTTCTTAGTTTGATGTTTGCAAACAATTGTATGTATACATATAGATAGGTTACCACGTATAGATAGATGGATGAGGGTTGAAGGACTCATCTGTGTAACATGATGCTCCCTTAATTCAGACTGCTTGAATGTTCTAACTCCACCATCTTTTAGATATTTAAATAAAATAATTTTGAAAATGACTATATTTATCTGTCGGTTCAGTTCAGTCGCTTAGTTGTGTCAGACTCTTTGCTTCCCCATGGACTGCAACAGGCCAGGCTTCCCTGTCCATCACTAACTCCTGGAGCCTAATCAAACGCATGTCATCATGATGCCATCCAAACATCTCATCCTCTGTATTCCCCTTCTCCTCCCACCTCCAATCTTTCCCAGCATCAGAGTCTTTTCAAATGAGTCAGGTCTGCACATCAGGTGGCCAAAGTATTGGAGTTTCAGCTTCAGCATCAGTCCTTCCAATGACTATTCAGAACTGATTTCACTTAGGATGAACTGGTTGGATCTCTTTGTAGTTCAAGAGACTAAAGAGTCTTCTCCAACACCACAATTCAAAAGCATCAGTCCTTAGGTGCTCAGCTTGTGTTATAGTCCAACGCTCAAATGCATACATGACTACTGGAAAAAACATAGCTTTGACTAGACGGACCTTTGTTGGCAAAGTAATGTCTTTGCTTTTTAATATGCTGTCTAGGTGGGTCATAATTTCTCTCCCAAGGAGCAAGCATCTTTTAATTTCATGGCTGCAATCACCATCTGCAGTGATTTTGGATACCCCAAAATAAAGTCTGTCACTGTTTCCACTGTTTCCCCATCTATTTGCCATGAAGTGATGGGACCAGATGCCATGATCTTAGTTTTCTAAATGTTGAGTTTTAAGCCAACTCTTTCACCTTCATCAAGAGGCTCTTTAGTTCTTCTTAGCTTTCTGCCATAAGGGTGGTGTCATCTGCATATCTGAGGTTATTGATATTTCTCCCAGCAATCTTTTGATTCCAGCTTGTGCATCATCCAGCCCAGCGTTTCTCATGATATACTCTGCATTTAAGTTAAATGAGCAGGATGACATATACAGCCTTGAAGTACTCCTTTCCCTGTTTGGAACCAGTCTAGTTCTAACTGCTACTTCCTGACCTGGATACAGATTTCTCAAGAGATAAGAATATATCTGTCAGGGAAGCCCTTATTTATCTGTCAGTAAACGATGGATTTGGGCTTCCCAGGTGGGCTAGCAGTCAAGAATCTGCCCACCAGTGCCAGAGACACATGAGATGTGGATTCCATCCCTCAGTTGGGAAGATCTCCTGGAGGAGGGCAAGGCAACCTACTTCAGTATTCTGGCCTGAAAAATTCTATGGACAGAGGAGCCTGCTGGCTATAGTCTAGATGGTCACAAACAGTTAAACACAACTGAAACAACTTAGCATGCATACACCCAAGCCATATATTTACTTTGATTCAAAAGTCACAGATAGGTTGGTTGATATGATATCCACTGGTAAGCATTAGTTATATGACCGTGCCTAAACTGAGAATAGAGAAATGCATATAGGTTTTTAGTAAGATTAACACTCTTCTGTCACAATTTTTTTTTTCTATAANCATCAGTAGTTTGAACACTGAAAAATATCTTACCATACAATAGTAATACATTTTATTGTTCAGACTTTCACGCTTATAAAAGTTTCACTACAAGGTATATAAGAAATTATAAAGGGGAGAATCATGAGTGAATAAAACTGATACCTGACATGCAAAAATGGAAAACATGGCACATTGAAATTCTATAGTTAAAAATTAGAAAAATCTCATTATTATTTCCTATAGTATCCTTCAGGTTGCAAATATACACAGTATAGTTTCATACTACATAATACAACAGAAAGAAAGTTTCAGACTTGTTTGAGGTTGAGCAGCTGCTGCTGCTGCTAAGTCGCTTCAGTTGTGTCTGACTCTGTGCGATCCCATAGACGGCAGCCCACCAGGCTCCCCTGTCCCTGGGATTCTCCAGGCAAGAACACTGGATTGGGTTACCATTTCATTCTATTTATTTATATTATTGAATTTTAATATGTGAGTATTTTTTGAGCACCTACTCTATTCAAAGCACTGTACTAAGCACTCAGAATTAAAAATATCAGACTAATATATTCTCCAAAAATACAAATTTATGTTCTTCTAGGGAAAACAGGGATAAATGTCCAGTGAAAAACAAAGCAAATGAATGACTGTTATAGTAAATAACATTTTTCAAGTGAGATAATAGGAGACAAAGACTATTTCTGATTCAAGGAATTAAGAGTTTTTTTTTTTTTTCTAGAAAGAGGTTCTCATTGAATAATATCAGAATATGGTTAAGCAGACAAGTAAAAGATGATGATATCTAGTAACAATATCCATGGGTAAAATATAAAGGAGATGATTTTTTTCACAAGGTATTCTGGGGAAAACTATACACTTTAGTTGACTTCCCCGGTGGCTCAGACAGTAAAGCATCTGCCTACAGTGTGGGAGACCTGGGTTCAGTCCTTGGGTCAGGTAGATCCTCTGGAGAAGGAAATGGCAACCCACACCAGTACTCTTGCCTGGAAAATCCCATGATGGAGGAGCGTAGTATGGGACAGAGGACCCATGGACGGGTCGTGAAGAGTTAGACATGACTGAGCAACTTTACTTCACTTGGCTTCAGAAGATGGTAGGATAGAATAATAATGATAATGACAATATTAGTGACAGGAGGTAATTTATGTAAAGCTTGCTGTATGCCAAACACTATGAACATTTCATATATATTGAGCTTAAGGAATGGTATAAAATAGGGTTTCTAATTCTTCTCATTTTATGGAAGAAATAATTGAGAGGTCTAATAACTTTAACAAGTTTATACTTCTAGTGAGTTATAGATCTGAGACTCAAACCAGATGGAGAGGAGAGCATCAACGGAGCGAAATAAACAATACCATAAAACCCTGAGAGTATTCACTAATTGGGAACAAAAAACAAATCTCATTTTGATGTCTTTGGTTTGAGAAGTACAGAAATCAAAGTCCCGGCTAAGGCCACTCAGGTTGAGAAGCCTATTAGAACACATGCCCTAAGGCTGCACCTTCAGAGTAAAGATTGTGGTCCATGATCCCACAGTCTAAGAAGGTTCCGGGAGACTTTAGGAGTTAGAATTTCAGTCATGGACAGAAATACCAGACTGTGCAGTAGGTTATGCAAATTCCAAAAAGGGAACTGAGAAACATAAATAGAAAGCAAGTTAAAATATAAAGTGCATAGACCCAAAAGAAGTAAAATGCATTACTTTTATACAGTGGTTAAATGCTCTTTAAAGTGTGTTTATTACAGGTTAATTTCATTTTCATCCTTCTTAGTTAAGAGAAACCTAAAGGTGCAAGTTATGGATGTGGTTGCATTATCTGTTAAAGCAAAATATTTAGCTTACCTTAACCCTTTAAAAAACAACTGGGTTGAAAGCAAAATGAATTTAAATAAGGTTTGGATTTGGGAACAAGGTGTTTCAAAAGATGAGAGCTATGACACAGATTTGTGGCATGTTAGGCAGAGCTTTAAAAGTCCTGCTTTTACCTATTTTAATATAGGAAATTTCACCCTTATTAGTTTTCTCACTATTTCTACCCTATGACTAGATATATAACAACCCATTTGGTATGAATAATATCCATAATCACAGCATTTTCCACAAATTTAAGAAACTATTGTAACATGATTTGATGACAAAAAAATAATTGTTTAAGGCAAGTATGTTGTTGATATTATCTTAGCTACATAAATTTAAATGTGCTCATACTACAGAGGAAAGAAAAAGGATTGATGTATCACTATGCTTTTATACTTTCCTTAGCTTTTTTCTCTAAACATAAACAGTTTCATCAGTCTTATATATAAAAATAGCATTACCTTTGTAATAACATCTTAAATATGAAGGGCAATGATGCCTTTTACATGAGAAGCTTGTCTTGTTTGTAACATTTTAAAATGCAGAATGGAACCCATTATGCAAAGATAAATTGCTTTCCCAAATAGCCCAATAAATGGAATCCAAAAGTTACTAAGAATGACATTGGTAAATAGTGTTTTGTGGATTTTACTTTGCAATTTTAATTTTAAAAGAGTGGTCACATTTTGTCTGGTTTTAAATATAAGAAAGTTCAGCCGTGAAAACATATGCTGACATTGTATGCGGAAACTAATTAGGGTGTGGGTAAAGGAAAAAAGTCAGCAGTCTTGAATTATTAAGATAAAATTTTCAATGTGCTTTGCTTATTCTTTCTTCTATTTTTGGATTAGGTTTCATGACAATCATTGTAAGTCAGAAAAGCAGAACATATTTCACATAAGCATGTGTTGCTATTAGTCCTTCACAGCTGCTACTCCTGTCACTTTAAGACACTGTATGGTGAGTTGTAATTGTTTCAGAGTGAATAACTTTCCTCATTACACTTCCGCTCTGACCTTCAATCTAGTTCAAACCTAGTTCAAATACAATATTCTGTATCTGTCTTTTCTCTTTCTTCCGTTTACAATTTCCTTATATTTTTCACTTTTCTTTGCTTGAATCCATGCCTTTACTCAAAAGCCATGGATTTACATTACTTGTAATATTTTGTTTGCATGCTTATTTTCTGTAGAATATGCAAAGCCAGTCTAGTTTACTGACCAGTTTCTTCTGTGTAGCTGACTGCCTAGCCTGACAATGGAAGGAGTGAGTGAGTGACTGAAGTCGCTCAGTCGTGTCCGACTCTTTGCGACCCCATGGACTGTAGCCTACCAGGCTCCCCTGTCCACGGAATTTTCCAGGCAATAGTACTGGAGTGGGTTCCCATTTCCTTCTCGAGGGGATCTTCCTGACCCAGAGATCGAACCCGGGTCTCCCGCATTGTAGACAGACGCTTTACCGTCTGAGCCACCAGGGAAGTCCGAGCATGACAGAACAAGGACAAAGCAAGAGAAAGGAGATATATGTCGGAAAAAATAAAGGAAGCATGCTTTGAATATTTAGAGGGGAAGATGAACTGTAGGCATCTGGACACAGAAAATAGGAGCAATTTAAAGTGAAAAAGATGGGTCTTCAAAGGAAAAAAAAAAAGAAGGTGGAACAAAAGAGATATTTCAAAGGGGCCAAAAAAAGAAAAAAAGAGAGAGAAATCAAACTAAAGAGTAGGAGGCTATGTGTGAAAAACCTTAATGAAAGTCAGCAAGATCATTCTTCCATCTGTGAAATAAGCAATAAAGACTAAACCAAGCTCAGAGCTAGCTCTCTGCCTATGCCTGATTGCCAAATGGTAGAGTCAGGGTTCAGTGCTGAAGGGAGACAATCACAGAGGGATTAGCATCTCAAAAAGAAGCCCAGAGGAAAAGGAAAAGCAAAGTCTGAAAAAGCAAGAAAGCTTAGAGAAGGATAATGCAAGGGGAAAAAAAAAACAGTGAGAATGGAGGAAAATACAAGTGAAGTCATTCAGTTGTGTCCAACTCTGTGACCCTGTGCACTGTAGCCTACCAGGCTCTTCCGTCCATGGGATTCTCCAGGCAAGAATACTGGAGTGGGTTGCCATTTCCTTCTCCAGGGGATCTTCCTGACCCAGAGATCAAACCCAGGTCTCCTGCATTGTAGGCAGACGCTTTAATCTCTCAGCCACCAGGGAAGCCCAATATAATATAAATGGTACTCAATTAGATGGACATTGATTGGGAATAAAAATGTGTAAGAGGTAAAAATGACATGATTAATTAATATGAACAAAATCAGGTAAAAAATGTTGGGCAAAAATCAGCCTCTCAATATAAATGAGGTTAAAAAACAGTAATTGGATTATATTATTAGGTTTACACACACACACACACACACACACACACACACACATATATATACATACACATAAAAACAGAAAAAGGTTAATTAAGACAGTTGACATTATAATGTTCAGCCAAAAAATTATGGAAAGGCCATTTGTTTGTTCATGTCTTAAAACTAATGCCAATTCATAGTAAAAGGTGAAGCAAGTGAAGAGACCCTGAGTCCTACATATTAAGAAACCAAATTAAAGAAAAACATTTTAGAAACTTTCTTTTACTGAAGCTCATTCAAGACACAGAGAAATGTGATAGGCAAGGATATGAATTGAAGCTATATGTGCAAAGTATGTGTTTATATGCATGTGTGTGTATGTTTTAATCAAAATGTGCTCAGTTACTCAGTCATGTCCAACTTTTTTTTGACCCCATGGACTTGTAGCCTGCAAGGCATCTCTATTCATGGGATTTCCCAAGCAAGAATAGTGGAGTCAGTTGTTATTTCCTTCTCCAGGGGGTCTTCTGACCCAAGAGTCAAACCCACATCTCTTGCATCTCCTGCATTGGTAGGTGGATTCTTTACCACTGTGCCACCTGATAAAATCAGACAAAAATCATCTATCAGAATATAGAAGGTGTAACAGCACTTAAAGTGCTCCAGAAACCTGTGTGTTCATTAATTAAACTATGAGTGCATGCATGATCAGTTGCTTTAAGTGTGTGGGATTCTCCAGGCAAAAATACTGGGGTGGGTTGCCATACCCTCTTTCTGAGGATCTTCCCGACCCAACGATAGAACCCACATCTCCTGAGTGTCCTGCATTGCAGGCAGATTCTTTACCTGCTGAGCTTTCCAGGAAGTAGATAGTGAAAGAGGTGTATACATGAGGATACATATGCTCATAATACACAGAGAAAGGAGAAATGACAAAGCTCTTGATATATGAGACCACTATTTTTTACTTACTTAACATTCAGTTCAGTTCAGTTCAGTTGCTCAGTCGTGTCCCAATCTTTGCGGCCGCATGAATTGCAGCACGCCAGGCCTCCCTGTCCATCACCAACTCTTGAAGTTCACTCAAACTCACGTCGAGTCAGTGATATCATCCAGCCATCTCATTCTCTGTCATCCCCTTCTCCTCCTGCCCCCAATCCGTCTCAGCATCAGAGTCTTTTCCAATGAGTCAACTCTTCGCATCAGGTGGCCAAAGTACTGGAGTTTCAGCATTAGCATCATTCCTTCCAAAGAAATCCCAGGGTTGATCGCCTTCAGAATGGACTGGTTGGATCTTCTTGCAGTCCAAGGGACTCTCAAGAGTCTTTTCCAACACCACAGTTCAAAAGCATCAGTTCTTCAGCGCTCAGCCTTCTTCACAGTCCAACTCTCACATCCATACATGACCTCTGGAAAAACCCTAGCCTTGACTAGATGGACCTTTGTTGGCAAAGTAATGTCTCTGCTTTTCAATATGCTATCTAGGTTGGTCATACCTTTTCTTCCAAGGAGTAAGCATCTTTTAATTTCATGGCTGCAGTCATAAGAAGGGGCAAATCAGAAATATGCCAATTTCTAAAGATATTGACTTTATGCTATTTAAATAATTGTTTTGTTGTAAAACTTAATCAACATATACTTAAACTTGTTTGATGCATATATCTATGCCAGCCATCAAAACCTCTTAGTCCATTGTCAGTCTGGCAAAGAAAACATTTTGTAAAGGTTGTAAATGGAATTCTGATCCCTCTAGGAAGAGAGTCCTTGATGTAAAGAATCAGTCTTTGCATTAATATGTCTTTACATTATGTAATCTTTATGTATAGACTCAGTCCAAAATCAGTAAGTCAGTTCAGTTGCTCAGTTGTTTCCAGCTCTTTGAGACCCCATGAACTGCAACACACCATGCCTCCCTGTCCATCACCAACTCCTGGACTCCACCCAAACCCCTGTCCATTGTGTCGGTGATGCCATCCAACCATCTCATCCTGTGTTATTCCCTTCTCCTCCTGCCCTCGATCTTTCCCTCCATCAGGGTCTTTTCAAATGAATCAGGTCTTCACATGAGGTGGCGAAAGTATTGGAGTTTCAGGTTCAACATCAGTCCTTCCAGTGAACACCTAGGACTGATCTCCTTTAGGACGGACTGGTTGGATCACCTTGTAGTCCAAGCAACTCTCAAGAGTCTTCTCCAACACCACAGTTGAAAAGCATCAATTCTGTGCTTAGCTTTCTTTACAGACCAACTCTTACATCCATACATGACCACTGGAAAAACCATAACCTTGACTAGATGGACTTTTGTTGGCAGTGTAATGTCTCTGCTTTTTAATATGATGTCTCAGTTGGTTATAACTTTCCTTCCAAGGAGCAAGCATCTTTTAATTTCATGGCTGCAATCACCATCTGATTTTGGAGCCCAGAAAAATAAAGTCAGCCACTGTTTCCACTGTTTCTCATCTATTTCCCATGAAGTGATGGGATTGGATGCCATGATCTTCATTTTCTGAATGTTGATCTTTAAGCAAACTTTTTCACTCTTTTCTTTCACTTCATCAAGAGGCTCTTTAGTTCTTCTTCACTTTCTGCCATATAGGTTATATCATTTGCATAACTGAGGTTATTAATATTTCTCCCAGCAATCTTGATTTCAGCTAGTGCTTTTTCCAGCCCAACATTTCTCATGATGTACTCTGCATAAAAGTTAAATAAACAGGATGACAATATACAGCCTTGACATACTCCTTTTCCTATTTGGAACCAGTCTGTGGTTCCATGTCCAGTTCTAACTGTTGCTTCCTGACCTGTATACAGGTTTCTCAAGAGGGAAGTCAGGTGGTCTGTTATTCCCATCTCTTTCAGAATTTTCCATAGTTTATTGTGATCCACACAGTCAAAGGCTTTGGCATAGTCAATAGAGCAGAAATAGATGTTTTTCTGGAACTCTCTTGCTTTTTCAATGATCCAGTGGATGCTGGCAATTGGATCTCTGATTCCTCTGCCTTTTCTAAAACCAGCTTGAACATCTGGAAGTTCATGGTTCACGTATTGCTGAAGCCTGGCTTGGAGAATTTTGAGCATTACTTTACTAGCGTATGAGATGAGTGCAATTGTGCGGTAATTTGAGCTTTCTTTGGCATTACCTTTCTTTGGGATTGGAATGAAAACTAACCTTTTCCAGTCCTGTGGCTGCTGCTGAGTTTTCCAAATTTGCTGACATATTGAATGCAGCACTTTCACAGCATCATCTTTTAGAAT
>SJYW01040128.1:1125277-1135833 GCA_006410735.1 Raphicerus campestris
TTCAGTTCAGTTCAGTTCAGTTCAGTCGCTCAGTCATGTCTGACTCTTTGCGACCCCATGAATCGCAGCACGCCAGGCTTCCCTGTCCATCATCATCTCCCGGAGTTCACTCAGACTCACGTCCATCGAGTCCGTGATGCCATCCAGCCATCTCATCCTCGGTTGTCCCCTTCTCCTCCTGCCCCAAACCCCTCCCAGCATCAGAGTCTTTTCCAATGAGTCAACTCTTCGCATGAGGTGGCCAAAGTACTGGAGTTTCAGCTTTAGCGTCATTCCTTCCAAAGAAATCCCAGGGCTGATCTCTTTCACAGTGGACTGGTTGGATCTCGTTGCAGTCCAAGGGACTCTCAAGAGTCTTCTCCAACACCACAATTCAAAAGCATCAATTCTTCGGTACTCAGCTTTCTTTACAGTCCAACTCTCACATCCATACATGACCACAGGAAAAAACATAGTCTTGACTAGGTGGACCTTTGTTGGCAAAGTAATGTCTCTGCTTTTGAATATACTATCTAGGTTGGTCATACCTTTTCTTTCAAGGAGTAAGCCGTCTTCTAATTTCCTGGCTGCGGTCACCATCTTCAGTGATTTTGGAGCCCCCAAAAATAAAGTCTAACACTGTTTCCACTGTTTCCCCATCTATTTGCCACGAAGTGATGGGACCAGAGGCCATGATCTTCGTTTTCTGAATGTTGAACTTTAAGCAAACTTTTTCACTCTCCTCATTCACTTTCATCAAGAGGCTTTTTAGTTCCTCTTCACTTTCTGCCATAAGGGTGGTATCATCTGCCTATCTGAGGTTATGATATTTCTCCCAGCAATCTTGATTCCAGCTTGTGTTTCTTCCAGTCCAGCATTTCTCATGATGTACTCTGCATAGAAGTTAAATAAGCAGGGTGACAACATATAGCCTTGACATGCTCCTTTTCCTATTTGGAACCAGTCTATTGTTCCATGTCCACTTCTAACTGCTGCTTCCTGACCTGCATACAGATTTCTCAAGAGGCAGGTTAGGTGGTCTGGTATTCCCATCTTTTTCAGAATTTTCCACAGTTTATTGTGATCCACACAGTCAAAGGCTTTGGTATAGTCAATAAAGCAGAAATAGATGTTTTTCTGGAACTCTCTGGCTTTTTCCATGATCCAGCAGATGTTGACAGTTTGATCTCTGGTTCCTCTGCCTTTTCTAAAACCAGCTTGATCATCAGGGATTTCACGGTTCACGTATTGCTGAAGCTTTATATCTTATAAAACACTTAATTCTAATGAATAGAATTTGGAAAGGAACTTTAAATTGTAGAAAACTGAGAAATTGCCAGAGAAGGCAATATCACCCCACTCCAGTACTCTTGCCTGGAAAATCCCATGGACGTAGGAGCCTGGTGGGCTGCAGTCCATGGGGTCGCTAGAGTCGGACAAGACTGAGCGACTTCACTTTCACTTCTCACTTTCTTGCATTGGAGAAGGAAATGGCAACCCACTCCAGTGTTCTTGCCTGGAGAATCCCAGGGATGGGGGAGCTTGGTAGGCTGCCATCTATGGAGTCATATAGAGTAGGACACGACTGAAGCGACTTAGCAGCAGTAGCAGCAGAGGGATTGAGTTTCACATCTTGATGATGTTAGTAACCCATGTCACTATCATATCCTTCCTGATATAATGCAATGAAATGGATTCTTCCTCTTGTGATTATTTCCCACAAATTCTAACTGTAGTCCAGTTATGAGAAAATATCAGCTACATGCAAAGTAAGGGGCTTTCTAAAAAATACTTGACCAAAGCTATTCAAAGTTCTTAAATTCATGAATACTAAGGAAAGGCTGGAACTCTCTCATAGATTGGAAGAGACAGCAGAGTCATAACTAAATGCAACATGGTGTCTTAGCTTAGATCTTGGAACATTAAAAGAAAGTGAAAAAGCTGGTGAATTTAAAAATATTCTATCAATGTAATTTTTTGTTTTTATTATCACATAAGATGTTAATTTCAGGTGAACCTGGAGGATGGGTGAAAGTGAAAGTGAAGTTGCTCAGTTGTGTCCCTTTGCGACCCCATGGACTGTAGCCTACCAGGCTCCTCTGTCCATGGGATTTTTCAGGCAATAGTCCTGGAGTTGATTGTCATTTATAGGAACTTTTCTGTTCTATCTCTTCAACATTTCTATAAATATAAAATTATTTCAAAATAAAATATGAAATAAATATATAAAACACCAACTGACACATCTTTACAGGTCTATTTCATGACTGTTTTGTACCATTGATTTATATATCTTTTTGAAAATAATTTTTTGTTTGTGATAACTGTAGCTTTATAATAAATATTGAAAGCAGGTTGTTTGGATTTTCTACCCTTGGTTCTTCTTTCCAGAATAGCTTTGCTATGTTAGTTCCTTTATTCCATATTATTTCTCTCTGCCTTCTTTTGGGTTAATTGAGAGCTTTTTAAAATTCTGCTTTATTTCCTCTATTGATTTATTGATTATATTTATTCTTACTTTTCAAAGTGGTTTTCCTAGATCTTGTGTCATTCACCATTAGTTAGTCTATTTTAAGTACTATTGCATTACCTTCACATGTAGTTTAAGGACCTTACAGCATGATAGTTCCAAATTCACTCTGTAATTTTTTTATCTTATCCTTATACATTTCACTTTTACAAATGCTACTAAAACCATTTAACATATGGAAATTATTTTTAGACAGATAATTATATTTTATGACATATAAAATAAAATATTAATTTTATTTTTTCTCCCTTTATTTCTTTTCTAGGTTTCTTTATTTCTTTTTATAGATTCGTGTTTCCTGCTTGGGCCATATTTCTTTGGTTAGTGAAGTTTTAACATTACTGGAAGTGCAGGGTCTGATGGTAATTAATTATATCATTAATTTTGTCTGGAAAAGCCTTATATCTTCTTCATGTTTTAAAATTAATAAACCTTATTTTTAGAGCAGATTTAGATTTATAGCACAACTGAGCAGAAAGTAAAGAGATTGTTCCCGTATACCCTGCTTCTGTCCCCACAATACACAACCTTCTCTGCTATCAACATCTCTCACCAGAATGGTACCTTTGTTATGATTTTTGAGCCTATATTGGCACATCATTGTCAGCCCCAATCCAAAGTTTACATTAGGGTTCACTCTTTGTATTCACTCTTTGGCCACCTTATGCAAAGAATTGTGCATTCTAAACAGCTTTAGTTGTGTCTGACTCTTTGTGATCCTGGACTGTTGCCCACCAGGATTCTCCAGGCAAGAGTAAGTGGAGTGGGTTGCCATGCCCGCTTCCAGGGGATTTTGCTATACCCAGAGGGTGAACTCATGCCTCTTACTTCTCCTGCATTGAAAGCAGATTCTTGATGACTATTTTCACCTGGTGAGGAGCTGACTCACTGGAAAAGACCCTGATGCTGGAAATGAATGAAGGCAAAATGAGAGGAGGAGACAGAAGATGAGATGGTTATATAACATCACAGACTCAATGGACATGAATTTGAGCAAGCTCTAGGAGATAGTGGAGGATAGAGAAGAGTTGTCTGCTTCCATCAGTGAAGTCACAAAGAGTCCGACATGACTTAGTGACTGAAAAACAACAACTTTGTATTTTATATTCTGCTGGTTTTGACAAATGTATAATGACAAGCGCCTACCATTATAGTGTCATACAGAAAATTTCACTGCCCTAAAAATTCTCTTTGTTTCATTCATTCCTCCTTCCCCTAACCCCTAGCCATTACATATATATATATATTTATGTCTTCATAGTTTTCCTTTTCCAGAATGTTGTGTAGTTGGAACCATACAGTATGTAGCCTTTTCAGATTTACTTCTTTCACTTAATAACATGCATGTAAGTTTCCCTCATGTTTCTATTGGAAGAAAATGCCATCTAGGACTCTCCTAGCTAGAAAAGAAAAGTCAGGGCTTGACTTCAAAGCTTCAAAGGTCAGGCTGACTCTTTTGTTAGGGGCTGATGTTGCTGGTAACTTTCAATTGAAGCCAGTGCTTATTTGCATTTCTGAAAATACTAGGCCCTTAAGAATTATGCTAAATTAACTCTGTTTGTGCTGTTTAAATGAAACAACAGAACCTGGATGATAGCACATCTGTTTGTAACATGAATAATGGATATTTTTGGTCCACTGTTGAGATCTACTGCTTAGAAAAAAAAAGGTTCCTTTCAAAATGCACTCTCTGCTCAGTCACTTCAGTTGTGTCCCACTCTTTGGGACTCCGTGGACCTTAACCTACAAACTCCTCTGTCCAAGGGTTTTTTCAGGCAACAATATTGGGGCGGTTTGCAATTTCCTCCTCCAAGGGATCTTCCTGACCCAGGGATCAAACCTACATCTCCTGCATTGGCAGGTGGATTCTTCCTGAGCCCTATGTTACTGCTCAAATGGTGTTCTGTGACAACCTAGGGGGTGGGGTGGTGTGGGAGGTGGGAGAGAAATTCAAGAGGGGGCACATATGTGTACTTATGGCTGATTCATGTTAATATATGGCAGAAATCAGCACAATATTGTACAACAATTATTCTTCAATTAAAAATAAATGAAAAAGTCACATCAGTATATCTTAGGACATTTGAGTTCTTTGTTGTTGTTTTGGTTCCTCAGTCGTGTCTGACTCTTTGTGATCCCATGGACTGTGGCCCATCAGACCCTCTGTCCATGGGATTTTTCCAGGCAGGTATACTAGAGTGGGTTGCCTTTTCCTTCTTGGGTGTGGCAGGGGGGTTGGTTCTTCCTGGCCCAGGGAATGGAACCCGTGACTCCTGCATTGGCAAGCACATTCTTTACCACTGAGCCATGACTGGGAAGCCATTTAAGCCCTTACTCGAGGGACAGTTCTTCATTTTACCTTTTTCTTGAAATGAAATTTAATTGTAACACACACACAAATATTAGTGCTCAGTGACCTTGCACTTTGTCACCTGCTGACTCTGATGGAGCTGTACAAAGAGATGAAAGTTGTTGCCATGCTTGTTAACACTCATTACTCCTTTATCCACCCAACCATGGATCAAGGAGTAATATAAATTTTGACTTTCAAGTTTTATTATTTAAGGAATATGTTTTATAAAACTATAGCTATCATGAATAATAATTCCTCTGATGATTCTGGACAAAGTAAATTGAAAACCTTCTGAAAATAATTCATCATTCTAGATGCCATTACAAATATTAGTGATTCACGAGGACAAAATATTATCATTTAACAGGACTTTGGTGAAAGCTGATTTCAGCCCTCATGGATGACTTTGAGANGTCTGACTCTTTGTGATCCCATGGACTGTGGCCCATCAGACCCTCTGTCCATGGGATTTTTCCAGGCAGGTATACTAGAGTGGGTTGCCTTTTCCTTCTTGGGTGTGGCAGGGGGGTTGGTTCTTCCTGGCCCAGGGAATGGAACCCGTGACTCCTGCATTGGCAAGCACATTCTTTACCACTGAGCCATGACTGGGAAGCCATTTAAGCCCTTACTCGAGGGACAGTTCTTCATTTTACCTTTTTCTTGAAATGAAATTTAATTGTAACACACACACAAATATTAGTGCTCAGTGACCTTGCACTTTGTCACCTGCTGACTCTGATGGAGCTGTAAAAAGAGATGAAAGTTGTTGCCATGCTTGTTAACACTCATTACTCCTTTATCCACCCAACCATGGATCAAGGAGTAATATAAATTTTGACTTTCAAGTTTTATTATTTAAGGAATATGTTTTATAAAACTATAGCTATCATGAATAATAATTCCTCTGATGATTCTGGAGAAAGTAAATTGAAAACCTTCTGAAAATAATTCATCATTCTAGATGCCATTACAAATATTAGTGATTCACGAGGACAAAATATTATCATTTAACAGGACTTTGGTGAAAGCTGATTTCAGCCCTCATGGATGACTTTGAGAGATTCAAACCTACAGTGGAGGAAGTAGCAGTAGATATGGTGGAAATAGCAAGAAAACCAGAATTAGAAGAGGAACCTGAAGATGTGACTGAATTTCTGCAGTCTCAAGGTAAAACTCGAATGGGTGAGGAGTTGTATTTTACTGATGAACAAAAAAAGTGGTTTCTTGAGATGGCATCTACTCCTGGTTAAAATGCTGTGAAGATTTTTGAAATAATAACAAAGAATTTAGGATATTCTATAAACTTAGTAGATANGAAGATGTGACTGAATTTCTGCAGTCTCAAGGTAAAACTCGAATGGGTGAGGAGTTGTATTTTACTGATGAACAAAAAAAGTGGTTTCTTGAGATGGCATCTACTCCTGGTTAAAATGCTGTGAAGATTTTTGAAATAATAACAAAGAATTTAGGATATTCTATAAACTTAGTAGATAAAGCAGCTAAAGGGTTTGAGACATTTCACTCCCATTTTGACCAAAGTTCTACTTTGTAAAAAACCATCAAATAGCTTGATATGCTACAGAGAAATCATACCTGAAAGGAAGAGTCAGTTAATGTGGAGACTTCCTTGTTTTGCTTTAGGAAGTTGTCATGGTCACCTCAACCTTCAGCCAACACCATCAACCTTGAGGCAAGACCTTTTCCAAGGAAAAAATATTACAGTTCCCTGAAGGTTCGAATGATGGTTAGCATTTTTAGCAATAAAATATTTTAAAATTAAGGTATGTGCATTTTATGTAGACATACTGAACACAGAATACAATATAGTATAAACACAACTTTTATATGCACTGGGAAACAAAAATTCATATGACTTGCTTTATTGAGATATTAATTTTATTGCTGTGATCTGGAACTGAATGTGTAATGTCTCTGAAGTATGCCTGTAATAGTTCTAAGAAAATGCTTTAAGTCAAGGCGTTGTGACTGAGAATAGCTGAATCTTCGGTTCATTTCTGGCAGCTTAAAATGGGCACACAGATGATCACATCAAGAAAAAAAAAATTGCTGTCGTCCAATCACTAAATTGTGTCTGACTCTTTGAGACCACATGGACTGCAGTATGCCAGGCTTCCCTGCCCTTCACTATCTCCCAGAATTTGCTCAAATTAATGTCCACTGAATTGTCAGTGCTAACCATCTCATCCTCAGCCACCCCCTTCTCTTGTTGCCTTCAGTCTTTCCCAGCATCAGGATCTATTCCAATCAGTCAGCACTTCCTATCAGATGGCTGAAGTATCAGTTCTTCCAGTGAATATTCAGGGTTGATAAACTGACTGAAAGTCTGCTTCAAAAAGTGTTGTTGTTGTTCAGTAGCTAAGTCGTGCCCAGCTCTTTACGACCCCATGGACTGCAGCATGACAGGCATCCCTGTCCTTCACTATCACCCAGATTTTGTTNCTTCAGTCTTTCCCAGCATCAGGATCTATTCCAATGAGTCAGCACTTCCTATTAGATGGCTTAAGTATCAGTTCTTCCAGTGAATACTCAGGGTTGATAAACTGACTGAAAGTCTGCTTCAAAAAGTGTTGT
This sequence comes from Raphicerus campestris, assembly GCA_006410735.1. NCBI lineage: Eukaryota > Metazoa > Chordata > Mammalia > Artiodactyla > Bovidae > Raphicerus > Raphicerus campestris. The sequence continues at coordinate 1,132,732 of SJYW01040128.1, forward strand.
TGTTGTTCAGTAGCTAAGTCGTGCCCAACTCTTTACGACCCCATGGACTGCAGCATGACAGGCATCCCTGTCCTTCACTATCACCCAGATTTTGCTCAAACTCATGTCACAAAGAGTATAATGAGAACATTTGCAAGGATAAAAATCTATTTAAAATAAAGTTTATTTTCTCTAATAATGTACTAGCTCAGGACACACTCATTTATCCAACTGCATTTAAGGTACATAGTAAATAACTTCAGTTACTGGAAGTAATTAGCAATAAAGGTAGCACAGAAATGAATAAACAAAAATCTGAATACGAGCGGAGGTGAAAGTTCCATGGAGAATATGAATGTAATGCTTTAAAAAATTATTATTTAAACAAAAATTGACACAGAATAATTTTAAGATTCCTCTCTATGCCTGAAACTAATGGGAAACTTTAGAATAATTCCAAAGGTGAGGGATAGGACATGAAAAGTAAGGAGGAACAGAAAAAAGAAAAGGGGGGTAGAGATGAATGTAAGATGAATGCTAATTTTGATAACAGTGCTGAGGAAAACACTGTAACAGGGAGAGAGGCATTATAAAGACATGCTGGAGTATTCTGGAGAAAGTACATCAAAAGAATGAAGAGGGAAAAATGAAGTGCAAAGAATGGATATATGTTAGGCTGGTATTTTCTTGGGCTCCAAAATCACTGCATATGGTGACTGCAGCCACAAAATTAAAAGATGCTTTCTCCTTGGAAAAATAATTATGACAAACTGAGTATAAAAAGCAGAGACATTACTTTGCCAATAAAGGTCCACATGGTCAAAGCTATAGTTTTTCCAGTAGTCATGTATGGATGTGAGGGTTAGACTGAATTGTTGCTTTTGAACTGTATTGTTGGAGAAGACTCTTGAGAGTCCTTTGGACTGTAAGGAGCTCAAACCAGTCAATCCTAAAGGAAATCAGCCCTGAATATTCATTGGAAGGACTGATGCAGAAACTCCAATACTTTGGCTACCTCATGTGAAGAGCCAACTCATTAGAAAAGACCCTAATGCTGGAAAAGACTGAAGGCAGGAGGAGAAGGGGATGACAGAAGATGAGATGGTTGGATGGCATCACTGACTCAGTGGACATGAGTTTGAGCAAAGTCCAGGAATTCGTGAAGGACAGAGAAGACTACTGTGCTGCAGTCCATGGGGTCACAAAAAATCAGACACAACTGAGCAACTGAAAAACATCAAGAAGACAGAAGCACACTGTCTAAGATTATATTAATAAATATTTAGGCAAAGAGAGAAGAGGTTGAAAAGAAAATTAAAAAAAAACTAAACAGAAAGATATAGTATGAAAACATTTTTTTTATTGCAGAGTTCTGAGATCAGATGTGTTTATATATAAAATATTGATTAAAAATTGGTAAGTCCAATAATGTGGAAAAATTGATTTTTAAAGGTAACAAAATTTATTGCTTTAAAACTAATTTAGAAAGGATATACAAACCTTTTCGATAAGAATGTTGTGAGAATAAATGAAATGTCACTCTAGCAACTTTCTAATAAAAATTCTGTGAGAATAAATGAGATAATATACTAAAAATACTATGAGCATCTTACACAAAAACGACTATATAAATTCATGTATTCTTGTTATTGTAGTGTTTCCCTTAGCCAGATCTAGCTACTGACTTTTAAGTGTGAATAATACTGAAAGAGAAGAAACTATTATAGATAATGCAATTTTTTGTAGGATCATTTTTAAAGTTATATATATATATATATATGAGATATGAATTGTTTTATTTATATAACATTATATTTTAACATCCTTTAATTGTACGTCAGAAGTGAAACATGCCTTATTGGCTTACTGCTGAGGAATTTTACAAAACACTTGTTATGAATTCACAATGGCAGACCTACACACTATTATTAGGAGCTTCTCAGGTGGTGATAGTGGTAAAGAACCCACCTGCCAATGCAGGAGACACAGGAGATGTGGCTTCAATACCTAGGTCTCGAAGATTTCCTGGAGGAAGATAATGGCAAACCACTCCAGTATTCGTGCCTGGAGTATCCCACGGCCAGTAAGCTACCATCCATAGAGTATCAAAGAGTTGGGCACAACTGAAGCAACTTAGCACACAAAGCACAAGCTATTATTAAACATTCACACATATCCAATGTGAAAGTGTGATACCACAGAGATAAATAAAGATCAAGATAGAATAGGTGGAGATAAAAATTGATTAAATCATTTTCCCTTTTATGAATATAGACATAAAAATGAAAATGTGGTCTGTAAATTTCATTGTCAATTGCTATTTAGAAACAAAAATCTTATCCTTGTTCAACAACAACACAAACAAGAAAGCACTAGGAAACAAATCTGTCCAAGTTGCTGTTATTCACTATATTTAATCAAAGTCACTTAATTTGACTTATCTAATTTTTAAAATGTAGAATTATAGATACCACGACATTTTTCATCAGTAATGAAGGTTATCTTCATTCTTGTAACTGTGACGCATTTCTGGCAGTAAAGTCCCTCAACTGCAATTTAGTTGCTGATTTGTGAACAGTCTTTGCCTTTAATGAAATGATTTATGAAAGAATAGAAAAAGCATTACCAGGTTTTCAAATATAGTTTCAGCTTCCTCTTGTTGGAGGTAAATTAGATCCTCTTTGAACTTGAGCACTATTATGATTGACAAATAGCACCTTTTTGACCTAAAAGTCTTAAGTAAAGCTTTTAGCATTGCATTAAACCTAAATTCAGGTAGTATTTTATTCTGAAGCCCAGTGCCACTAACAACTATCTTGTGATAAATGCTAGGATGTAGCAGTGGTTTCTGCAAGAGAAAATCTCAGCATTCATTTTTCCTCTTTTCCCAAGGAAATGTCTAATGTTCCAGATATGTTTACTTGTCTGAGATGTGACAATAAAGATCCTCTTATGACCTGTGTTCTTGAGAAGCAGTGAAGCAAAGCAGGGTTGAGTATGGGCTTCAGAACATGAACCACAGTCACATGGCCCTGGTGGCAAAGTGGTAAGAATCCGCCTGCAATTCAGGAGACACAGAAAGAAATGCCAACCCACCCCAGCACTCTTGCCTGGAGAATCCCA
>SJYW01040128.1:1136365-1179772 GCA_006410735.1 Raphicerus campestris
CATTCTTTACCACTGAGCCACGACTGGGAAGCCATTTAAGCCCTTATTCGAGGGACAGTTCTTCATTTTACCTTTTTCTTGAAATGAAATTTAATTGTAACACACACACAAATATTAGTGCTCAGTGACCTTGCACTTTGTCACCTGCTGACTCTGATGGAGCTGTAAAAAGAGATGAAAGTTGTTGCCATGCTTGTTAACACTCATTACTCCTTTATCCACCCAACCATGGATCAAGGAGTAATATAAATTTTGACTTTCAAGTTTTATTATTTAAGGAATATGTTTTATAAAACTATAGCTATCATGAATAATAATTCCTCTGATGATTCTGGACAAAGTAAATTGAAAACCTTCTGAAAATAATTCATCATTCTAGATGCCATTACAAATATTAGTGATTCACGAGGACAAAATATTATCATTTAACAGGACTTTGGTGAAAGCTGATTTCAGCCCTCATGGATGACTTTGAGAGATTCAAACCTACAGTGGAGGAAGTAGCAGTAGATATGGTGGAAATAGCAAGAAAACCAGAATTAGAAGAGGAACCTGAAGATGTGACTGAATTTCTGCAGTCTCAAGGTAAAACTCTAATGGGTGAAGAGTTGTATTTTACTGATGAACAAAAAAAGTGGTTTCTTGAGATGGCATCTACTCCTGGTGAAAATGCTGTGAAGATTTTTGAAATAATAACAAAGAATTTAGGATATTCTATAAACTTAGTAGACAAAGCAGCTAAAGGGTTTGAGACATTTCACTCCCATTTTGACCAAAGTTCTACTTTGTAAAAAACCATCAAATAGCTTGATATGCTACAGAGAAATCATACCTGAAAGGAAGAGTCAGTTAATGTGGAGACTTCCTTGTTTTGCTTTAGGAAATTGTCATGGTCACCTCAACCTTCAGCCAACACCATCAACCTTGAGGCAAGACCTTTTCCAAGGAAAAAATATTACAGTTCCCTGAAGGTTCGAATGATGGTTAGCATTTTTAGCAATAAAATATTTTAAAATTAAGGTATGTGCATTTTATGTAGACATAATGCTACTGAACACAGAATACAATATAGTATAAACACAACTTTTATATGCACTGGGAAACAAAAATTCATATGACTTGCTTTATTGAGATATTAATTTTATTGCTGTGATCTGGAACTGAATGTGTAATGTCTCTGAAGTATGCCTGTAATAGTTCTAAGAAAATGCTTTAAGTCAAGGCGTTGTGACTGAGAATAGCTGAATCTTCGGTTCATTTCTGGCAGCTTAAAATGGGCACACAGATGATCACATCAAGAAAAAAAAAATTGCTGTCGTCCAATCACTAAATTGTGTCTGACTCTTTGAGACCACATGGACTGCAGTATGCCAGGCTTCCCTGCCCTTCACTATCTCCCAGAATTTGCTCAAATTAATGTCCACTGAATTGTCAGTGCTAACCATCTCATCCTCAGCCACCCCCTTCTCTTGTTGCCTTCAGTCTTTCCCAGCATCAGGATCTATTCCAATGAGTCAGCACTTCCTATTAGATGGCTTAAGTATCAGTTCTTCCAGTGAATACTCAGGGTTGATAAACTGACTGAAAGTCTGCTTCAAAAAGTGTTGTTGTTGTTCAGTAGCTAAGTCGTGCCCAACTCTTTACGACCCCATGGACTGCAGCATGACAGGCATCCCTGTCCTTCACTATCACCCAGATTTTGTTCAAACTCATGTCACAAAGAGTATAATGAGAACATTTGCAAGGATAAAAATCTATTTAAAATAAAGTTTATTTTCTCTAATAATGTACTAGCTCAGGACACACTCATTTATCCAACTGCATTTAAGGTACATAGTAAATAACTTCAGTTACTGGAAGTAATTAGCAATAAAGGTAGCACAGAAATGAATAAACAAAAATCTGAATACGAGCGGAGGTGAAAGTTCCATGGAGAATATGAATGTAATGCTTTAAAAAATTATTATTTAAACAAAAATTGACACAGAATAATTTTAAGATTCCTCTCTATGCCTGAAACTAATGGGAAACTTTAGAATAATTCCAAAGGTGAGGGATAGGACATGAAAAGTAGGGAGGAACAGAAAAAAGAAAAGGGGGGTAGAGATGAATGTAAGATGAATGCTAATTTTGATAACAGTGCTGAGGAAAACACTGTAACAGGGAGAGAGGCATTATAAAGACATGTTGGAGTATTCTGGAGAAAGTACATCAAAAGAATGAAGAGGGAAAAATGAAGTGCAAAGAATGGATATATGTTAGGCTGGTATTTTCTTGGGCTCCAAAATCACTGCATATGGTGACTGCAGCCACAAAATTAAAAGATGCTTTCTCCTTGGAAAAATAATTATGACAAACTGAGTATAAAAAGCAGAGACATTACTTTGCCAATAAAGGTCCACATGGTCAAAGCTATAGTTTTTCCAGTAGTCATGTATGGATGTGAGGGTTAGACTGAATTGTTGCTTTTGAACTGTATTGTTGAAGAAGACTCTTGAGAGTCCTTTGGACTGTAAGGAGCTCAAACCAGTCAATCCTAAAGGAAATCAGCCCTGAATATTCATTGGAAGGACTGATGCAGAAACTCCAATACTTTGGCTACCTCATGTGAAGAGCCAACTCATTAGAAAAGACCCTAATGCTGGAAAAGACTGAAGGCAGGAGGAGAAGGGGATGACAGAAGATGAGATGGTTGGATGGCATCACTGACTCAGTGGACATGAGTTTGAGCAAAGTCCAGGAATTCGTGAAGGACAGAGAAGACTACTGTGCTGCAGTCCATGGGGTCACAAAAAATCAGACACAACTGAGCAACTGAAAAACATCAAGAAGACAGAAGCATACTGTCTAAGATTATATTAATAAATATTTAGGCAAAGAGAGAAGAGGTTGAAAAGAAAATTAAAAAAAAAAACTAAACAGAAAGATATAGTATGAAAACATTTTTTTTATTGCAGAGTTCTGAGATCAGATGTGTTTATATATAAAATATTGATTAAAAATTGGTAAGTCCAATAATGTGGAAAAATTGATTTTTAAAGGTAACAAAATTTATTGCTTTAAAACTAATTTAGAAAGGATATACAAACCTTTTCGATAAGAATGTTGTGAGAATAAATGAAATGTCACTCTAGCAACTTTCTAATAAAAATTCTGTGAGAATAAATGAGATAATATACTAAAAATACTATGAGCATCTTACACAAAAACGACTATATAAATTCATGTATTCTTGTTATTGTAGTGTTTCCCTTAGCCAGATCTAGCTACTGACTTTTAAGTGTGAATAATACTGAAAGAGAAGAAACTATTATAGATAATGCAATTTTTTGTAGGATCATTTTTAAAGTTATATGTATATATATATGAGATATGAATTGTTTTATTTATATAACATTATATTTTAACATCCTTTAATTGTACGTCAGAAGTGAAACATGCCTTATTGGCTTACTGCTGAGGAATTTTACAAAACACTTGTTATGAATTCACAATGGCAGACCTACACACTATTATTAGGAGCTTCTCAGGTGGTGATAGTGGTAAAGAACCCACCTGCCAATGCAGGAGACACAGGAGATGTGGCTTCAATACCTAGGTCTCGAAGATTTCCTGGAGGAAGATAATGGCAAACCACTCCAGTATTCGTGCCTGGAGTATCCCACGGCCAGTAAGCTACCATCCATAGAGTATCAAAGAGTTGGGCACAACTGAAGCAACTTAGCACACAAAGCACAAGCTATTATTAAACATTCATACATATCCAATGTGAAAGTGTGATACCACAGAGATAAATAAAGATCAAGATAGAATAGGTGGAGATAAAAATTGATTAAATCATTTTCCCTTTTATGAATATAGACATAAAAATGAAAATGTGGTCTGTAAATTTCATTGTCAATTGCTATTTAGAAACAAAAATCTTATCCTTGTTCAACAACAACACAAATGAAATGTGCTCTGTAAATTTCATTGTCAATTGCTATTTAGAAACAAAAATCTTATCCTTGTTCAACAACAACACAAACAAGAAAGCCTAGGAAACAAATCTGTCCAAGTTGCTGTTATTCACTATATTTAATCAAAGTCGCTTAATTTGACTTATCTAATTTTTAAAATGTAGAATTATAGATACCATGACATTTTTCATCAGTAATGAAGGTTATCTTCATTCTTGTAACTGTGACGCATTTCTGGCAGTGAAGTCCCTCAACTGCAATTTAGTTGCTGATTTGTGAACAGTCTTTGCCTTTAATGAAATGATTTATGAAAGAATAGAAAAAGCATTACCAGGTTTTCAAATATAGTTTCAGCTTCCTCTTGTTGGAGGTAAATTAGATCCTCTTTGAACTTGAGCACTATTATGATTGACAAATAGCACCTTTTTGACCTAACAGTCTTAAGTAAAGCTTTTAGCATTGCATTAAACCTAAATTCAGGTAGTATTTTATTCTGAAGCCCAGTGCCACTAACAACTATCTTGTGATAAATGCTAGGGTGTAGCAGTGGTTTCTGCAAGAGAAAATCTCAGCATTCACTTTTCCTCTTTTCCCAAGGAAATGTCTAATGTTCCAGATATGTTTACTTGTCTGAGATGTGACAATAAAGATCCTCTTATGACCTGTGTTCTTGAGAAGCAGTGAAGCAAAGCAGGGTTGAGTATGGGCTTCAGAACATGAACCACAGTCACATGGCCCTGGTGGCAAAGTGGTAAGAATCCGCCTGCAATTCAGGAGACACAGAAAGAAATGCCAACCCACCCCAGCACTCTTGCCTGGAGAATCCCACGAACAGAGGAGCCTGGTGGGCTACAGTCCTTGGAGTTGGAAAGAGTCAGACATGACTGAGCAGCTGAACAAGCATGCACATGGCCCTAGGAAGTTGCTTAAGGTCTCCCTGCTTTGATTTCCTGATTCTGTAGGTGGGTAATTCTAGGGTGGTTGTGAGCAGCTATAGGTAGGATCTGGACTCCAAGATCTTCTGTCTTGCAAGATCCAAGTCTGTTTTGCTCTCTGAGAGTGAATGTGTGCTCAGTTACTTCAGTTGTGCCCGACTCTTGGCAGCCTTGTGGAGTGAAACCTACCACAGTCTCCTCTGTCCGTGGGAGTCGCCAGGCGAGAGTAATGGAGTGAGCTGCCATTCCCTTCTCCAGGGGCTCTTCCTGACTCGGGGACTGAAACTGCATCTCTGACATCTGCATGGGCAGGTGCGCCCTTTACCACTAGCACGACATGCGAGGCCACACCAGCAGCCCCTGAGCCCCTCCCTGGAAGTCCGATTACTTCTAACCTGCCAGAGGTCCTGCTCACCAAGGACCCAGAGACAAAAGGCCGATGTGACTGGGACCTGACAGGTAGTGGGGAGGTCAAAGCAGTTGGCCCCTTCAACTCAGCTCAGAACAACTTTAAAGGTCTTCCTTGTTCCTATGTGGAGAAGGCAATGGCGCCCCACTCCAGTACTCCTGCCTAGGAAATCCCATGGGCGGCGGAGCCTGGTGGGCTGCAGTCCATAAGGTCACGAAGAGTCGGACACGACTCAGCGACTTCACTTTCACTTTTCACTTTCATGCACTGGAGAAGGAAATGGCAACCCACTGTAGTATTCTTGCCTGGAGAATCCCAGGGACGCGTGAGCCTGGTGGGCTACCGTCTATGGGGTCACACAGAGTCAGACACGACTGAAGTGACTTAGCAGCAGCAGCAGCAGCAGCAGTTGTTCCTCTCTGTCCCGCTCATGTTGTCATTGCTTTGTGAATGACTAATTTTCCTTATCCCACACAAATCCATGTTGATAATTAGGTTAGAGATTTGCCTCCTTGAGAAATCTATTTAGATGAGTTTATTACTTGTATATGTAATTATAATGTGGTTTCCTATTATATGCTAGCTGGTTCTCATTTAAATAAAGAAGGTGGCTTCTGTAATAAGATTGTAAATTCTCTTAAGACGAATCTGTGCTTTTTCTCTCCCTTTGTTGCCAAGACCAGGGTTGCATATTGTAAAGAATGTGAAGAAAAAGTCAAGGGTTTATTAAATGAGGCTGTGTAAATTTTGCTATTTACCACTAAAAAGGCAATATTCTATTTTTATTCCATTACCCTCATTCCTTGCTTGCTTTCTTACCAGGACTTTGCATTAATGTATAGTTGACCTAAGAGAATTTTTATCTATGCATTCTGAAGACAGTGAATATCTGATTCCCTTCAGCTGCTTCTATTTCCTCAGGAAAATATAATTTATACTGATACTGTATTAGCTTGTTTCTACCATGGAAAAGAACTATTCTGAAGAGCTGAACTTCAGTCTACAGTATTTTACCTGACATCGACATGTGTTTATGAAAGAAACACTTTTAAAAATTAAGTATCATTCATCGCATTATGTATCCAGGGAATTTTACAGAAGCATTTTTATAGTAATTTCTGGCAATAGGTGGATTTCACTGATGCTTAATATAGATTATTTGAAATCTTTTCTCGATATACTCAGTTGTCAATGCATGCAGCTATATTTAAATGAAATTTTGTGCTTCGAGGAAGACTTGATGCCATCCAGAATTGTTGTCCTACAGCTGTTATAAGCCCTCAGCTGTTTGTACTTTTCAGTTACTTTCTATCCAGAGAAAGAGAATGAGACATTCTGGGGTCTGAGAGAGCATCTCTATTTTACATTTCATTATGTGGGCTATTTTTTAGCAGAGGAATTGAATGCTAGCTGCCTGACTTTGCTGCACTGGACTGACCAAGATAATTATTGGTATTCTGCAGCTGTTCGAAGAATATTTTGGTAGCCAGAGTATCAAGAGCTGTAGATGTTTGTTATTTTGTCAACAATCCATGATCAAATAAGATCATGTGCATAAGAATTTAAAAAACAAGAAATGGAACCACAGAATTTTGTTTCCCACTGGTACTGAAATATCAAGAATAAAAGGCAAGAAACAAAGTTACTTATCCATTGAGCATACTATAAAACTTTGGGCTGTTTTGCTGTAAATCTGAGATTATAAAGGAGACATATCCTTATCTTTCCTTTATCTAGTAAATTGATTTTTCCAATTTCTTTAAGATATGACACAAAATTCCAAAGATCACATGTTCTCATTAAAATAAGTATATTTTTAAAAACATAAACTATTGAAACAAAGAATATTCTTTTAAAAATAAGAATGAGTTTTGAAATTTTCAAAGTTTACTTAGCTTTTATTATTGTTCAGTTGCTAAATCATGTCTTACTCTTTGTGACCTGTGGACTGCAGCACGCCAGGCTCCTCTGTCCTCTACTGTCTCCCAAAATCTGCTCAAATTTGTTTGTTGAGTCGGTGATGCCATCCAATCATCTTATCCTCTATGGCCCCTTCTCCTTTTGTCTTAAATTTTTCCCAGCATTAGAATCCTTTCCAGTCAATCAGCTCTTCACACCAGGTGGCCAAAGTATTGGAGATTCAGCTTCAGCCTCAGTCCTTCCAATGAATATTCAGAGTTGATTTCCTTTAGAACTGACTGGTTTGATCTCCTTGCAGTCCAAGGGACTTTCAAGAGCCTCCTGTAACACCACAATTTGAAAGCATCGATTTTTTTGCTCAGCCTTCTTTATGGTCCAACTCTCACATCCATACATGACTACTGGAAAAAACATAGTTTTGACTCTATGGATATTTATAAGCAAAGAGATGTCTCTCCTTTTTAATATACTATCTAGGTTTGTCACAGCTTTTCTTCTAAGGAGCAAGTATTTTTAATTTCATGGCTGTAGTCACCACCTGCAATGATTTTAAAGCCAAAGAACATAAAATGAATACAAACTCAATCTATTTCAGTAGGAAGATATAGGTTTAAAGTAGTTGAGTTCAGTTCAGTGGCTCAGTCATGTCCAACTCTTTGTGATCCCATGGGCCACAGCACACCAGGCTTTGCTGTCCATGAACAACTCCCAGAGTCTACTCAAACTCATGTCCATTGAGTTGGTAATGCCATCCAACTATCTCATCCTCTGTCATTCCCTTCTCCTCCCACCTTCAGTCTTTCCCACCATCAGGGTCTTTTCAAATGAGTCAGATCTTCACATTAGGTGGCGAAAGTATTGGAGTTTCAGCTTCAGCATCAGTCCTTTCAGTGAATATCCAGGACTGATCTCCTTTAGGATGGACTGGTTGGATCTCCTTGCAGTCCAAGGGATTTTCAAGAGTCTTCTCCAAAACCACAGTTCAAAAGCATCAATTCTTCAGTGCTCAGCTCTATTTATAGTCCAACTCTCACATCCATACAGGACTACTGGAAAAACCATAGCTTTGACTGGATGGACTTTTGTCAAGTAATGTCTCTACTTTTTAATTGTCTAGATTGGTCATAACTTTTCTTCCAAGGAGCTAGCATTTTTTAATTTCATGGCTACAGTCACCATTTGCAGTGATTTTGGAGCCCAAGAAAATAAAGTCTGTCACTGTTTCCATTGTTTCCCCATCTATTTGCCATGAACTGATGGGACCAGTTGCTATGATCTAAGTTTTCTGAATGTTGAGTTTTAAACCAACTTTTTTTCACTCTTCTCTTTCATTTTTATCAAGAGGCTCTTTAGTTCTTTGCTTTCTGCCAAAAGGGTGGTGTCATCTGCATATCTGAGGTTATTGATATTTTTTCCCAGCAATTTTAATTCCAGGTTATGCTTCATCCAGCCCAGCATTTCACATGGAGTTGCAGTTCAGTTCAGTCAATCAGTTGTGTCTGANGATTACTTCTAACCTGCCAGAGGTCCTGCTCACCAAGGACCCAGAGACAAAAGGCCGATGTGACTGGGACCTGACAGGTAGTGGGGAGGTCAAAGCAGTTGGCCCCTTCAACTCAGCTCAGAACAACTTAAAAGGTCTTCCTTGTTCCTATGTGGAGAAGGCAATGGCGCCCCACTCCAGTACTCCTGCCTGGGAAATCCCATGGGCGGCGGAGCCTGGTGGGCTGCAGTCCATAAGGTCACGAAGAGTCGGACACGACTCAGTGACTTCACTTTCACTTTTCACTTTCATGCACTGGAGAAGGAAATGGCAACCCACTCTAGTATTCTTGCCTGGAGAATCCCAGGGACGCGGGAGCCTGGTGGGCTACCGTCTATGGGGTCACACAGAGTCAGACACGACTGAAGTGACTTAGCAGCAGCAGCAGCAGCAGCAGTTGTTCCTATCTGTCCCGCTCATGTTGTCATTGCTTTGTGAATGACTAATTTTCCTTATCCCACACAAATCCATGTTGATAATTAGGTTAGAGATTTGCCTCCTTAAGAAATCTATTTAGATGAGTTTATTACTTGTATATGTAATTATAATGTGGTTTCCTATTATATGCTAGCTGGTTCTCATTTAAATAAAGAAGGTGGCTTCTGTAATAAGATTGTAAATTCTCTTAAGACGAATCTGTGCTTTTTCTCTCCCTTTGTTGCCAAGACCAGGGTTGCATATTGTAAAGAATGTGAAGAAAAAGTCAAGGGTTTATTAAATGAGGCTGTGTAAATTTTGCTATTTACCACTAAAAAGGCAATATTCTATTTTTATTCCATTACCCTCATTCCTTGCTTGCTTTCTTACCAGGACTTTGCATTAATGTATAGTTGACCTAAGAGAATTTTTATCTATGCATTCTGAAGACAGTGAATATCTGATTCCCTTCAGCTGCTTCTATTTCCTCAGGAAAATATAATTTATACTGATACTGTATTAGCTTGTTTCTACCATGGAAAAGAACTATTCTGAAGAGCTGAACTTCAGTCTACAGTATTTTACCTGACATCGACATGTGTTTATGAAAGAAACACTTTTAAAAATTAAGTATCATTCATCGCATTATGTATCCAGGGAATTTTACAGAAGCATTTTCATAGTAATTTCTGGCAATAGGTGGATTTCACTGATGCTTAATATAGATTATTTGAAATCTTTTCTCGATATACTCAGTTGTCAATGCATGCAGCTATATTTAAATGAAATTTTGTGCTTCGAGGAAGACTTGATGCCATCCAGAATTGTTGTCCTACAGCTGTTATAAGCCCTCAGCTGTTTGTACTTTTCAGTTACTTTCTATCCAGAGAAAGAGAATGAGACATTCTGGGGTCTGAGAGAGCATCTCTATTTTACATTTCATTATGTGGGCTATTTTTTAGCAGAGGAATTGAATGCTAGCTGCCTGACTTTGCTGCACTGGACTGACCAAGATAATTATTGGTATTCTGCAGCTGTTCGAAGAATATTTTGGTAGCCAGAGTATCAAGAGCTGTAGATGTTTGTTATTTTGTCAACAATCCATGATCAAATAAGATCATGTGCATAAGAATTTAAAAAACAAGAAATGGAACCACAGAATTTTGTTTCCCACTGGTACTGAAATATCAAGAATAAAAGGCAAGAAACAAAGTTACTTATCCATTGAGCATACTATAAAACTTTGGGCTGTTTTGCTGTAAATCTGAGATTATAAAGGAGACATATCCTTATCTTTCCTTTATCTAGTAAATTGATTTTTCCAATTTCTTTAAGATATGACACAAAATTCCAAAGATCACATGTTCTCATTAAAATAAGTATATTTTTAAAAACATAAACTATTGAAACAAAGAATATTCTTTTAAAAATAAGAATGAGTTTTGAAATTTTCAAAGTTTACTTAGCTTTTATTATTGTTCAGTTGCTAAATCATGTCTTACTCTTTGTGACCTGTGGACTGCAGCACGCCAGGCTCCTCTGTCCTCTACTGTCTCCCAAAATCTGCTCAAATTTGTTTGTTGAGTCGGTGATGCCATCCAATCATCTTATCCTCTATGGCCCCTTCTCCTTTTGTCTTAAATTTTTCCCAGCATTAGAATCCTTTCCAGTCAATCAGCTCTTCACACCAGGTGGCCAAAGTATTGGAGATTCAGCTTCAGCCTCAGTCCTTCCAATGAATATTCAGAGTTGATTTCCTTTAGAACTGACTGGTTTGATCTCCTTGCAGTCCAAGGGACTTTCAAGAGCCTCCTGTAACACCACAATTTGAAAGCATCGATTTTTTTGCTCAGCCTTCTTTATGGTCCAACTCTCACATCCATACATGACTACTGGAAAAAACATAGTTTTGACTCTATGGATATTTATAAGCAAAGAGATGTCTCTCCTTTTTAATATACTATCTAGGTTTGTCACAGCTTTTCTTCTAAGGAGCAAGTATTTTTAATTTCATGGCTGTAGTCACCACCTGCAATGATTTTAAAGCCAAAGAACATAAAATGAATACAAACTCAATCTATTTCAGTAGGAAGATATAGGTTTAAAGTAGTTGAGTTCAGTTCAGTGGCTCAGTCATGTCCAACTCTTTGCGATCCCATGGGCCACAGCACACCAGGCTTTGCTGTCCATGAACAACTCCCAGAGTCTACTCAAACTCATGTCCATTGAGTTGGTAATGCCATCCAACTATCTCATCCTCTGTCATTCCCTTCTCCTCCCACCTTCAGTCTTTCCCACCATCAGGGTCTTTTCAAATGAGTCAGATCTTCACATTAGGTGGCGAAAGTATTGGAGTTTCAGCTTCAGCATCAGTCCTTTCAGTGAATATCCAGGACTGATCTCCTTTAGGATGGACTGGTTGGATCTCCTTGCAGTCCAAGGGATTCTCAAGAGTCTTCTCCAAAACCACAGTTCAAAACCATCAATTCTTCAGTGCTCAGCTCTATTTATAGTCCAACTCTCACATCCATACAGGACTACTGGAAAAACCATAGCTTTGACTGGATGGACTTTTGTCAAGTAATGTCTCTACTTTTTAATTGTCTAGATTGGTCATAACTTTTCTTCCAAGGAGCTAGCATTTTTTAATTTCATGGCTACAGTCACCATTTGCAGTGATTTTGGAGCCCAAGAAAATAAAGTCTGTCACTGTTTCCATTGTTTCCCCATCTATTTGCCATGAACTGATGGGACCAGTTGCTATGATCTAAGTTTTCTGAATGTTGAGTTTTAAACCAACTTTTTTTCACTCTTCTCTTTCATTTTTATCAAGAGGCTCTTTAGTTCTTTGCTTTCTGCCAAAAGGGTGGTGTCATCTGCATATCTGAGGTTATTGATATTTTTTCCCAGCAATTTTAATTCCAGGTTATGCTTCATCCAGCCCAGCATTTCACATGGAGTTGCAGTTCAGTTCAGTCAATCAGTTGTGTCTGAATTTTGTGACCCTGTGGACTGCAGCATACCAGACTTCCATGCCCATCATAAACCCCAAAAGCTTGCTCAAACTCATGTCTGTTGAGTCAGTAATGCCATCCAACCATCTCCTTTGTCATTCCCTTCTCCTCCCACCTTCAATTTTTCCCAGAATCAGGGTCTTTTCAAATGAATCAATTCTTCACATCAGTTGTCCAAAGTATTGGAGTTTCAGCTTAAACATCACTCCTTCCAATGAACATTCAGGACTGATCTCCTTTAGGATGGACTGGTTGGATCTCCTTGCAGTTCAAGGGACTCTCAAGAGTCTTCTCCAACAATACAGTTCCAAAGCATCAATTTTTCAGCACTCACCTTTCATTATAGTCCAACTCTCACATCCATACATAACTACTGGAAACAACATAGTCTTGACGAGACAGATCTTTGTTGGCAAAGTAATGTCTCTGATTTTTAATATGCTGTCTAGGTTGATCATAACTTTCCTTCCAAGGAGTAAGTGTCTTTTAATTTCATGACTGCAGTGCACTCTGCATATAAGTTAAATAAGCAGGGCGACAAAATACAGCCTTGACATACTCCTTTCCCATTTGGAACCATTCTGTTGTTCCATCTCCAGTTCTAGCTGTTGTTTCTTGACCTGCATACAGATTTCTCAGGAGGCAGGTCAGGTGGTCTGGTATTCCTATCTCTCTAAGAATTTACCACAGTTAGCTGTGATCCACAGTCATAGTCTTTGGCATAGTCAATAAAGCAGAAGTAGGTGTTTTGTTGGAACTCTCTTGCTTTTTCGATGCTCCAGTGGATATTGGCAATTTAATCTCTGGTTCCTCTGCCTTTTCTAAATCCAGCTTGAACATCTGGAATTTCACAATTCATATTCTGTTGAAGCCTGGCTTGGAGAATTTTGAACAGTATTTTTCTAGGGTGTGAGATGAATGCAGCTGTGCAGTAGTTTGAGCATTCTTTTCCATTGCCTTTCTTTGGGACTGGAATGAAAAGTGACCTTTTCCAGTCCTGTGGCCATTGCTGATTTTCCAAATGTTTCGGCATATTGAATGTAGCGCTTTCACAGCATCATCTTTTAGGATTTGAAATAGCTCAACTGGAATTCCATCCTTCCACTAGCTTTGTTCATAGTGATGCTTCCTAAGGCCCACTTGACTTCACATTTCAGGATGTCTGGCTCTAGGTGAATGATCACACCACTGTGGTTATCTTGATCATGAAGATCTTTTTTGTACACTTCTTCTGTGTATTCTTGCCACCTCTTCTTAATACCTTCTGCTTCTGTTAGGTGCATACCATTTCTGCGTTTTATTGTGTCCATCTTTGCATGAAATATCCCCTTAATATCTCTAATTTTCTTGAGACCTCTAGTCTTTCCTATTCTACTGTTTTCCTCTATTTCTTTTCATTGATCATTGAGGAAGTCTTTCTTATCTCTCCTTGCTATCCTTTGGAACTCTGCATTCAAATGGGTATAATTTTCCTTTTCTCCTTTACCTTTTCTTCTCTTCTTTTCTCAGCTATTTGTAAGGCCTCCTAAGAGAGCCATTTTTCTTTTTTGCATTTCTTACTCTTGAGGATGGTCTTGATCACTGACTCCTGTACAATGTCAGGAACCTCCGTTCATAGTTCTTCAGGGACTCTGTCAGATCTAATCCCTTGAATCTATTTGTCACTTCCACTGTATAATTGTAAGGAATTTGATTTAGGTCTTACCTGAATGATCTAGTGGTTTCCCCTGCTTTCTTCAATTTAACTCTGAATTTGCCAATAACTGAGTGACTTTTACTTCACTTTCTTCCATTCCTTCATTGAAAGTCCAATGTATTGCCTTTAAATTTCCTAGGTTAAAACTATTGTGAGGCCAAATTTTGAGAATCCCCAAATGCAAGCAACTATATTTCGATTTTATTGTCTGTGATCTCCAGGGGTGCTTGGAACAGTCTATTTCAGAATAGTAGCCTGGGGAGTAAAGCAGAAAATATAAGAAAAATTTTAATCTTCAAAATGTGTAAGAGAATTTGAACTGAAGAATTCTCAGGACTAATACATATTACGAAATAACTGCAATAATCTTTAAGTCAAAATATTTCCTTTTGGGAATAACTCTCCTGTCGGCTTTTATGACAGATTTTCTGATTCCAAATCTGCACTGTATATGTTTCTTCCCTAAGTGACTTATTTCTCCTCTGCTGATGGAGGTTCTGCACTGGTTATTTGCTCTTCTCCCCTCTTCTTCCCTGCATGTCTTCTCCCCTCTCTCTTCTCTCTTCACCTCCATTCCTCTCTCTTCCCCTTAACCTTCTCTTTCTTTTCCTTCCATGGTAGTTATTGCTTTCTTGTTCCTTTCCTTTTATCTATTCCCTCCTTTCGTCCTTCCCTCCTCTCCCTTTTAGTATGTGCTATAAATCACTGCAGATGGTGATTGCAGCCATGAAACTAAAAGATGCTTACTCCTTGGAAGGAAAGTTATGACCAACTTAAATAGCATATTAAAAAGCAGAGACATTACTTTGCCAACAAAGGTCCATCTAGTGAAGGCTATGGTTTTTCCACTGGTCATGTATGGATGTGAGTTGGACTATAAAGAAAGCTGAGTGCCAAAGAATTGATGCTTTTGAACTGTGGTGTTGGAGAAGACTCTTGAGAGTCCCTTGGCCTGCAAGGAGATCCAACCAGTCCATTCTAAAAGAGTTCAATCCTGGGTGTTCATTGGAAGGACTGATGCTGAAGCTGAAACTCCAATACTTTGGCCACCTCATGTGAAGAGCTGACTCATTGGAAAAGACCCTGATACTGGGATGGATTGATGGATTGGGAGCAGAAGAAGGGGACGACAGAGGATGAGATGGCTGGATGGCATCACCAACTCGATGGATGTGAGTTTGAGTGAACTCTGGGAGTTGGTGATGGACAGGGAGGCCTGGTGTGCTGTAATTCATGGGGTCACAAAGAGTCGGACACGACTGAGTGACTGAACCGACTGACTGATGCTGTGCAAGTCACTTCAGTCATGTCTACTCTTTGTAACCCCATGGATTATAGTGCTCCAGGCTCTTCTGTCCATAGCATTCTCCAGACAAGAATACTGGAGTGGGTTGCCATGCCCTCTTCCAGGGAATCTTCCTGGCCCGGGGATGTAGCCCCTAAAAAATGCAACTTTTTAATCTCTCAAGCTATTCATTGCAGTTCCCCCAGTCAAAATATAGAACAGCAATGGTAAATGAGTTCACATGAAAAGGCAGAAATTCCCAATGATACTTGTTTAACTTTCTGTGTAACCTTAGGAAAGTTTATAGACCTCTATGAATCTTAGATCTCTCATCTATAAAATGAATAGAATAATATAGCCCATTTCTGAGTGTCTGTTATAATAATTGAATTAGATTACTAATATAAAGTACATAACCTTGTCTTGCATAAAGTAAATTCTCAATAAAACATTTATTCTTTCATAATTTATGGTTTGCAGGTAAAATAAAAAACAAGTTATAGTTTTTTTGTTATCTATTCTCTGTCTCAAGGTTTATGCCTGGTACTCAGTGATGGATTTAAACACAAATTGTGGTGACACTGCTTCTTCCTAATTATAAATACTACAGAATCAGAATGCAAAATGACACTGGGTAAGGCATTTAGGTGATGTGAAGCTGTTGTTATTTTTCCTCTAAAATGAAATGAGGAAGATAATTACTAACTTCACTAAGCCTTCTATTCAGTGTCAAGGAAATGGTATACTTGAAAACATATATGCTTAATTTCAACAAATTACAATGTATTACTTAAACTAATTGATAGATGCTGGAATTAATATAGACTGCATTATGGGTTAAATAAATTTTCCTGATCAAAATATTCTTGTCTATAAAGTTTATTCCAATATACCAACTTCAAAAGGGACATGGAATAACCTTTTTTTCCCATTTTTCAGAGTTGAGGGACTAGTATTTTTAATACTTATTCATTTATTGACTAATTATTAACTAAATAATAAAACTGTCTATTAACTAAACAGTGCCAATTTATTTATATTCTGACATGATTTAAATAATGATATGAAAATTATTTAATGGTATCTTCTCATTATGTAGTGCAAGTATTAAACCGCTTTCATAGTCACTCATTTAACACAATAACTTGATTATCCAGAAAGTACTATACACTATACTGCCTTAAAGTGCTTACTGTTTTAAATAGTAAGTAGCTAAAATGTAAATCAATTTGTATATTATATTTACATACACAGCTCTAAAATGTGGGAACTCTGAAATATGGGATGTTGACATTTTAAGAGATAATTAATAAAACTATCTTAAGAATTTAATTATATTGCCTAGATAAAAGTTTTTTTTTCCCTTGGCATAGAAAATATTTCATTTGAATGAATGTTAAAATAAAGAATTTAAGAAAATCTCATCAAAATATTATATAATGTTTTTGTTTTTTTATTTTTCATTTTTAGGTACTAAGAAATAGCAGACATTAATGAGAGGTATGCCTACTACCTTACTCTTTTAAAGTAATCACTGTGATAGTTTTACTTTGTTATATTTTTCATCACCATACACCTCCTTTGTTTGAAATTATCAAAGAGTAAGGTGTTATTCGGGGCTTCTCTGGTAGCTCAGAGGTTAAAGCATCTGCCTGGGTCAGGAAGATCCCCTGGAGAAGGAAATGGCAACCCACTCCAGTATTCTTGCCTGAAGAATCCCATGGATGGAGGAGCCTGGTGGGCTACAGTCCACGGGGTCGCAAAGAGTCGGACACGACTGAGCAACTTCACTTCACTTAAGGTGTTATGCAGTGAAATGTAGTTCCTTCACATTTAAACATTAAATTATATTTGCTTGTGAAATTTAGGCTTGAGTTAGTTTCCTCATTTTTATCACAATGTTCAAAACATTTTATACACATGTATATATATAATCTTAGAATTATCATTCAGAGCATCAAACATGATAGTACTACATTTCAGTGTTCATACAATGATATTACAGTGCAAAGTGTTGTTCATCCCAAGGCTGTTTTATTTTTATTTTAATCTAGGTTTGTAAATTTGACCCAACGTTACTTTAGACAGCCAAAAGTTTGCCTTAATTCTCTCATTTCATCTTCATACTGCTGCTCCTAATGTTAAAAATTTTGAGACATAAGCAATTTAAGAGATTGAAAGTAAATGAAGAATTAATAAATTATAAACTCCCAGTAATGACTTTAGACACTAAACACTTTACAGAGATTTAATGTATTAATTTGATTTTTATGAATTTCTGGTTTCTTCTTTTGAATTATTATACTTAATTCTAAAAAGTGCTTTATTTAGAGTTAAGATGGATACCGTCAGTTTTCTAATTAAAAGCAATACACCTCCTTCCTTCGTATGTGCAATAGCTCTGATCTTGTTTGGTTATTTGCTATCTGCAGATCCATGTATTCAGGAAAACCTCACCCCAAAAGTTTGATCATTGATAGTTAGGATCATATGCACATGTGACCCAAACATACTCAATGGGAATCAGAAAAAGTCTGCAGGAGGGCATCTGGGAAAGGATTTGTCACTGATGAATTGGTACTTGTAGAAGAAAATGTAGTAGTCTTTGCTGGACATTATAGTGTCTGCTTGTGACATCTAGCTGCCATCTGGCAACTGAAAACAACAACAACAACAAAATGACCTGACCAACATGCTGAGAATGGCAGGGCAGAGGCTGCAAATAAGGTCGATTTATACTATGGTTTCTGGATTGAGCTGAAGTTTGTTTATAGTTATGTGTAATAGTAAACAATCTCTTCAATACAAGGGCAAGGTTGTATCTGAGACAGATGAAGTTACTACACAAGTGGATTCTTGGCAAACTATGTCCTGCTGGGTTTGGTATTAGTATTCAAGGATATAGAGAGGATTCGTCCTCTTTTTCTCTTCAATCTCCTGGCTACATTTCTAAGAATTGAGTAATGAGAAACAATATATACAACATGCAACAGACTCATGGGCTGCAGTGCTGGTGTGGAATGTTCTTATCCTTTAATTTTGTGACTCCTTTAGGAATGCTGTGTCATTAGTATTTAAATCACTTCATAAATATTTCACTTTAAATACCATTGTAATGTCTTATGTATGCCTTAATTTGTGTCTAACATGATGGTTTTGTATAGTGAAACAATTTCATCAGGGCACTTACACGATTAAAAAGAGATTTAATGGAACAGTTTATCTTTACTTTGAGTTGACCGTGGAATAGAAAGCAAAAAAAAAAAAAAAAAAAACTATTTAATTCTCACAGAAAGAGCTTCTTTTATTTCAATGCTTTGTTTTTTTAAAGAAAAATCAACATATGCATATCTCATTATACAAATTCAGGAAAACGTAGACACTACACCTTTGGTGGAAGAGGAAGGCAGAGAGAAGCATGAAATAAAAGTCTTGATATAACCTTGTATAGTGGGTACAGGTAAAAGTTAAAATGTGGAAAATTTCTTAAGCTTATGAAATCTGTATTCTCCTTAACCTCCTTTTTATTGTTCTTCCACTAGAGCCTCATCCTAGTGTATTCAAGAATTTGAGGGCCATATGGACACATGCTACAGGAAAAAAATTCTCAAAGATGATATCTCCAGCATTTCCTATGCACAGGATGGAAAAATTGATTTTTATTTTCCTCCTTTGCTAAGGGTGTATCTGGTGAAGACTAAGGATGCACGTTTCTTTTCCCGAGCATCCTGTTCTTTATATAGTTAGTTCTTATTTCAGTTGGAAGGCCCCTTGAACTTACTAAAGAGAGGACTATATCTTGTGCTTATAATACCCAGACAGCTAAGCAATAACTGCCCATTCATCAAAAATGCACTTTTGAAGATTTGTCTCATAATCATGACAGTGTAATATCATCTGCTCTTGTTTGCCCTCAATCATTACATTCTTAATTGTGAAATAATGATTTTGAGGTATTTTAAAATTCCACTCAAATTTGGGAAAAGAAACTTTGGAGGGAATGTGATATCAAATTACAGACAAGAGCAAAACTGAAATTTGACTTGCAAAAACACTTCAGTAAAATTAAGCCATTAGGGCTGTTTGCTAGTACCTATATAATGACACTTTTAACTGTGTAGTGTACAATTTTGACTCTGAAAACACACAATGGGACACTATAATGGGGAGCTCAGTCATTGTTTTCAGGGTAAATCATACTAATGTCTTGAAAAGAAAGTTATAAAGTACAGCAACACTGAGGATCATGGCTCACACTAAATTTTAAGGGAAATTGGTGCCAGTAATTATATATTTAAATAAGAACTGACTTTTCTCCAGAGAGCAGAAATATATCCTCCTTGAATGTTATCTGTTTTTACTACAAGCTGACTTACCTAGGTTAGAGCCTATGGGAGATAATAGCATCAAACTTGTATTTTTATAAACTTTGCTTAAAAGGAAAATTCAAGGGATAGGAAATATAAAAGAAAACTTTGAAGACAAGAAGACTAACTTAGAATGTCCAAAGAAGGATTAGAAAGAGCCCCAGAAGGATAGGCTAAGAGAGAATTATAAAGTAAAGTAAAGTAAAGTGAAGTCACTCAGTCGTGACCGACTCTGCAACCCCGTGGACTGTAGCCTACCAGGCTTCTCTGTCCATGGGATTCTCTAGGCAACAATACTGGAGTGGGTTACCATTTCCTTCTCCAGGGGATCTTCCTGACCCAGGGATCAAACCCGGGTCTTCTGCATTGGAGGCAAACACTTTAACCTCTGAGCCACCAGGGAAGCCCAAGAGAGAATTATGGAAGACAATATTCAAAGAAAATAATGATTGAAGTTTTTTCAGGGTTGATGAAACAGGTAATCCTCATACTGTTGAAGCTTAAGAAGTCCTGGAGAGTATTTTTATTTTTAATCCATACTCCAGCAAAATGCAGAGACAAAAGCAAAAGAGAAACCTTAAAAAAAAATGGGAGTGATCTGAAAATGATCAGATTTAGTAGATTGCCAGTAGATTTTTCAAACACAACAGTTGATGTCAGAAAACAAGAGAATGCAATCGGGTTATATCTCACTTGTGAAAAGTTCAGCAAATTCAAAACAACCATGCTCACCTGCAGGTATAGACAAGTCAGGGCTTATTAAGCATCCCAGAGCATACTCTAGTTTTCAAAGGCTTTGCATTGTGAATGGAGTTGAATCTCCATGGTACTTTCAATACCAGAATAAAATCATCAAATTTGTCACTTCTTTTAATGAGTAGCCTTTTGAAGTTTGAATGAACAGCATATGAATTTTGACTACATTGTAGTCCAGGATATGTATCTTCTCTGCCTCTGTGCTGTTGTCACCAAACACCTTCTCAGTTGATTTGTGATCAGTTAGGCCAAGCAGATGGAGGACCAACTTTATACTGTTCTCTGATGTTAAGGAAGGCATGGCAAACAGCAGAATAGTAACTGTGTCACTATTTGAGACAATTGAATACAGTCAAGTTGGAAAAATCAGATGGCTGTGAAGTAAGTTTCATTCAAATTGGAACATGCTCACACATAGAGTGAAATGGAAGGATGCAACGCACAGTATTGAGTATGCTTATATTAAATTTGCATATGGCACATATTCTAACATCTTCACATTTCTGAGAGGAGGAAAATAGTATGATTATCTGCAGTGAAACGATGATGAGAAGAGAGGATGAAATTAACAGTCAGTTTGGAAAAAGATAGGGAAGTTTGCTTCTAATAGAACAAACCAGAAACTAGTAATAAGGATTTGAAAAGGAAAGGACTATTCCTAAAAGAAGAGTTTGAGAAGAAATGTTGATGACTAAATAAGTTAATGCTATGTGGCAGAAATAACAGTAATGACTAATTGGGCAAATGAGGTGGAATTTAATGCTGAAAAGTGAGCACGTACCATGGGGGCTGGTTAGGAGAATTACAGGAGTAATTTTTTCAATGTCAGTATAATTTCCAGGAGAATCATGGTAAAATTAACTTCTTAAAGTTTAAAATTAAGTATTCAAAGGTAGTCAGTGAGAAACAGAAATATAACATCAAATACCTAAATCAAGAGCAGAAAGGTACAGAGGGGACTGAAAATAAGTTCTGAGGAAGGTCAGAAAGATGACAAATTAATGAGAGAATAAGTAGGGTTAAAGGAAAGAATGAAATTGGATAATAACAACAAATCCAATATATCAGTAATGATGGCAAATCACTAGTTAAAAAGGAGATTATAGGCTTTCCCCCCCTCAAATCCCCATATATACCACTTATAACAACACAGATTGCGATTTAAAAATTAGAGGTTGACATTAGTGTTGGTGTATTGACACAAGGCTGAAGTTAGTGCTGGTGCATTGAGACAAAAGGAAATCAATCAAAAATCACTAATAGGACTTATGATTAATAATAGTCACTACAAAATGATAATGAAAAATTCACCAGGCAGCTTCTACATTTGTAAACTGGAGTACACTTTACAATAAACATAGTTTGGCAGAATTACAAGTAGAAACTTCGTCTCAGAAAACATTACAGATGTGCTATTTTCTTCATAATATAGGAAAGTATAATGGGGTAAAATTTCTGCATTGGACTTGAAGCAATGTAGGGCTAGATAAAAGCTTTATCCTCACATTTGGAACAATCCACTTGACATTTCTGAGCTTCAAGTGTCTCAACTGTAGAACCATTTACTTTCATTATATTTTTTTATGAGTTCAAACATTCTCATACAAATAATACTATTTATGATAGTACCTTTAAAACCATGTGCATAACTTCTGCTTCCAGGAAGATAGACTATACATAAAGTTTCCCTGTTCCTTTGGTTTAAGTATAACTAAACCCCTGGGCATTATATATAAACCATTATATTTAACAAGACTCTAAAAGGTACAGAGTAGAGGCAGATTAACCAGGGACTTCAGGAGACAAAGGGGCTTCCCTGGTGGCTCAGAGGTTAAAGTGTCTGCCTGCAATGCAGGAGACCTGGGTTCGATCCCTGAGTCAGGAAGATCCCCTGGGGAAGGAAATGGCAACCCACTCCTGGTATTCTTTCCAACCCAGTATTCTTTCCTGGAGAATCCCACAGAGTGAGCAGCCTGGTAGGCTACAGTCCACGGGGTTGCAAAGAGGCAGACATGACTGAGTGACTTCACTTTCACTTTCAGGAGACAAGGGGTTAATGGGATGGTGAATTTTCTGGTTTTCGAAGGAGAAATGTGAACCCAGAAATGCCAATGGGTGCAGACAGTATAGACTCCAAAAAAAGGTTGCTCTTTCCAGCTAGGTTACTGGGAAGGAGGATGGTAACCATACAGAAAATATTTATCCAGTACTGCGCTACTCCAGTCACAGACCCCAGGAAAAAATGTAGCCCCATCTGTACCCACAATTGCAGAGGTCCAGTAGGGAACCTGGACTTCCATACATATTTTCCAGGCATGGAAAGTATGTGATGAGGTAACAGAAATATTCTGATGCCCAACTAGGATAGTATCAGAGAAGGCTTTGTAGGGAATTGGGATTTTCATCTGTGCAATAATTAATTAGGAACCTCTTTCAACAGTGTCAGTGGAGTGAAACCTAGAAGATGTGATGAGAAATAAGCCATTTTGAGTTGGGCTTCCCAGGTCACACTAGGGGGAAAGAACCGTACTAGCAGTACAGGAGTGTAAGAGATACGAGTTCAGTCCCTGGGTCAGGACGATCCCCTAGAGGAGGGCATGGCAACCCACACCAGTATTCTTACTGGGATAATCCCATGGACAAAGAAGTCTGATGGGTTTCTGTCCATGGCGTCACAAACAGTCAGACAAGACAGGAGCAACTTAGCACGCATGCCTAGGCATTTTACACTGTAACAACCCTGTGCACACATGGAATCTGGACTCTTAGTTAAGGAATTAAGGATTTCTTCTTGCCCTTCCCAAGATAAAATTTCCACTCTGGAATATTTTACTTCTCTGTCAGTATTGATACTAAAAACATAGGATTCAGTGATATTATAGAGTGTCAGAAATGAGATGCGATTTAGATAGAAGTAATATCTGGAACTCTGGGAGTGTTTGAAATGTTAGACCAAGTTGTTTTCATTTTGTGTTAGTTACTCTGTGATCCTGGGCTTCCTTGGTGGCTCAGATGGTAATGAATCTACCTGCAATGCGGGAGACCCAGGTTTGATTCCTGGGTCAGAAAGATTCCCTGGAGAAGGGAATGGCAACCTACTCTGTATTCTTGCCTGGAGAATTCCATGGACAGAGGAGCCTTGTGGGCGACAGTCCATGGGTAACAAAGAATTGAACACAACTGCGTAACTTTCGCTCATTCATTATGTGATCCAGCATTTTTGATTAGGTATTTAAGGCTTTTTTGATTTACTGAGGATGATTGAGTGCTCAGTCATGTCCCAGTCTTTGCGACCCCATTGGCTATAGTCCATCAGGCTCCTCTGTCCATGGAATTTTCCAGGTAAGGGGGCTGGTGTACAGGATGATCCGGGGAGATGGTGTGGGGTGGGAGGTGGGAGGGGGCTTCGGCATTGGGAGATCGTGTACACCTGTGGCTGATTCATGTCAATGTATGGCAAAACCAATACAGTATTGTAAAGTAGAATAAAGTATTAAAAAAAAATTGGAACCAGAAAATTAAAAAAAAAAAAAAAAGAATACTGAAGTGGGTTTCCATTTCCTTTTCCAGGGGATATTTTAAATCCAGGGATTGAACTCATGTCTTCTGTGTCTCCTGCATTAGCAGGCGGATTCTTTCACCACTGTACGACCTAGATGATGGTTAATAAGTCAAAACTATATATATAGTCTTTAATTGAAGTCACTCAGTCATGTCCTGCTCTTTGCGACCCCATGGACTATAGCCTCCCAGGCTTCTCAGTCCATAGGATTTTTCAGGCAAGAGTACTGGAGTGAGTTGCCATTTCCTTCTCCAGGGGATCTTCCCTACCTAGGGATCAAATCCGGGTCTCCCACATTGTAGACAGATGCTTTACTCTCTGAGCCACCAGGGAAGCCCTAATAAACAATTACATTATAAAAATAATTTACCCAAGACATATTAAATAATATAGAAATACACTTTTTTCAAAGCATATAAAGATCTACTTAACAACATACAGAAAACTAGAGCATCTCCCACAGTCTTAATTAAGGGTAAATACACTGACTTGATTTACATTTGTCCTGCTTAATCTCTCTGAAGGAAGTCAATCAAGTCTAAAACGTCCTTTTTGGAGTTCANAGATCTACTTAACAACATACAGAAAACTAGAGCATCTCCCACAGTCTTAATTAAGGGTAAATACACTGACTTGATTTACATTTGTCCTGCTTAATCTCTCTGAAGGAAGTCAATCAAGTCTAAAACGTCCTTTTTGGAGTTCATGACAGATGCTGAAAGTACACTAGATTTTACAATAGTATTTTTCAGGAACTTCAAAGAGAAAATAGTCAGTAGGTACAAGGCCTATAATTATAATTGTCTCATATTTTCTTCAGAGACATTTTGGCATTCTTATTATGTGTCCCAAATGTCAAAAGTAAACCTATAATTATTCCAAAATCATTTGCCCTTATAGGCTTAGTGTTAGAGATTTGCCCACACAGGACATGCACTGAAGTAATAACAGTGTTAAACATTAATTATTTTATATTATATCAAAGGAGTTCACACTTATTGTAATTACTTTTTAAAGCCATATGTAGAAAAAAAGGAAGGACAAAAAAAAAAAAAAGACTTTATATTTCATTTTAAAGATTCTTGTCCTGTTCTATTAGTGTTGGTTTTTACCACCATTTTATGTACACAGCCAGCATGGGGTTTGTTAGCTTGACTTACATTTTTAAAGTAGAAATCTTTTGTGTTTAAGCTCAATGCCAGTTGTGTGATGACTGCCTGCTGCTTCCCAAGTACATATCTAGAATTTTGTAGTTTAATTGCCACTTGCACAGTGGTATTGTACATAAACACAGCAGCTGCTACTGTATGTTGGAAGTGGCTCAGAAAAATCTATGGACACCGTTCAGCTTTGACTAAAAAGCCAAAAATTTTAGACCCAGCTGCATTACTCCAACAGCTTGGCAATATAACACCTTAACAAAAAGAATTCAACTCATTGAAAGTCTATTTACAATATGTTTGAGGCCACAGTAGAGAAAATTGCATGGAACCGTGTGGTCTTAGTGGTAAAACTTTGCAAAAATGAAGAGCATCTTTCCCTTTTTTTCTAGTCACAGAGGTCCTTATCTTTTGTTCGTTAGTATTCTGTATTGCAAGAGATAGCCACTAGAGATAAGAAAGCTAATATGAAACTTGGACATCTTCCTATTACCACTGTTACCAGGTAGAGATCATGTTCTTTTTGGTCAAACCAATTAAAAATGTGAAACCAAAGGGGAAATGCACAGAAACCTTGACAGAAGATCTCTGTTGCAGCAACTTGCTGACTTTAATGAATACTCTTTTATGTGGAACAGGTTGACTGATGTCACATTTAAATGTAGTCCTGAAAAAACACTTCTCAGTTCGTATTTAAGTGTTTCAACATATATATATGTGTGTGTGTATGTGTGTGTATATATTTGAAGCATAAAATTTACAAAGCCCCCCCTTTTTTTCGCAAAGAAAATGCAAGGCTGTGACTAAAAAAATATATATATATATTTTAAACAAACTTCATTTGTTTCCCTGCCTTGATGTTTTTCATACATACCCCCATGCAGAGTTTTCCATATTTCAATATTTACATGTTCAAGTAGCATTCTTCCATTCTTCACAGAACAAAGCCACCCCGTGAAATTGGATGCTAACACATTATAGGTTCACTATGGTATATTACTGTTACCTTGATGTTATTTTTTGTCTTTATGATAAATTTTAGAATGCCCAAGTTTATCTAGCAAAATCTTAAGCTCAATTCAGTCTAAAATATTATTGCTTTTAAATCATTATGTGAATGGGGGTTATCCAAGGGCAGCTTCATATACCAATAATTGGTTCTGTTGATTTTGGTGTTTTAAATATGTAAAAGAGACAATATTAGCATGTGTGGACTAAGGGATTCTTTTAGAGTACAGTAGATCTAATTGCAGTATCTGGAGCCTAGTACTTGAAAAAGAAAACTTTATTTTCTTTCTTAGTGTTATAAATATTAAGAGACAGCTACGTCTACTTTGAGCTAGGTCTACTTTAGTTCATAGTCTAAAGAGGGTTAGGGTTAGGTTTAAAAAAATTTAGAACCCAGCTGCATTACTCCAACAGCTTGGCAATATAATACCGTAACAAAAAGAAAATTTTTTGAAGTGAATATTTTTTAATGACAACCCAGATATAAAGGCTTTTCAAAGCTTTTATTAAATCATCAGAAATATCTCAAGTTTTTAACTAGTTAAACTGAAATACTCCAGTTCAAAATTATAATAAATGGCTAAATAAGTTGTCAACTTAGAAATTTGATACTAGAACTATATTTAGTTTCATTAGGAAATCATTACCTATTTTTAACTATATAATATTATCCAACTTTAAATATTATCCAAAGTTTTTGGAGGCAGAATTCATCTCAATATTTCAATAGTGGTTAACTGTGTTAATGGAATTATAAGCACTTTTAATTTTTTGTATTTGCTTTATCTTTTTTCTCATTTTATACAGTTACTCAGTCAATAAAATTTAAATTTTATAAATGAGTTTCCATACAAACTTTGACTATCCCAAGATAGCAGTGTAGTACCCTATAAACTCAAGAGTTTTTAATGATTTAATTTACGTAGTAAGAAAATTTGATCACATTAATATCTAGGGTAAGGGATAAGTGGAGAAAAATGAACATGATATAAAAAGTATATCTGAAAATTTATCACAGTGTAGATAGTTGCTACAGCAAAGTACATTAGCTAAACTAGTACAAAAGCAAAGATACAGAACTATTTAGTCTGTAAAATCTGTAGGCAAATGACTGACTACTGTAAGAGAGAGGCATATTGAATAATAAAATCCAATAATACTGACTACTAGAACTAGCTCTTATTATCATCTTTGCGATCTTCTATTGAAAAAGCACTTTACATTATTATATGGGCTTCTCTGGTGGCTCAGATGGTAAAACATCTGCCTGCAATGCAGGAGACCCGGGTTCGATTCCTGGGTAGGGAAGATCCGCTGGAGAAGGAAATGGCAATCCACTTCAGCACTCTTGCCTGGAAAATCCCATGGATGGAGGAGCCTGATAGGCTACAGTCCATGGGGTCGCAAAGAGTTGGACACGACTGAGCAACTTCACTCACTTCACTTCACTTCAACTTTACATTATTATAAGTTGTAACTTATGTGTTATTTTAATAAACGTATAGTCAATCTGCTTTTATGCTAGTATCGAAAAAACAAACAAACAAACCTCAATCCATACCACAAAAAGCATTTTTTTCTTGTTCATGTTACATAAAGAGTGCCTTTGCTTTTAACCGGCTGGTTTCTCTAATTCAGCTAAATATGGCATTCTAGAATGAAGGATGAAGGAATGGCTATTTCATGTACATTTTTTTTTTCTCATGACATAAACAAAAAGGGTCCCAAAGCAACCACATGAGTTTATTTAAAGCTTCTGCCTAGGCATTGCATGTCAGGGCTGTGCAAAATCCAGTGAATAAAACAAGTCACATGGCAAAGGAGAAGTCAGTGGGGTGGATAAGTATATCTTGTATGTCAAGAAGCTCTGATGAAGAAAAAATAATGATTAACATACAATAAAATGTACCACAGTTCTCATCCAACTTGATTTGTGCATCAGGAGTATTTAACCCACTGTTTAATAGTAACCCGTGTTTGTAACTTAATGTAACCTAGTTTTATATTCAATTTGTTACACTTTTTTTCTCCTATTTTCAACCCAAGAAGCTATATAGTTGTATTAGTGAAATAGGGGACTTAATGACATCATGAGACTTCCTGGTGGCTCAGAGGGTAAAGGCGTCTGCCTGCAATGCAGAAGACCTGGGTTTGATCCCTGGGTCAGGAAGATCCCCTGGAGAAGGAAATGGCAATCTACTCCAGTACTCTTACCTGGAAAATCCCATGGACAGAGAAGCCTGATAGACTACAGTCCATGGGATCACAAACAGTTGGACATGACTGAGCAACTTCACTTTTCTTTCTTCACTTAATGACATCATGATGCTTAGAGAAATATTGCTTTGAATTTACAAAGATTCTTATACAGTTGGCTAGTTTGCTTTCAGAATTGGATTCTGTATGTTGTTATTCACTGACGTATAGCTGGTGAACTTGTGAATTGTCTTCTTAGTTTGTTCAGATAAAGATGGACCTCCTTCAGAGACGTAACCTTTTGTTGTCTTCAGTGATGTTGTGGTTCTCTTTGATTTCCTGCTGCATTTTGTAGCTGGACTCTGACTAGAATGTGCTTCCTACAGTGACAAGAGTGGTATCACTTCTTCCTTCATGGGAGAGTTCCAAACATGTTTTCTGACCCTTTTTACAATTAAATTAAGTCATCAAGTCATCCTCATTGAGCATGTGATACTCCTAGGAGTTTTTCACTATACAGAGGAGCTGGGGTCTCTATATGCAGGTCTGTGAACCCTTTAATCCTAACAAATCACTGTTTTAATCCATAGAACGATTTTCTTTAAACCCCAATATGTTATGAAATTCTTTTTTTTTTTCCTCCCTTGAATCAGTAGAAAATTGTTTTTCACTTGATGCTATTACATTCTTCACTATTTCAACAAAAAGACATTTATCTTCTTGCACCAATCCAGGAATTTAGAAGAAACAAGAATAATGTCCTTTGATCACTGTTGTTATTAGTGCTTGTTGGTGTCCAGTCTTTAATAGCTTCCTCCATCTTGGGGAAAATTGATACCTATTTCCTCTATATTCTGCCCTTCCCTGTTTTTAAATTTGGTTTATTTTTTAATTGAAGGATAATTGCTATACAGAATTTTGTGTTTTTTTTTTTTTCTGTCAAACCTCAATATGAATCAGCCATAGGTATACATATATCACTTCCCTTTTGAACCTCCTTCCCATCTACCTCCCCATCTCACCCCTCTAGGTTTATACAGAGCCCCTGTTTGTTTCCTGAGCCACACAGCAAATTCCCATTGGCTATCTATTTTACATATGGTAATGTAAGTTTCCCTGTTGCTGTTTCCATATATCTCACCCTCTCCTCCCCTCTCTCCATGTTCATAAGTCTTTTCTCTATATATGTTTCCCCACTGCTGCCCTGTAAATAAATTCTTCAGTATCATTTTTCTAGATTCCGTATATGTGCATTGCTGCTGCTGCTAAGTCACTTCAGTCATGTCCAACTCTGTGCGACCCCATAGATGTCAGCCCGCCAGGCTCCTCTGTTCCTTGGATTCTCCAGGCAAGAATACAGGAGTGGGTTGCCATTTCCTTCTCCAATGCATGCATACATGCATGCTAAGTCGCTTCAGTGATGTCTGAGTCTGTGCTACCCTATGGACAGCAGCTCGCCAGGCTCTTCTGTCCACAAGATTCTCCAGGCATGAATACTGGAGTGGGCTGTCATTTCCTTCTCCCATATACATGTTAAAATATGATATTTATCTTTATCTTTCTGACTTACTTCACTCTGTATAATAGGTTCTAGGTTCATCCACTTCATTAGAACTGACCCAAATGTGTTCCTTTTTATGAAGAGTGATATTCCATTGTGTATATGTAACACAACTTCTGTAATTCATTCATCAGTCTGTGAACATCTAGGTTGCTTCCATGTTCTAGCTATTGTAAATAGTGCAGCAGTGAACAACAGGATACCTGTGTCTTTTTCAATTTTGATTTCCTCAGGATATATGCCTAAGAGTGGGACTGCTAGGTCATATGGTGGTTTCATTCCTAGTTTTTTCAGAAATCTCCATATCATTATTCATAGTAGCTGTTTCAATTTACATTCCCACCAACAGTGCAAGTCCCTTTTCTCCACACCTTTTCCAGCATTTATTGTTTGTAGGCATGTTGATGATGGCCATTCTGAATGGTGTGAGGTGATATCTCATTGTAGTTTTGATTTTCATTTCTCTAATAATGAGCAATGTTGAGGATCTTTTCATGTGTTTGTTAGTCATCTATATGTCTTCTTTGGAGAAATGTCTGTTTAGGTCTTTTTCCCACTTTTTGATTTTTTTTTTTTCTTTTCTTATATTGAGTTGTATGCACTGCTTGAATATTTTGGAAATTAATCCTTTGTCAGTTGTTTCATTTGCTATTATTTTCTCCCTTTCTGAGGGTTGTCTTTTCACCATGTTTATAGTTTCCTTTGCTGTGCAAAGCTTTTAAGTTTAATCAGGTCCCACTTGTTTACTTTTGTTTTTATTTCCATTATTCTAAGAAGTGTGTCATAGAGGATCTTGCTTTGATTTATATCATCAAGTGTGCCTATATTTTCCTCTAAGGATTTTATAGTTTCTGGTCTTAAATTTAGGTTTTTAATCCATTTTGTTTATCTTTGTGTATGGTGTTAGGAACTGTTCTGATTTCATTCGTTTACATGTAGCTGTCCTGACATTGAAGAGGCTGCCTTTGCCCCATTGTATATTCTTGTCAAAAATAAGGTACCCATAGGTACATCAGTTTATTTATGGGCTTTCTATCTTGTTCCTATTGTTCCATTGGTCTATATTTCTGTTTTTGTGCCAGTACCATGCTGTCTTGAGGACTGTAGCTTTGTAGTATAATCTGAATTCAAGAAGGTTGTTTCCTCCAGCTCCATTCTTCTTTCTCAAGACTGCTTTGGCCATTCAGGGTCTTTTCTGTTTCCATATGAATTGTGAAGCTTTTTGTTCTAGTTCTATTAAAAAATACCATTGGTAGTTTGATAGGGATTACATTGAATCTATAGATTGCATTTGGTAGTATAGTCATTTTCACAGTATTGATTCTTCCTACACAGGAATATGGAATATCTCTCCATCTGTTTATGCTGTCTTTGCTTTCCTTCATTAGTGTCTTATAATTTTTTGTGTATAGTTCTTTTGTCTCCTTAGGTAAGTTTATTTCTAGATATTTAATTCTTTTTGTTGCAATGGTGAATGGGATTGATTCGTTAATTTCTCTCTCTGGTTTTTCATTGTTAGTATATAGAAATGCAAGTGATTTCTGTGTATTGATTTTGTATCCTGCAGCTTTGCTAAATTCACTGATTTAGCTCTAGTAATTTTCTGATACTATCTTTAGGGTTTTTTGTGTACAGCATCATGTCATCTGCAAACAGTGAGAGCTTTACTTCTTTTCCAATCTGGATTNCATCAACAAAATTAAAACAGTCCAACAAAAATAAAATATAATAGATGACACAGCAAACACAGGAGACCAAAAATTTATATACCAGTTAAGAACAAAATTGCCTAAAACACAACTGGAAAGCAAAACTAAACAAGATGCCAAGTGGGGAATAAAGCAATGAAAACAAATCTAACAGATATGTTGAGAGGAAAGGAAAGGAAGAATAGATATGCAAAGTTAAATAGTGGTTGGTAAAATAGATTTATATACATTAAAGATTAACTGCAAAGGGAAAAGAACAATAGGAAAGGCAAACAAAGGAATAAATGTAGAAAAAGTAACAATAGTTTTAAATAATTTAAAAATAGAAGGAAAAAAGGAAGAAAAAAATAAAATGGAGAAACCAGAGAACTGCAAAAGCCCAATGTAGAGACAGAGGTTATGCCAATAATAAAACATGTTACTAAAAAAAAGCTCAAAGATTCAATTAGATTTTATAGTGCCAATTTAATCAGCAACTACAACAGTGGAGGAAAAGAAAGGGGAAAAAAATCCAAAATTATCTACAGAACAAGCCAAAACATAAGTAATAAATGTTTTTCTTGAGTCATTGCTGTCATTGCAGTCAATCCTTTCCCTCACTGTGAGTCACAGTCCACTTCACCTCCCTAGGATGCCCTCCAACACTGTGTGGTCTCTTGACCTGCTGTGGGGGCAGCACAGATTCTAATCTGGTCCTACTGCTGTCTGTTCTTGCCTCCAATGTCCACAGCTATCACAACTAGTATTATTTTATGGGAGCTCTCAATGCCCTTTTTTATATTCCATAGATACAGAGTCTGCCTAGTTGACCATGTGGATTTAATCTGCAGCTTGTACAGCTGGTAGGAAGGTTTTGGGTCTTCTTCCCTAGCCACATTGCCCCTGGATTTCAATTGTGGTTTTATTGTCACCTCTGTATGTGGAAGTGTTCCCTGGGGTTTGCTCCTGAGGCTGCCCTGGAGGACTTGGGTTGGCCCCAGTGAGGGTCAGGTGCAGAACTGGTGCAGCTGCTTGGGTTGCAGGGGTTCTGGCAGCATCAGATACTCAGGGGAGTTTCGGCTAGGGCAGCAGGAACTGTAGTACTCTAGTAGGGTATGGCAACCAGTACTGGGCAACACGCTCCAGTATTTTTGCCTGTAGAACTCCCTGACAGAGAATCCTGGCAGGGCACAATCCACAGAGTTGCAAAGAGTTGGACACTACCGAAGCAACCCTGCATGCATAGACCCAAGACTTTTTTTGCCTGTGGCAGCTTTGTCCAGTGAGGGTTGAGCCTGAAGGTAGCACAGCTACTTGGTTTGTGGGAACCCTGGCAGTGCCAAGTGTGCAGGGACATGGACTGCCTCCTCTGCAGGAGTTATGGCCCTATCAGAATCTTTCTTCAAGCCTCTTGTAGCTGGCGATCAGAAGGCCCCTTTGGCCAGTCTTCCCTGTAGCTCCATCCATTCAGGCACTTAGAGGGCTCCCTGACATGGGGCCCTTCTCTGTTGTTCAGTGCATCAGGCACATAGAGGGGCTCCCCAGCTGGGTTCCTGCTCTATGGATCAGTACATCAGGTACTTAAAGGATCACCCTGGGTGGGGTCCTACTCTGTAGTTCATCACATCAGGCGTTTGATGGGCCAGCCTCTCTATTGTTCATCTGCCAATGCTGGCCTGTGGGGAGAGAGAGGCAATGGTGATGGCTCCACTCCATATGCNTAGCTCCATCCATTCAGGCACTTAGAGGGCTCCCTGACATGGGGCCCTTCTCTGTTGTTCAGTGCATCAGGCACATAGAGGGGCTCCCCAGCTGGGTTCCTGCTCTATGGATCAGTACATCAGGTACTTAAAGGATCACCCTGGGTGGGGTCCTACTCTGTAGTTCATCACATCAGGCGTTTGATGGGCCAGCCTCTCTATTGTTCATCTGCCAATGCTGGCCTGTGGGGAGAGAGAGGCAATGGTGATGGCTCCACTCCATATGCATGACTCAGCAGTATCACCTTGCTTCCATGGCTGCCTGGCTTTCCTCCACAGGCATTTCCCACCACAATCTCCTCCCTCACATCCCCTCGATCTGTCTCTCCACAATCAATAGCAGCCCTTTAGCTGGGATTGCTCCACAATCCCTAAACTCCAGCTATAGCCCCTGCACTTTCTAGGGGACCTGCATCCCTGTCCAGGGTATGTACGCCTGTGGCAAGGACTGTCTGATTCTCATTCCATTTAGGCTGCCAAAGATCAGGTCTTTCACTCTCAGCCTTAAATGTTTCCCCTCTGACTCAGTTGCCCAAATGTGGGGATCAGACCCCTGCTTCAGTTACCTCACCCACCAAAGGAAAGTCCAGCCCTCCTAACACTCCTATTTTTTCCCCTAGTTCCTTCATTCTACTGAGTTTTGTGTGGTTCTATATATTGTTTTCCTCTGGTCAGATCCTCCTGTCTGCTATTAGCTGGTGTTCTGCCTCCACTTCTGTGTCTGAAGGTATATTCCTGATGTATCTGTGGAGATAGATGTACTCGACATCCACCTACTCCTCTGCCATCTTGTTCTCTCTGCCCTTCCCTGTTTTCAAAGATTTTTTAATTCATCACGTTTATATACTCCATATATGTCCCAGTTTTATTATTTAAAAATCAAACCCCATTTTGCAGTTCCCTACTAGAGAGTGAAAACACTTGAAATTCAACATTAAAGAAAACTAAGAACATGGCATCTGGTCCCATTAGTTAATGGCAAATAGAAGGAGAAAAAGTGGAAGATCTGGCTTCCCTGGTAGGGAAGGTAAAGAACCTGCCTGGAATGCAGGAGATCCCAGTTTGATTCCTGAGTTTGGAAGATCCACTGGAGAAGGGATAGGCTACTCACTTCAGTATTCTTGGGTTTCCCTAATGGCAAAGCTGGTAAAGAATCTGCCTGCAATGTGGAAAACCTGGATTTGATCTCTGGGTTGGAGAGACCCCCTGGAGAAGGGAACAGCTACCCACTCTAGTATTCTGGCCAGGAGATCTCCATAGATTGTATAGTCCACGGGGTTACAAAGAGTTGGACACAGCTGTATGACCTTCATTTTCACTTTTTCAGTGACAGATTTTCTTTTCTTGGGCTCCAAAATCACTGTGAACTGTTTTCAGCCATAAAATTAAAACATGCTTTCTCCTTGGAAGGAAAACTATGGCAAACCTAGACAGCATATTAAAAAGCAGAGACATCAGTTTTTCTACAGAGGTCCGTAAAACCAAAGCTATGTAGTCATGTATGGATATGAAAGTTGGACCATAAAGAAAGCTGAACACTGAAGAAATAATGCCTTTGGACTGTGGTGCTGGAGAAGATTCTTGAGAGACTCTTGGACTGAAAGGAGATCAAGCTAGTTAATCCTAAAGAAAATCAACCTTGAATGTCCATTGGGTGGAGTGATGCTGAAGTTGAAGCTCCAATACTTGGTCACCTGATGCAAAGAACTGACTCTTTGGAAAAGACCCTGATACTGGGAAAGAATGAAGACAGAATGAGAAGGGGATGACAGAGGATGAGATGGTTGGATGGCATCACCAACTCGATGGACACCAGTTTGAGCAATCTCTGGGAGTTAGTAATGGACAGCGAACCCTGGCATACTGCAGTTCATGGGGTCACAAAGAGTTGGACATCTCTGAGTGATTGAACTGAACTGAGGATGAGATAGCATCATCGACTCAATGGACATGTATTTGAGCGAATTCCTGGAGATAGTGGAGGAGAGAGGTACTTGGCATGCTGCATTCCATGGGGTTGCAAAGAGTTGGATATAACTTAGTGACTGTACAACAACTATTTAATATTGCTCCACATTAAATATTTCAAAATCAGCAATTCATTCCCTGACAACTATTTTTCAGCTTCTCTTATTTTCTCTATTTTTTTCTGCTCATTTTCATTATGAATTCGAGTTCTATTAAACATATCAAATGTCTCACACATTACTATTGTTAACTTTTGCTTGATTTCCTCATATATTTTAATCTCCTGATCAGAAACTACAATAATATAGTCATACTATGATTCCTTTAGCTCCCTGTTACTATTCTCTTGTCAGCTTCAGTCAGACTCTGCATTTTTTGGATTAATTTTTTTTGTTGTTTTCTCTCTCTCTCTTTCAGGTTAAGTATTTTATATAAAGTCATGAAAGATGCTGAGTAATTCTGTTTTTTTTTTTAAATTTTACTTTTACTTTATTCTACGTTACAATACTGTATGCCATACATTGATATTTATCAGCCACAGGTGTACACGATCTCCCAATGCCGAAGCCCTTTCCCACATCCTACCCCATATCATCTCTCTGGATCATCCCGTGCACCAGCCCCAAGCATCCTGTATCCTGTATTGAACATAGACTGGCGCTTCGTTTCTTACATGATAGTATACATGTTTCAATGCCATTCTCCCAAATCATCCCACCCTCTCCCTCTCCCTCAGAGGCCAAAAGTC
This sequence comes from Raphicerus campestris, assembly GCA_006410735.1. Taxonomy (NCBI): domain Eukaryota; kingdom Metazoa; phylum Chordata; class Mammalia; order Artiodactyla; family Bovidae; genus Raphicerus; species Raphicerus campestris. The sequence continues at coordinate 1,172,318 of SJYW01040128.1, forward strand.
CATTCTATACCTCTGTGTCTTTTGTTGTCTCACCTACAGGGTCATCATTACTAGCTCTCTAAATTCCATATATATGTGTTAGTATACTGTATTGGTGCTTTTCTTTCTGGCTTACTTCACCCTGTGTAATCGGCTCTAGTTTCATCCATCTCATTAGAACTGATTCAAATTTATCCTTTTTAAGGGCTGAGTAATATTCCATTGTGTATATGTACCACAGCTTTCTTATCCATTCATCTGCTGATGGACATCTAGGTTGTTTCCATGTCCTGGAAATTATAAACAATGCTGCACTGCTACTGATAGCTATCTAAACTTTCTTTTTTCTTTTTTTTGCTGATTTGGTTTCAATTTTTTTTCTCTTTTCTATATTATATTCTTCTAAAGTAGCTCTCTTAAAATGTTTTCCATGGTCTTCAAAAATATCCACGCCTTCACAAGCCTCAGTGTCTGTAGACCACATGAATTCTGACTATTCTCAGAAAATGTATTTAAGATATGTATGCAAATTTAAGTTTTTACCTCCTTGAACATAACATGTCTCTCCACTACCAGTCAACCATACTAACTTTTGCAATATGGCTATTATGTTATTACTTAAGGGATTATGTTCTTGAGCGTCTAGAATATAAGAGAAAGATTTTTTCTAAACTAACTGTCAAAATATATGATCTGGCAAGGTGAGTTGTACTCAAATGGAAATAGAAGAATATATTTTAATTCAAAATTGTCCCAGAAAAGCCAGTAGTAACCCTATACCTGAACCATTGGCCATTCATAGTCTTTTCTAGGAAACATCATCCAGTCTCTTTAATGTTGTACATGTGTAAAATCTTGATAAGTGTGTCTAGACTGAAATTCTCCTGCCTGCTGAGCACAGCTGGAATATCATTTTGAGCAGTAACTTCATCATTTTCCAGTGCACCAGAAAATCTTGCCACATAGAAGGTTATTTTAAAAAATATTTTTCTAAAACATTTCAAAACGTTATACAGACTCATAAAGAGATTATATAAAAAGTAAAAAGAAAATTTAAAATTTTTAATTATTATATTTTACAAGAAAAGTCTAGCTATACAATTATTCAACACATTCAATAAAAATATTTCTATGAAACCTTGAGGAAAGTATCTGAGGGAGTACCATGCCAATTATGTAGAATATGGGACATAAGCACCATTTCTGCTTCACTAGCAATAAATTGAGATATTTTAGAAATCATAAATTCCAAATTTTCAAGTTTGAGACCTTATACCTGACATCTAGCATACCTCTGTTCCTGAATGTATAATTTCCTCAGTTCTAATTATATACATTTGCAAATAACAGATTTTTAAGGATGAGACAAAAATAATATATGCTTTTAAATTTAATAAATATAATGTAAACAAAGTAATGAAGATAGAAGAGGAACCTGATTATTATTTCCTTTAAAACTGTTGCATGATAAAATATGTTGAACTATAAATGCTAATAATTCATCTAAATTTTATGTATTATAATGAATTCATGTAAGGAAATAGTTGCTTATAACATAACCATTGTTATAATAATCTAATCTCTATATATTCAGAAAATTCTATCTTCATTTAAAAATGATGGATACTCATTTTAAAATTGATTATGCTAAAAAACTGATTATGTTTACTGGTCTAATTTGAAAATGTGCATTAAAAAGTGGAGAGTAAAGAGTCTTTTTATTGGGAAAAGAGGAAAGAATAAAAATAGGGAAGAATGTGGGAGAAATGGGAAAACAATGGAAAATAGTGTTTGAAAATACGAGTTATATAAGATCTCATCAGAAGTGGGTAGGCTAGTCTCTGTCTCAGATAAAAACAAGGTTAAAGCAGAGATAATAAAATGTCAGGGGTCCTGTGTGAGAGTCTCACTCAAGACATGAACAGAGACAGTAGGTGTCTCAGGCTATCTGGGGAAAAGAGAAGCACAGGAGATTGCAACTTAATTTTGGGTACCTAATGTTTTAGAGGTGTTTAGCTAGGTTGTGCCTCAACATTTCAACTTCTTAATCCTAACTAGAAAATTTCCCAGTCATCTTCCTAGAACAGAAAATTGGACAGGCCTATCAGATTTTTGCTAGTTTCTAGCATTTCCTGATGGAGAAAGCAATGGCACCCCACTCCAGTATTCTTGCGTGAAAAATCCCATGGATGGAGGAGCCTGGTGGGCTACAGTCCATGGGGTCACTAAGAGCCGGACATGAGTGAATGACTTCACTTTTACTTTTCACTTTCATGCATTAGAGAAAGAAATGGCAACTCATTTCAGTGTTCTTGCTTGGAGAATACCAGGGACAGGGGAGTCTGGTGGGCTGCCGTCCAGGGAGTCACAGAGTCAGACACGACTGAAGCAACTTAGCAGCAGCTTTTCCTGAAAGTCCTGATATAAAAATATGTGTCTTGCCTTTTAGGCAATGAAAGTTATTAGGTGTTTGCATTGATTGTGGCCAGAGCTAATAAGTTAGTCATTGTTCAGTTCAGTCCAGTCACTCAGTCGTGTCCAACTCTTTGTGACCCCATGGACTACAGCATGCCAGGCCTCTGTGTCCATCACCAACTCCCAGAGTTTATACAAATTCATGTCCATTGAGTCGGTGATGTCATCCAACCATTTCATCCTGTCATCCCCTTCTCCTCCTGCCTTCAATCTTTCCCAGCATGAGGGTCTTTTCAAAGGAGCTAGTTCTTCAAATCAGGTGGCCAAAGTATTGGACTTTCAGCTTCAACATCAGTCCTTCCATGGAATATTCAGGACTGATTTTCTTTTGGATGGTCTGGTTTGACCTCCTTGCAGTCCAGAGGACTATCAAGAGGCTTCTCCAACACCACAGTTCAAAAGCATCAAATTCTTTGGCACTCAGCTTTCTTTATAGTCCAACTCTCACATCCATACATGACTACTGGAAAAACCGTAGCCTTGACTAGATGGACCTTAGTTGGAAAGTAATGTCTCTGCTTTTTAATATGCCATCTAGGTTGGTCATAGCTTTCCTTCTAAGGAGTAAACATCTTTTAATTTCATGGCTGCAATCACCATCTGCAGTGATTTTGGAGCCCACAAAAATAAAGTCTGCCACTGTTTCTGCTGTTTCCTCATCTATTTCCCATGAAGTGATGGGATTGGATGCCATGATCTTCATTTTCTGAATGTTGAGCTTTAAGCCAGCTTTTTCACCCTCCTCTTTTACTTTCACCAAGAGGCTCTTTAGTTCTTCTTCACTTTCTGCCATAAGGGTGGTGTCATCTGCATATCTGAGGTGATTGATATTTCTCTCGGTAATCTTGATTCCAGCTTGTGCTTCATCCAGCCCAGCATTTCTCATGATGTTCTCTGCACATAAGTTAAATAAGCAGGGTGACAATATACAGCCTTGACATACTCCTTTTCCTATTTGGAACCAGTCTGTTGTTCCATGTCCAGTTCTAACTGTTGCTTCCTGACCTGCATGCAGATTTCTCAAGAGGCAGGTCAGGTGGTCTGGTATTCCCACCTCTTTCAGAATTTTCCAGTTTATTGCGATCCACATAATCAAAGGCTTTGGAATAGTCTATAAAGCAGATATAGATATTTTTCTGGAACTCTCGTGCTTTGTTGATGATGCAGTGGATGTTGGCAATTTGATCTCTGGTTCCTCTGCCTTTTTTAAAACCACCTTGAATATCTGGAAGTTCACAGTTCATGTATTGTGGAAGCCTGGCTTGAAGAATTTTGAGCATTTCTTTTCTCATTACTTTACTAGTTACTGTTACCAACTGTTAAGATATTTTTTCCTGTATTTTTTTCTTCTCTACTTATGTCTTCTACTATAGTCTTACTCAGTCCCCATTATCTCAGTTAAGGTCCTCATCAGTTCATAATTCAAAAATGATTAAGTAATAAACCAAAAAATAATTTATGTACAAAATTTTAAAATGAAATATAAAACAGATAGAAGCAGTACTCAACATGAGACACATACAATTCTCATCTCCTTCTTTTTCCCTCTTTTCTTCCCAGTGTTTTTTAGAAATTGGTGTTCAGTATTTTCTGGATTTTCATTGTAGTTTTACCATACCTATTATATCTTCATATGTTAAGATGTATATTATATTTTCAATATCTAAATATGGTTATTTTGTTATTGGATTTTAATTTAATTTCACTGGGTCAGAGACAATTCCTCTATGATACAAATTTTTGAAAGAATTTCAGGTACTTGTATTACAGTGATATATGGGTTTCCCAGGTGGCACTAGTGGTGAAGAATCCACCTGCCAATGCAAAAGACACAAGAGGCATGGATTCCATCCCTCGGTGGAGATGATCCCCTGGAGGAGGCCGTGGTCCCCCATTCAAGTATTCTTGCCTAGAGATCCTATTCTGTGAAATAGAGAAGGACAGAGGAGCCTGGAGGGCTATGGTCTATCAGGTTGCAAAGAGTCAGCACACGCACACACCTACATAGTGACATACAGTTGAGTTCATTGTATTCCTCAATTTATACTGCATTATAATTGTTGGTCTGTGCAGTACTTTTCTTTACTTAAATACTATTTTGTATATAAAATACTGTTTGGTGACACAAATATTTTAATAAATTTTAATATCAATTTATTTATTTTAATTGGAGGTTAATTACTTTACAATATTGTATTAGTTTTGCCATACATCAACATGAATCCGCCACAGGTATACATGTGTTAAATTTTAATACGTTATATATTCTCGTCAAGTATTTTGTGTTTTAAAATCCATTCAGATAATTATTTACACATTAATTCATTGCTTGTAATTGCTCTTCTAATAATTCCTCATGGTAAAAACTCACTGCCAGTTGAGTATCCTCTAGAAACAAGCATGCAATTTGTACCCAGACCACTGACACCATGATGAACGCTGCACAGTCATTGTGGTATGTGTCCCTTTACTGCTTGCTAGAAAACTTGGGATTGTACCCAGGAATAAATGATTAGATCATAGTGTATATATGACAACTTATATTATTGTTCTTAATTATTCACTCCCTGTATCTTGCCACCCACCGTGATGTGACTCACAGTGCCTTCTAATGGAAGGTATATCCATCTGAATTGCACTGAGTAATAAAAAGGTGAGTGAAAATGACATTTCTATTCAAAGCGGAAGCTCCAAGAGCCTCTGTGTGCTCCCATGCAGTCCCTTCATTTGTTGCCTTCTGTCATGAAAATACATATCCCACATATGGCCCCTGCTTCACCCAGAGCCCAGAATGAAGACATGCATAAAACCTATGAAGACAAGTGAAACTGAGTTGAGCAGAGTCAAAACCAATCAGCAACGGACATGTAACATGAGCAAGAAATACACTTTATTATTGTGAGTCACTGAAATTTGGGAGCCTTTGGTTGCCATAGCAAAATGTAGTGAAAATTATTATGAATTACGTATGATTAATGTCTATAACTGAAAATATGAGATAATGCTTTCAGAATAACAAACATACACACTAAAAGCATTGCTGAAATTTTCCTTTCCCTACATTGTGGCCAGTACTTGACATTAGCCATTTTCTAAATTTTGCTTTTTTAATAGAAGAAGGGTGATACTTAGTTATGGGTTAACTTTTAATATTTATGATTATTAATAATGATAGTATTTATTCTTGTGCTGCATTTTAAAATTTCATCTTTGTAAATCATTTTAAGTAGGAAAGCAATATTATTATTATTTTTTAATATTGTTTGCCAGCTTTTCTATCTTCTCCTAAACAAGTCATCTTTAACCCCCCTAATTCTTGATACCTAATTAAATAGATATTGACTCTATCTCTGAATTTTCTATTCTGCCACATGGGTCACTTTGTCTGTTCTTGTGAAAATGCCATAATATCCTTGTCAACATAATGTGTTGTTAGTTGTTAGAGAAAGATTTTCTTCTTTCTTCTTTTTTCAAAAAAAGGGTAATTCATATTAAGATCTTTGGTAGCATGTATAAATGTTATGGAGCTGGAAATGGCAACCCTCTCCAGTATTTTTGCCGGGAGAATCCCATGGACAGAGGAACCTGGCAGGCTACAGTCCATGGAGTCGCAAGAGTTGGACACGATTTAGCGACTAAAGAGAGAAGGAGAGATAAATGTTATAATATTTAGCAAATCTCCCAAGAAATTTTCTGGGTTTTTATTGATATTACATTATTTTGAAGATTAATTACTGGAATATTGACTTTTCATAATATTATACTGATATCACAAAGCATAAATTAGAAAAAGAATCTGCTGGTGTTTTCTCCAGTCTTTCCAGTTATTCAGTTCTCTTTTAATTTGTTGTTATTCCTGATAATACGTTAATGTTACCACTGGACCATGGCTTTTAGAAGGAAGCGGTTGTAGGTTGATCATGTATTTTATTTTAAAACTTTGGAAATTTCTCCTCTTTTAATTTATTGTTTTATTATCCTCCCCACAAAGCTGATGAGGGTACCATTTTCAGATATTTATGCTTCCAATACGTGATAATGTTATAATTTCTCCCTTCAGATCTAGTTGCTTCTACTGCAAGGAAGGTTGGGGAATAAAATTCTTCCACTCATGGCTAAGTTTCATGCTAAATCCCAGGTTTTCTTTCCCTTAAAAAGGGAGAATAGACATTTGATGAGAACAATAATCTTTACTGCAGCAGCTTTCTCCCTTTAAAATAATGCTGCTTTTTATTTTTGAAAAATTTTTTATCACTTAGCAAAAGATAATACACAAATTTTATAAATTAGTTTTGAAATGTTGATCTAAATATAAGACCAGAAACTATAAAACTCCTAGAGGAGAACATAGGCAAAACACTCTCCGACATACATCACAGCAGGATCCTCTATGATCCACCTCCCAGTATACTGGAAATAAAAGCAAAAATAAACAAATGGGATCTAATTAAAATTAAAAGCTTCTGCACAACAAAGGAAACTATAAGTAAGGTGAAGACAGCCTTCTGAATGGGAGAAAACAATAGCAAATGAAGCAACTGACAAACAACTAATCTCAAAAATATACAAGCAACTTATGCAGCTCAACTCCAGAAAAATAAACGATCCAATCAAAAAATGAGCCAAAGAACTAAATAGGCATTTCTCCAAAGAAGGCATACGGATGGCTAACAAACACATGAAAAGATGCTCAACATCACTCATTATCAGAGAAATGCAAATCAAGACCACAATGAGGTACCATTTCACACCAGTCAGAATGGCTGCGATCCAAAAGTCTACAAGCAATAAATGCTGGAGAGGATGTGGAGAAAAGGGAACCCTCTTACACTGTTGGTGGGAATGCAAACTAGTACAGCCATTATGGAAAACAGTGTGGAGATTCCTTTAAAAATTGCAAATAGAACTGCCTTATGACCCAGCAGCAATCCCACTGCTGGGCATACACACCGAGGAAACCCGAATTGAAAGAGACACATGTACCCCAATGTTCATTGCAGC